>OX352775.1:5821044-6263544 GCA_947095535.1 Poecilobothrus nobilitatus
AAAACAAAATTTCTATAAAACAGAATTAGGTGTAAAAACTTCATTGTTATCTTCATATTGTTATTACTATTATTTTACAATTTTAATAATCATTATTTAATATTTTATTTTATTTTATTTTTTTTTGTAAATTATATCGATATCGTAAATTATATCGATATATATATATAAAACATATATATATATATTAATTAATATATATATTAATTAATATTTATTAAAACATGTATATATATTAATATTTATTAAAACATGTATATTAATTAATACATATATATATATATACAAGTATATATTAAAACATAAAAATATATTAATTAATATCTATAATATTAATAATAAACCACTTGTTGTGTTATAGTTATTTATATATATGTATATATATATATATATATATATATATATATATATGTATTCATCAATTAATCTATTAAATAAATTAATTAATTAACTTTTTTAATATTTATATTGTTCATACTGATTTTCATCAAAAAAAAAAAAATTCCTAAATTATTTAATCCGTTACTTAACAAAAAGTAAAAGCGATGAAAATGATTTTTCTTTTTGTTTTTTTTTTTTAGCAATATTTCATTTATGACGCACATGCTTACGGTATTTTATGATACAAAAGAAATTTTTTTTTTTTTTATATATATATATACGCGAATATTATGTTATGTTATATACTACACCTATTTTATAAAATGATCTATTTTTAATATCCTTGTATACATATTTATATATATATATATTTTTTTTTATGTATTTATAATATGTATATAGATATATATAATATATATGTATATACATTTATATAAAAATATAAAATGTTTAATAAATTAAAGTATATAGTATATAAATTATTTAGGTGAAATTACAAAAAAAAGAAACAAAATAAAAATAAAAAATTAATAATAATTATATACTTAGTAATAGCTGTGGAATTTTTATGATTTATTTTTCTATTATACTCGTACATGTATTTTTAAAAATAATGTACATGAAATATATATATATATATATTTTTTTGAATTTATTAATTAATTATTAATTTTGAAAGTACCAGAAAAAAAACTTAAATAATAATTGTAATAAATAAATATAAAAAATTATACAAAATGACATACATATATAATATTATTAATAGGTCATTAAATATAAGGTATCTATTTAAAGTTCTTGCATCTGATACACAAAAAAAAAAAAATTTATATATATTATATATATATATATATATTTAAAAGTATATAATAATATAATCATTACAATATTTATTTAATATATTTAATAAATACTATATTTTCTTATTATATTATATACAAATTAATATGGAAAAACAAAAAAAAAAAAAAAGAAACACGTTTTATATTTCTATAACTAAAAATCTCTCTAACATATGAATAAAATATTGATTTTGGTTAGATTTTGGTTTTTTTCTAAAAGTTTTTTTTAGACTGTAGTAAATTTACTACCAAGCTAAAAATTTCTAAAAATTATTTATAATAACGATATAATAACGGTAATTTTTTTTTTTTTTTTGTGTCTTTAAATAATCGTTAAATTGGTTTTTTGAAATCTTAAATAATAAAGTTAAAAATTAAAAAAGAAAATCATTTCTTATATGGATACTGAAAGAAGAAAATTACTTTTACATTTTAATTTTAGGATGTATATACCATATGGAATTAATAGATATAGATTTTGTGTTTTTATAAAAACTTAAATAAACCATTAATTTTTTTTTTTTTTGAAATAAAACTATATTTTTATACTGCGTACAAAAAAAAAAATTAAAAAGGAAATGAATTTGAAATAAGAAAATTTAATAATTTTTTGTACATAACATTGAAGAATAGTACTAAAGCGAAATTAAATCCTTTTTTATCAGGAACTTTTTTATTTATTAAATTTTTTTTTTTTTTTGTTATTATCATTTTCCTTTTTCTTTTATACGTTTTTCATATACACGTATACATATTATTTCCTCTATAGCATCTGACTTAATTCAGTGATACTTTGTCCAAAATTTTTCCCAAATATTTAATTTAAAAAGGATCAAAAAAAAAAAAAGGATCAAAAAAAAAAAAGGATCAAATCATATAAAAACAAAAAAAAAAAAAGGATCAAATCATATAAAAACAAAAAAAAAAAAATAGACATATAACATAACAATCAAACATATATATGTATGCATATAGAAAATTATGGAATGTTTGTTTGTTTGTTTACAATATAGTTTTAATTCTGAAGAATTCCAAAACACTTTTTAAATGTATAGAATTCGTAAAATTTCGAAAAATTTGCTTTTTTTTTGTTTTGTATTTTAATTTTTTTTTTTTTAATTAATATAATATAATTTTCATTTGGTTAAAATTTATAATGAAAACCTATATAATGTAAATCTTATTTATAAATTCAATAATAAGTTAAAAAAAAAAATATTTTCGAAAATATTTCGAAATTCACAAAAAAAAAAAAAAAAAGAAAAAATTATTTTCACTTTTTTCCAACATACAAGATTTTTTTTTATTGGAAAAATATTAAAGAAAATTTGTTGATGTTTTTTTTCATTAGGCATAAAAAATAGAAAAAAAAGATATATATATATATATATGATTTTAAATCTATTCTAAATAATACAATGTATATATATTATATATACATAATGTGTATGTATATTGTGTCGATCATATAAATAGAAAGTAGTTTTGACTGAGTGATTCTATTTTTTTTTTTTGTTTTTTTAATTTTTTTTTTGAAGAATGAAACGGTATGGTAACTGGAGCTCTGAATTGAAAATTTTCTATTTATAATTCCAAAACAAAAAAAAAAAATAAAAAAAAAATTTACTTATATATATTTATAATATACGTACGAATATTATAATCAATTCTATATGACTTGTATGTGTATTAATGCACATTATTTTCTTTTTTATATCTGATCTATTTATCTTAAAATTTTTTTTTTTTTGTAAAAGATTTTCTTTCCCGGGGAAAATTGAATAAAAAAATTTATTGTTTTTTTTTTTCTTATTTTTTTTTTTTTTTTATTTTGACATACTTATTATATTATTAATCAGAACTCTATTTTTTATTTTATTTTAAAGTTAAAAAAAAATTTGAAAATATTTTTAATGTTTTTTGTTTTCTTAATATGATTGTTATGTCTATATTAAATTTATAGAAAAGCTTAGAGAAAAGAGGGTATCACTGAAATAAATACTATTCTACTATATAACTATATAGATAGAGAGTTTTTCAAAAGATTTTTGAATATTTGTAATTACACAGGATAATTGAATTAATTAATTTATGGGTTTTGTTCCCAGCAATAAAAAAAAAAATATATGTATATATTGAATATATGTAATATGTATTTAAAGTATTCGAAAAAAGCACAATTATACGATTAGAAATTTTTTTTCGAAAATAAAATGAAATATTCTATATGGTATTTAATATCTGTTATTAATTTTTTTTCGAATAGAGTTCGCATAATTTCAGCATTATGTGTTTTATGTTGAGTATATGTATCTGAATTTCCAATGTTTTATAGACTTCTAAACTGTTCAGCAGATCCCCATCAAAATTTTGTATATAAAAAGTTTATGGGTATACGGATGAGAATGTTTCTGGGCTAACTATTTTGTTTTAAGGTTGGGGCCGTCAAGTTGGGGCTACGGTGTCAAATATTTAAATTTTTTTTCACTCTAAAATAAAAAATCGGGTTTGACTCGATTGACTTTAAAATTTTGTATACGTATTGTTACTTTTTGACAGTCATGAGTAGACAGTCTTTTAATAGACTTGAAATTTTTAAAACCCATATATATCTTCAATTCAAAATCCATAATATGTTTTATTTAATGAGGAGGCGGGCGTAGCAACACGCACCCAGATATTTGCTAGTTGAAAATAAAATTCTTTTATTAGAAGGAAAATGTATATGTTTTATAGATAGAAAGAACTATAACTGTTACTATTGTTTGAAATTTGGTAAAGAGTACATGGGTACTACATATATATTGAAAAAATGAATTTATAATAATATAAAAAATCTTAAACGAATGGCGACACAAGAATATTTTCTAAAATGACCTCATACTTATTTCTAAAGATCTATTAGAAATATTAGATAGATCGAATTTCTCTCAAGTTTGTAGAGATCGAATACTTAACCTTAAATTAAGGTTAAGTCTAATTTTCTTAAACAATAATTAAATTTTACTTAAAATATCATTCTAGAGATACACATACATTCTCTTGTCTGAAAAATCAATTTCCAATATAGATAATAAGAATATAATATAGACTGATCTTACATGAAGCACAACAGCAGTTCATGAAATGGTTTGAGACAATTGTAACATAAACTAATATAGAAAAGATTCTAATCTATTTTGGATTTTGCTTAGACTCATTAATTCTGAGTTCCTTCTGGATCCTGTTCCTTTAAAATGAAATAAAATTCTTTGGTTGATTTTAAATGACAATTAACTTATTATTTTGAAAATTTTTATTTCCTATAATTGATAATAATATTTAAACATAATTTCATGATATAGATTGAGCTTCGGTGGCCTAGTGGCAGTAAGAATGGGTTATAAAATAAACTGTAAGTACCGAAAAAGTGTCGGTTCAAATTTCACAAAACATTGTAAAAGTAATTCTCCCTTACGGCATTTACAACCACCCCTGAAAAGGAAAAACTAACTGTATAATTTTCTTCTAACATTTATGTGACAGGGGCATAAACTAAACAAAAGAAAATATGTATTTAAATATAAAAACTATTAAGGATAATTTACACGTCATGATAAGAAAAAAATCTGTTTCTGAAATTAAACTGACACAATATTATATAATAAATGTATTATAGCAGGACTGAACAAATATATATAGTTAGGCATATAAAAAGCATAATATTT
Source organism: Poecilobothrus nobilitatus (assembly GCA_947095535.1). Lineage (NCBI taxonomy): Eukaryota > Metazoa > Arthropoda > Insecta > Diptera > Dolichopodidae > Poecilobothrus > Poecilobothrus nobilitatus. The sequence continues at coordinate 5,825,975 of OX352775.1, forward strand.
CATACAAAATTGATATAAAGAGGTGGGGTGGCCTAATGGATAAGATCGTATAAAATACGCTGTAAACACCGAGGTGATGTGGATTCGAATCCCACACAGGTCGTAAGAGTTATTCCCCCTTCGAGATTTACAGCCACGCCTAAACAGGAAAGGCTGTGTAATTTCCTGTCCACATTTATGTGGCAGAGAAATATGCATTAAAAAAAAAAAAATTGATATATAGAATTTATTTAAAGATTATAAATAAGAAACAGAAAAGGTTGCCCGATATGTTGTTTGTAATTATGCTCAAAGATAGCAGGTTTCTGATAAAAAAAAAGTTTTTTTTTTTGATCGAAAGATTTAAGAATGATCATTAAGAATTATAATACCTTTGCTAAAATAATTATATAGTAGACTGCAGATATAATTATGTATAGATGTATATATACATTACATATACTTAGTTATCTTCCCTTTCGTCTGAGAACATTTCAAATACTAATTGGGCATATACATATATATTTAGGAGATTTGTTGCCATTTTACCCAAAAAAAAAAATTAAATTGAGCATTAGATTGATTAGATTAGTCTAAAAATCTTAATTCTTTATTATATTGTTATAGGCAATTTATTACATTGTTTAGAATTAGACAAATATATGTAGGTGGTACATATGATCCAGATGTTACCGAGTCCAGAAATTTATTGTAAAACATCTTTATTAAGTTTGAAAGAAAACTATACTATAAGTTAAAGCAGTTATAAATAAAACGAAAAAGACTGTCAACTCTAAGATACTCCCATCCATATACATACCATGTATATGGTGGTTTCAATAAAATTTCATCCTTTATACAAAATTTCAAATGTCCAGATTTTTCTTAGGTATATACCGTACGGAAAAAATTAGACAATCAAATTTCGTACCTATATACCAAAAATTGTTATAAGTTACACTAACCACAAATTTTGCAGAAGTCAAGTTGATTATAAAAATTAACTTCTTTTCACAAAATATCTATGTTTAATTAAATACAAATATCTAAGTAAATATCTTTAATTAAACACTGTGAGTTGTGCTCATATATAGTAGATGTAAATAGTAGATAAAAAAAGAAGTTTCCTTTCCTTCCTTTAATTATATATGGCAAGTAAATGTTCCTTAAGCTTTGTTAATAAACTATGGTATAATGATATAAAAATACATCGTTATAAAATATTAATTTAATTTATATGATTTAATTGCTGATAATAGATGAAATAAAATAAAAAATTTTGAAAGTTATATTATATAAGAGAATTTTAAAATGTAAAATTTGTTATTAATTCTACCGAAACCAACTATCTGACATTATTTTTTTTAGATTATATGAGATTAAATGATATATTATGTAAAAGTTATTTGTCAAGTATACCCCCTCTCTCCCACCACCCACCCATTAAATATATCTAAATTGAATAATCATTATTTTTATACAATATATGTATTTGTATATATATACAGGGTGTTTTGAGGAATATAGAGTATAACTTTAAGAAATGATAAAAATTAATAACGGTTAAATTAATAACGATTTTCCTTAGTAAAACGGCAATTAAATGACACATTTTTGAGTAAAAAAAATTCCAATAATATTTGAATTTAAAAGTTTTATAATTTTTTATTAAAAAAGCCAATTTGGTTGGATAATTCATGAGAAAGATATATAATTTACTGAGCTACAAAAAAAAATGGTACTTCTTTTACAAATACATAATATGTTAATAGTTAATATAGTTCTTTCTATATGTATGTTGTATATACATATAGATAAAAATTATAGACAAAAAACTAAGCTATACGTATTTAAAAAAAAAAAAGAGTGAATTTGTAAGCCCCATATTATATCAGTAGATAACGGTTGGAAAATAGACTTCCCATGCTAAATTGTATAAGGTGTTGTTTTTTTTTTGCTTGTTTTGACATCTCCTATCACTCCTTGAATTGAAATTATGCGATCTATTCCTTTAACACCCCATATATTTGTATTGATTTTGAATTAATTTTTAAACAAAACAAAAAAAAAAAAAATTTAATATATTTAAATATTTTTTTAATTAATAATAACAATAATAATATTTTTTTTTTCTTTTTTTTATTTACAGGATTATTGCCATCAAACAAAATTACACAATATAATATTTTATTTTTTTTTTTTTATTTGTTTAAAACGAAAATCGATTTAAAAAAAAACAAAAAAAAAAAAAAAACCCCGTGAATATTTTCATATAGGAATTTCATATTTTTAATATACGAAAATAAAATATATTATTATATAGATAAATATTATATTTTATAGATAAAATCAAAACAAAAAAAAACAACAATTAAAAAAAAAAAAAATAAATAGATATATATATAAAAAATAAAGTTTAAAAAAAAAAAAAAAACATATAAACATTGAATTTTTTTTTTTTCGTTTTGTTGTTTTTCAAATCAAAAAGTTATTAAAAAATTTAACAAAATTACAACAATTCAAGTTATAAAAAATGGGGGTGGCAGATGATTTCGCCCCCAGTTTTATTAAAAAACCACAACTTCGGCAAGAAGATGATGGTAATCGTTTAATATTTGAATGTCAATTATTATCATCACCAAAACCAGATATAGAATGGTATCGTAGTGATAATTTAGTTAAAGAAGATGATAGAACAAAAATAAAAATTCAACCAATTGGCGATAATAAATTTACTGTAGTATTAGATTTAGATGATGTTGTCGAAGAAGATGCTGGCCTTTATAAGGTCAAAGCTAAAAATCTTATGGGAGAAGTATCAGCGTCAATTAATTTAAATTTTACCCGTAAGTTTAAATAAAAAAAAAAACACATATATATATATATATATATATATAGATATATATAGAAATATATTCTACTATATTATATATATTTATATATGTATACATATATATATTTAAAATAAAAATTAATAAAATGAATATCATTTTTAAAACAAAAAAAAAAGCAAAAAAAGGAAAAAAAGTAATTTAGGTGGGCGTTTTTTATGACAAAATTTATAGTAAAAAAAAAAAAAAAATTTATATCCTTAGATAATTTTTGGTACCATCAAAATTTTTGACTATTTTTTTTATAATAAAACTTGAATCTTGGAACTCAAATCTCACTTTTTCACAATATAAAAATACGAGTTCAAATGTACGAGTTTTGTTTTTTTAAAAAAAAAAAATAGAGATATAAATTCATATGCTTTACTTTTATTTAGTATTTAACGACATTATCTATACACACATATACATATTATGTATATGTTAATTTTTTTTCACGGAAAATCTGAAATCTTAGCTTATTGTTAATAATTTTTTCTTCTGAATTATAGAAATTTTGTATGTCATACGATTTTTTTTACCTATAATTTAGATGTTATGGTAAAATATACTTGTAGACCATTTACAGGACCCCTAATCTATATTATAATTTAATATTATTTAAATTTTTCTATTAATTAGTTTTTTTCCATTATTTTATTAATAAAAAAAATTTTTTTTTTTTATATTTTTACTTTTTCTTCGATACCAACTCCTTTTTTTTTTGCATTAATAAAAAAAAAATTACATTCAAATATTGTTCAAATATGCTCTTAAAAAAAAAACAAAACCGTAATAACGTGTACAAAAAAAAAAAAACAAACAAAAAAAAAAAATAGCTGCGGACGAACCTTCAGAAAAGTGAGTTTTTTTTTATAAAAAAATTATACAAAATCGCTTATCATAATATATTATCGCTTAATATAAAAAAAATATATGCTTAAAGATATGATTTACGCTTCAGCTTTTAAATAAATATCCTTAAAAACGATTAAACTTTCTTAAATGTATACCTAATAAAAATAAAAATTATAAATTTAAAAACAATTTTTTTTTTTAATAAAAAAACAAAAAAAAAAGAAAAAAAAAAATAGTTCACCTTTGTTATAACACACACACACACACACTATAAAATAAGTTTGTTTTTTAATTATTATCGAACAGTGCGATTTAAAAAAATAAATAAATATTTTGACAATTTTGTTATCAATATGGTAGCAGACTAGGCACGCGTAGTGGTAGGCAGGTTGTGGGCGGCTTGCTAAAGATACGACAGCGGCTTGCATTTCGATTTATATAAGTATAATTAAATATATAATATAATTTATATAAGTATTAAAGAAAACACAAAATATTTGAAAGATATAAATAAAATTATTATAAATATATGTATATTTAGAGCTTAAATACGTCATGCTTAAGTTAAATCTTAACTTATAAAATTTTTAAATTTGCATTTTAATATTTTATTCTAAATTGTTCTCGATTTACGTTCTTTTTACTGTTTTAAGAATTTATCTTACTATAACTATACCAATTTTAATCGTTTCAAAAAAAAAAAGAGTTTTTTTAAACTTAAAATAATAAAAAATTTATTTAAGGTCCAATCACAACCCCAAAAAATGTTTGAAAAATTTCTATATAATATCTATAGGGAAAAAGATGAGGAATATAAGCTGACTTGGGTCAATTATTTAAAAGTTTTGTATAGGTTTAAAAAGCTATAATTTATATATTAATATATTTTATATATTTATTTTTAAATGAATTTTTGGAAATATTAGATAAATTATTTTATATATATATTAGATTATTAATTATTTTGCGAAAATTGCACAAGGGCGGATCAGTAGTTACGCGGCGGCGGCACTAAATCGTATTAATGATGATTTATAATGATGAAAAACAAAATCAAAAAATTTTTTTTTGTTTTTTGAAAATAACCTTAGGCACTATATCCAACTTGATTAGGCACTGTATTAGTATTATTATTAAACCCCTACAATTTTATTGTAATTAAACCCCTATCTGAAATGTTATAGGAATGACTGTGTAACTAAAGATAAAAATTGCTATACCTTTCAACCTTTATCCTATAAACATCTCTGTCCAGGGCAATAAACAAAATGTTACCTGTACTTTTTATAAGAATTTATATCCTACATATACATATATGTACGTATATGTACATATTAATTAGGTGCCAGCATTAGGTGGAAATCAATATTTTGTCTACAAAAAATGAAATATGATTTTGGGTATTCAAATGTAAAAAAATGTGTTGTAAAATAATTAATTACTAAAAAACAAAACAAAAAAAAAAATCTAGATTCTTTACACAGATGTCATATCGATGTCATAATTTGACATGACAAAAATTTTTTAATAAGAGAAGATCTTTTAATAATAATAATTGGTACAAATACAATGTATATAATGTATGTGTTATACAAAGATTACCGCGCGCATGAATTAAAAAACAAAAAAAAACAAAAAAGAAAAAATTAAAATTAAATTTTTTCTATAAATTACATTAATTATTAATATTAATAATATGATTTAATTTTTTGTATTCAAATTTCGTTCTTTTTTATTTTTATTTTTTTTTTGTTTTTCTTGCTGAAACACGACAAATTATAATGCTTTATTTTTTGTTTTCTTTTTTTTTTTTTGTTCTATTTTGCTTAAAATTTAAATTTTCCTTCTAATGCTTAATTAAAAATTTAAATTTTGCTTTAAATAAAATTTTTTTTTTGTTTTTGCAAACGCGCACCATATAATGTGATTTGTGAATATTTTACCTAAATCATATATATATAGAGGGCAAATTTATTATAATTCCTGAACGGTAAGTCTGATATTCTTAAAGAAAAAAAAAAAAAAAATAAGTTTTGAAAAGGTTTAAAAAGAAAATATATATATAAGAGGTATTCATTATAATAAAAAAAAAAAAAAACGTTAAATTTTTGTGTAGTGTCAGAAGTGCCCCTATAGTGTCCCTTCAGAAAATGTACAATTTTTTTTATATTGTTGAAAATTTACGTATAAGTTATTCAGTGCATGTAATTAATGTTTTTTTTTTTGTCAATTGAAATTGATGATGAGATTTTTTGTTGCACAATTATTTCTAAACTTTATTATATTGCATTCCAATTTCATTCAATTTTTTGGTCAAAATGGTAGAGAATGTATCCCATATTCAAGTCACATAGTTGCATAGAGATAAAGGACATTTTAAATTGAAAGAAAAAGTGTTGACGAAAAAAAAAATAAACAATTGTGTTATAATATTATAATCTTTAATGCAATGCTGGATTTCACTGTTTCAGTACATTTGTTCCGAAGTATTTTTTTTAAAAAAGAGAATTCTAACACTAACGATTCATTGCTTCAGAACATTCTGTTTATAACAAAAAATAATTTAAACAGGAAAACATTTTACCTACTCCGCTCTTTCTGTCGTCTAATAATTTTTTTTTTTTAATGTGAGAAATGTCAAAAAAATTAAAAATGACAGCAAAAAAAAAAAAATAGTGCTGAACTAAAAAGTTAAAATTAAATCAACTTTTGTTCCAGAAGAGAAAAAAAAAAAAGTTCTGAATGTTTTTGAGAAATCAAATTTCCATATAAAACAACATATGTTCGAAACAAATGTACTGAAGCAATAAATCCAGCATACATTTTTTTTTGAAAATGTTTATAATTACATATGAATAACAATTTTATGAAACACATATGTATGCATATATGAGATAAATGAATACCTCTTAATTTTAATTCTTTCTTTTTATATAAACATAATTTGTTTTTCAATAATTATACGTGTCACAAATCACAATTACTGTTATCTCCCATTTTATATATGTTTGTCCTTATAATTAAAAACAAAAAAAAAAAAATATTTGTATTATTTTCTATTAAAAAAGTTCCGCAATAAAATCTGGTTTTATTTAACCCAAAAAAAAAAGATGATTCACAAAACTAATACTTATGGTAAGTTCACATGGGATGCATGCATCCAGATGCAAAAAATATTTCGGTTACATTTCGTGTACTCTTCGGTAATATTAACGAATATTTTGCATCCATTATGCATTCACTCGTTCACGGTGACATTTTTATTTTCAAAGTTTTATTTGAACCTAGTATACTAGGTATGTGGATATTGTTTTGACATTTGATGAAAAAATTTTTTATACAAAATACAAAACGGTTAAACCAGAGAAATTTGTTATTTTATGTAAAGAAATATTTTAATTAATATAAACTAAATATAATTTATTAACTATTTATTATAATATTAACTGCAAATCAATTTTTTTCCTTTTTATTATATCCATTTTCAAAATATTTTAAAATATTTAACGTTTGCTTTTATGTCTCTTTTTGACGTTAAAACATATTTGCATCTTGTATGTTTCTTATAGAGGATGCAAATTTTTTCAAAAATGAGCGAAATGGAGAACATGTCATGAATACGATATATATTTTCAACCAATCAAATGTTTGCATTCGGATGCATGCATTCCATGTGAACTTACGCTTAAGAAGTTCTTTAAAATTATACTAATGTTATATATGTTTATTGTTTTTAAATTTATTTTAGATTTTTAATTTTAAATAAAATTTTGTTTTGTTTTTTTTTTTTTTTTTTTTGTGATCTGTTTTTGCTAATAATTTTGTTTTTTTTGCTGTTATAAATAAATTCATTAACAAATTTTAATATTTATAATGTAATAATTATGTAATTTTTATATTAAAAAAAAAAAAAAAAAATAGACAAGTTGATGGATTTGCGCCAACATTCGCAAAGAAACCAGCAATTAGACAGGAAGATGATGGTAAAAGACTGTTGTTTGAGTGTCGTGTAAATGCTGATCCAAAACCCACAATAACGTGGTCAAATAATGGCGTTGTAGTTTCAGAATCACCCAGACATAAGGTATAATTTTTTTTTTTTATATTTTTATTTTATTTTATTATATTTTCTTATTTTTTTTTTAAATATTAATTTTTAAATATTAAATATTTATTTATTTTTATGTTTAATTAAATAAATATATATATTATTATATATATATATAAAAAAAATATATGCAAAAGTCTAAAATGAAAAATTATATATGTATATAGCAGACATTGCATTAAAATATATTTATTAATTTTACATATATATATACATTTTACATATATATAATTTTATTTTGTTTGTTGTTTTGTTAAAGGTATATAATATTATATAGCTAATAAAATCCCCCCGTCCCGTCCCGCCCCCCTAATTACCTATATACACACACACCCTTTGACTTATTATATACTTTATATACTGTTATATACTGCTTATATTAATCTGCATGTTATTCGAATTGAATATTTCATTCAGTTCAGCTATATATAGCTGTTATAGCTATATAGTAAATGTTATTTCATTTAACATTGTTGATATTGATTGCTCTTACGATACTTCTGTGTGAAAATGGTTCACCCAATATTCCCTTTTCCAAAAAAAAATTTGACATCTAACATTATGGTCTTTGGGACACAAGATGGATTATATACTATCTTGGTTCATTTATACCCTCCTGCATAATATCTTAAACTACTAATCATTTTTTTTTGTTTTTTTTTTTTTACTACAAAATTAAAACAAAAAAAAAAACAGAAATTTTTTATAATTAAATATTAGATGTAATATAAATACACACATATATACATACATATTATAATAAAGTACTAATTAATTTTTTTTATTATTTTTTTTTTTAATCTATATATATATTATATAATATAATATTTTATATAAAATACCATATAAATTATATGAATTGAATCTGTTGCGGGGATACATGATATACATTAAATACCATACATATTCATATACAATAAATGCAGTTAAAGGTAGAAAAGGATGGTAAAAATTCGTATTTTGCATGTTTAGAAATTGATAATGTAACAGTTGAGGATGCTGGTAAATACAGAGTCAATGCAAAAAACGAACTTGGCGAAAGTAATGCTACTATTAGTCTAAATTTTGACAGTAAGTTTATTATAAAAAAAAATACATATTATATATATATATATATATATATATTCAAAAAAAAAAAAAAACAAAAAAAAAATTAAACTAAAAATAAATATAAAATAATATTTAAGCTTAATTGGTTAAATTTTGTATATTATATCACATATATTATATTATACATATATACTAATTATAAATATACATATATATATATATTTTTTTTATTTATTTATTATTTAAATTGGAATTTTTCTATAATTATAATTTTTATTTATTTTTATTTATTTTTATTCATTTTTATTCACACTTTTAATTTATTATTAATTATTATTTGTTTAAGAATTTATCTTTTTTTTTTTGTTTTTTATTATTTTATTTTTGCTAAATTTTTTACCTCTATATTAAACACTTATATTTATATTTTCCTATCACAAAAACTTTATCATAAATATAATTTTTCTTTTTTCTTTTTTGAAAATAAATAAAATAATATTTAAATTATTAACATTAAAACAAAAAAAAAATATATATACATATATTATATAATATACCATTTTTACTTTAACTGAAGGCATTTTTAATTTAGGACAATATTTTAATTTTAAGTGAACATTTTTTAAGACATTTTTACTTTAAATTGAAGATTTTTTTTTTTTAACTTTAAGTGAAGACATTTCGTAATAAAGTTAAAGTTAAAAAAAAAATATATACAATATACATATATTATGTATATATATATATACAGGGTGTTTCGCGAATAAGTGTAATAACTTCAGGATATGATTTAGAAGATTAAAACATATAAAAAACACATTTCTAACGGAATGTCTATTTTCACCCGTTTCCGAGATATTGGAGCTTAAAGTTTTTCTTATATTCAAAATAAAAAAAATATTTACTTAAAATAAAAACGTTTTCAGTTAAAATAAAAAAGGTATATATATATATATATATATATATATTATATTAGGTTTATATATTCAATAAAAAAAATTATATACTCAAACATTTAATATAATTTAATGCATTTTTCTTCTTGCCCCTTGATTAAATAAAAATTGTTTTAATTATGCATAGTTTTTATAAAAAAGACAAAAAAAAAAAGAAAATATAAAAAAATTAAAAAGATTTTTATTTCTTTTAATTTACACAAATTTAACAAAAAAATTTCATATTTTGTGTTTTTCTTTTTGTTTCAAAATTCATTTCTATTTAGTTTTTTTTTTTTCATTTAATAAAATTAATAAATATAAAAAAAAACGCACACATTGCTGTTATTTTTTTTTCCATTTTAATTTAATGTTACAAAAAAAAAAAAAAATTTTTCTTTTTAATTTCCTTGACATCGGAAAATGTCGTAAAACAAAAAAAAAAAAAAAAAAATGCAACCTGGATACTGGATACATGTCAAACATGAAATGTTGACTTTTACAAAATTTGAAGAAGTTCTCTTATCATAGAAGTCGGACTGATGCAATTTAAAAAAAACCTAGTCGCCCAATACCGCTCTATACTATAATTAAAACTAAAAAAGAAAAAAAAAATAAATTGAAAAAATTAAAATAGTCCGGGAAAGTGACCATAATTTTTGTGGTCCTTTTATTTTTGTTTACTATATTGAAATTCTACTATACAAAATCGGAGAGTATCTATATACGTTTTTTTTAAATTATTTCGGTTGTCCGACTTCTTATTCCCAATATACGGGGGCTTCTTCCCACGGCTACGCTATTGCAGTTATACATCGGTTATTTATGAAAATATTCATATCATATTTATATTTATTATTTTTTTTTTCAAAATTCAATTTATTTGTATTTGTTTATCCAAAAAATTTTTTTTTAATATATAATTGAGGGGCTTCGGTAGCCTAGTTGGTAAGAGCGTATAAAATACGCTGTAAACACCGAGGTGATGTGGGTTCGAATCCCACACACGTCGTAAGAGTTATTCCCTCTTACGAGATTTACAGCCACGCTTAAACAGGAAAGGCTGTGTAATTTTCATTAATAATAATAATGGAATTTACACAGCCTTTTGTAATTTTACATTAAAAAAACGAAAAAAAAATACACAATTAAATAAACCGCGCGCCGCAAAAATGGTTCACGAATACAATTTAAAATTAATTTTCGAACATGAGATCAATGTAAAAATTTTTTTTTAAACTTTATACTTAAGATCATACGACATTTGTATTGAGCACACATCATAAATACATTTCAGATGTCAAGGTTTCTCACAATATAAATCTATATACTGTAATAAAAATGTTTTCTACAACAAAAGCAAAACAAAAAAATAAATAAATAAATAAATTATAAAAAAAAAAAAAAAAAATCAATAATAACCTAAATACTTAAAAATGGAGTAATAAATAAAAATTTCAGGATATTATTCATATATATAATATTATAATATATATTCAGAAAAAAAGAAAATTAAAATATAAAAAAAAATAAATTAATTAATCGAAAATATTAATTAATAATAATATATTTTTATAATATATATATTAATATTTTTATTCTTTTTTTTTAATTTAATTAATTTAACAATTAATTTAATATTATCTATATTAATAAAGATCTTTAATTTGAATTTAATTAAACACAATTTATTAAAAATATTTAATTTTTTGTCTTTTTAAAACAAACAAAAAAAAAAACAATTTTAAATACCTACATACTAAAAAAACAAAACAAAATAAAATTTTAAACAATTGTGAATTTCAGTAAAACAAAAAACTCCCAAAAAAAAAAAAAAAAAAACACAAAATTATAATAAAATTAAATTACTAAAAACTAAATAAAATTAAAATATATATATATATTTAATCTGAAAACAAAAAAAACTAAATTACATTTAAAATATTAATCTCCTTAAAAAATTGTCCAATTTAAATAATTTTAATTTAATTCAAGTTAATAAGACACACAAAAAGCTAAAAAAAATTAAAAAAAAAAAAAACATATCTAATCTATCAACACAAAAAAAAAAAAAATAAAAAGCAGTTATTAATTTCACTTTAAAACTAAAAAACAAAAAAAAAACACTATTCTATATTTTATAATATTAATTTTTTTTTTTTTTTAATTCTTTCCATTATTTCTTTTAAATCTTTAAAAAAATTTTTTTTTGTTTTTTATTATAAATTGCTTTTATTTTATAATTTATATTTATTATATTAATAATTTATATATAATTATCCAAAAATTTAATAAAACAAAAACAACTAAATAAAATATAAATATAATAATAATAATAATAACAAAAAAAAAAATAAAAATATTAAATTAATTAATAAAAAAAAAACAAAAAAAAAACAAAAAATATAAAACAATTTTGAATGCAGGCGACGAAGCACCTGTTCCAGTTGATGGAATAAAACCAACGTTTACTGAACGACCTGTGATTCGACAAAGCGAAGATGGTGGAAATATCACATTTGATTGCAGATGTGTTGGCGATCCGAAACCGACAATTTCTTGGTACAAAATTCAAATTTAATTTAATTTAATAACTAAAAAAAAAAAATATATAAAAAAAAAACTCTACTCAATATAATATATGTATCTATATACTCAACTCAATGTATTATATACAAAAAAAAAACAAAAAAAACAATTAAATTCAACATATAAAAAGAAAAAAAAAAAAAACAAATAAATATAATCATAAATATATAACATTTTTTTTTTAATAACAATTAATTTATAATTTATTATATAAATTATATATTAATAAATTATATATATTAAAAATTTTCTTAAAAAACTTTTAAAAAACAATATATTTTATTTAATATACATATGTATATTAAATTAACAATACACTTCATAATTTTAAAAAAAAATATATAATAATTTTAATTTAAAACTAAAAATTTATATTTTTAATACTGAAGAACATTTTTTTTTTTTTCATTTTATCGTATTAAAAATTTTATAAATTATTATAAATAATTATTAACTACCATTTCAAGTTTTTATTTATATTTTCAATATTTACAATATTTAAATAGATATGCAATACAAAAAAAAAAAAAAATATTCGATTATATTAATTAAAAAAAAATTCGATCGCAGATTAATTTTTATATTAATTATTAATATAAATTTTTTAAATAAAAATTAATAATTAATATAAATTTTATAAATAAAAATTTATATTAATTATTATTAATTATTAATATAAAATGTATAAATTATAAATTTATTAATATAAAAAATTAATATAATTAATATAAAAATTACTCTGCGATTACCCAAATTAAATAATTGTTGAAAGTTGAAACATATAATACGATATCGATCGAATTTTTTTTTTTTTTTTTGTTTTAAATTTTATAAATAAAATTTTATATTAATTATTAATTATAATTAATATATTATTAATATAAATTTTATAAGTAAACATTTTTATTATTTTAATAATTATTAATAATTAATATAAATTTTTATTTATAAAATTTATATTAATTTTTTTTTTTTTCGTTCGTATTTCTATTATCCATTAAAAATGTTTTAAATAAAAGTGTTACACTTTCCAATTTTGCTTTTAATTATAGCATCTTGGTTCTAATTTTTTTTTAAATATAAACTTCAAAATAATTGAATAAAACTTAATATATTTTCGAATTTTTTTCGATATTGATTTGGTAATTAATTTTATTAATAAAAATAATTAAAAAAAAAAAACAAAACATTTTTTTTTACTATATCATTAAATTGAAATTTAATTAATATAATTTGAAAAATATAATTCTATATAATTAATATAATAATTATAATGTTATATACAAAATAATGTATACATACATACATACATACATATATATACATTAATTTATATATATATATATATAAATAAAGGTTTCATGGTAAAGATGAAATAAGACAAGGAGGTCGCTACAAAATGTCTTTAGAACTTGATCAAAAATTATATCATATGGCTAGATTAGAAATATCAAATGTTGTTACCGGTGATAAAGGTGAATATAGAGCAAAAGCTAGAAATAAACATGGTGAAGGTGTTGCAACAATAAATGTTAATTTCGAAGGTTCATCTAAAAAGTAAGATTAATAAAAATTATTAAAAAAAAAAATTATAAAAAAAAAAAAAAAATAAATAAATTAAAAATAAATAATTAAAAAAAAAAAAAAACAAAAAATCAATTAAACACATTTAAATATGTAATAAGATTATTTAAGGATTTTAAAATCTTAAATATTAGTCGCGGTGTTTTAAACATTCTTTGTTTTTCCCAATATTATCGAAATAAATTATTATATTTGTTTTTTTTTTTTTTAAATATAATTATTAAAAAAAATGTTTTCTTAATTCATTTTATTTTGAAATGAGAATATGAGAACTAAATTAAAATATAAATATTAAAAATTAAATTTTTAAAAATTTTAATTAAAAAAAAAATAAATAAAAAATATTAAAATAAATAAAAAAAAAATATAACATAAAAAATATATTAATAATAAAATAACAAAAAAAAAAAAAAACTAAAAAATAAATATAAATACATAATATAGAATTCCGGATGGTAACTCACCACGCTTTCCAAAAAAACCAACAATACATCAAGAAGGTGATGTACTTGTTATGGAATGCGTATTAGAAGCAAATCCAGTACCTGTTATTACATGGTATAGATCTGATCAGTTAATTACTGATTCCGATCGTATTAAAATGTCACGTAAAGCAACATCTAAAGACTCATTCATATTAACATTAGAAATAAATGGGCCAACACATGATGATGGTGGAAATTATCGTTGCAATGCATTAAACGAATATGGTGAAAGTAATGCCAACATTGCCCTTAATTTCCAAGGTATAGATATTTTATACATATGTATGTATATACATATGAATATATAATATATATATGTATATATATATACATATATATGTGTATATAATTGACAAATAAATAAAATAATAATAATAAAAAACAAACAAAAAAAAAAAATTAATTAAAAATAAAAAAAAAACCTAAAAATACTAATATAAATGTTTAATAAATTATACTATCTAAAATATATACCTATATTATATCTAATAGATATTTATGATATACAGGATGATAATTACAATTTAATTTTAAAATTTAGCAATTTTGAATTAAAAATGCTGTTAAAATATAGTACAAGTTTTGGGCCGCTACTCTTAGGTTAGCGGCTTTTTCAATTACAATTCAAACACATGTTTAAAAACAACCATTATTCGTTACTGATTAAATTAATAATAGAGATTTAAAATAAGATATAATTTTCTTACAAAAAACCGTATAGGAGCAGTAACTTGGTTTAGGAATGTATCTCTTCATCCGTCTCAGGGGGATGAAGGATTGAAAATTGGTCTCGTTTTTGAAACGTTCTAATATACTCTAACTAATTTATCACAATTTTAATTTAGAACCCCAATAATAAGGCTAGGATCTACTTAAATTTCCAGCCTCAAATTATTTTATCATCAACTATATCGCAAGAGTAACATTTATATACCAAATTTCATTTAAATTGTATATTAATTACTGTATATGTTCTTTAGAACATATCAAATAATATTCGTATTCGGATATTTTAAGTCGGACCCACTGAAGCTACAGAATTCAAATTCTGTGTTCTGATGCAGGAGCGCAAAATCAATCTGTACACTAAATTTGATTGAAATTCGAGACTGTTTTTGTTTTTGTCTGACCACGTGATTCATATTTTATTCAAACATTATGAGGGGATTCCACCTATAGTTTTCGAGCTCAACGTTTTTTTTTGCAGGGGTTCTAATCACAACATTTAAAAAAATTCAATTAAACTTTTAAAAACATAGAAATATACTCATATACTTATACAATTAAGATTAAAATATATATCTATTATATATTTTTTTTCAAAAATTACTATCAAATGTGAAAATTCATTATAATGAATATTTCAAAAAATTTCCAAGGAAACAACTGTTTGTTATTGAGAAATAAAAAACAAAAAAAAACGCAATTTAACTTTGATTTTGGATTTTAAATTATGCTTAGCTGCTTTTTTGGCATTTTATTTTGTGAAATGTTTTGTTTTATTTGAATTAAAAAAAAAAAAAAACTTAAATAAAATTTATCAATTTCAAACAGTTCTTTACCTTAACCCTTTCTACTTTAAAAATTTTTAACAGCCGTTGGGCACGGGAAAATTAAAAATTCTTGAATACAAAAAGAAATTTTTTTAGAATTTTCAATTTTGAAGAGGTTTAAAACAGAGAGGTTAATTCTAAGAGGTTAATGAACCGGTTACACAACAGAATATCATCATGTCAAATTTGTGATTGCAATCAAATCACTGGTGGTTTTTACATTGAATTTTAGTCAAAAAAAAAAACATGTTTTTTTTTTTTATATATTATTATTATATATTACATTTTGTTAAAAATTTAATATTATCTTATTTAATTTAAACATAAAATTTATCAACATAAATTGTATATCATAAAAAAAAAAAATATAATGATGTATATTAGACAATTTTTATCCTGTATATTATATATACAATAAAATATGAAATTTAAAATATATAAATTTAATAATTAAATGGGTATATACTATTTATTTTAAAGTGATCGATATTATATTTTGAGAGAGGTTACGCGCAATAAAAATATTATGATAAAAAAAAAAACGATTTAATCGTCTTAAAAATAAACCCACATATATATATATATTCATAACAAAAAAAAAAAAAAAACAATAATAAAAAAATGATCACAATCATTTAAAAATATAAAAAATGAAATTAGTTTATTAAAATAATTTTCTTTTAAATAAAATTTATACTTTTTATTTAAAAATTAATATACATTTAATATACACCTACTTATATAAAAATATAAAAAAAAGGAAAAAAACCAAAAAAAAAAAAAATTTCTTTTAATGTTAAAATGAAAACCATAATCTTTTAAAATAAAATAAAAAATATTCCTATAATAATTAACCAGTATATTAGACAAATTTATTTTTTTTAAATTTCCATTAAAATCAATTTTAATTAAATATTTAAAAATAATTTATTAGAAAATTTATAATATCTACATAAACACACACACACACAATATATAATTAATATTATATTAATAATATATTAATAATATATTTTTTTTATTTTAATTATAATTTTTTCTTCTTAATAAAAGAAAATATTAATTAAAAAACAAAAAAAAAAATAATTAAAATAAAATTAATATAAAATTAATATAAAATTAAATAATTAAAATTTTATCATTTCCTTTTTCATTTTGAGGACAACAACAAAAAAAAATTAAATCGAAAATATAAATTTAATTAAAATGAATCCCAAATTAATAAAACTAACAAATTTTAAAGTTTAAATTTATATAATGAAAGCTAGAGCTATGATCCTTATTTAAGGATTAATGATTTGTATCATAATTTCTAATTTTTTAAATTAAATATTTCAATTTTAATTAGCCTAAAAAAATTATAAAAGATGAAAGATGGAGAGAGAGAGAGAGAAAGAGATAGAGAAAGATTAATATAAATTAAAAGTTCGATAATTAAAATGGCTTTTAATATATATATATATATATATAGGTACCTATATATTACAAAGTTCATTGAATCTACGGTTAAACAAAAAAAAAAAACCGATTAACAAATAGATACGATTTTTTTGTAGGAAGATTACCTTAATCTTAACAAGAATTAACATAACCTTATATGTTATGACACTTTAAAATGGAGCTATAAGAAAAGGAATAATATTTTTTTTTTTTAGAAACGACGCAAACTAACATTATATTCAGTCACTTGATTTTATTATTTTAAGTGACTTTAAGTAACTTTCGAAAAAATCCAAAAAGTGACAAAACATAACATTTTTAAATTTTTTGTAAATAAATTAATTCTATATTTTGTACAATAGCCCAAAAAAAAAAAAAAAAAAACAAAAAAATAATATACATATTCTGGAAAAAAGCCAATACTCTGATTTTGTAACATTATATATTTAATATGTTGGAAAAAGCGGACAGGGCATAGAAATAGTTTATATTAAAGAAAAAATTGCATATTTTAAGGGGAAACGAAAAATTATGTCTTATTAAATCTAATTAGTTTTGTCGGAAGTGTCTCGAAATTCTAAAATAACATAAAACCGAAAGTAACAAAATCCAAAAATTAGAAAATTTTCAATGTAAAAGCTAAAGCAAAGGGTTATTTCGCCTTATAGTCCCAAAAATTTGAGGACTTTTTACATATTTATATATGTATACGTATGAGATTTAGGATTAGGAAAGATTTTAAAGTTGGTTTCAAAATCAATATAGTTTTACACTTTTTCCATTGTATTTATATATAATATGTATATGCGGGATTCTGAATTAAGGGGGCCGGATTTTAGAGTTATTTTAAAGAGTTTCAAATAAATTTTGGGGACATTTTTCGTTTTTACTTCTGAGGACTTTTTTCATGCAGCCATTTTGATAACATTTATGTGAATATTAAAAATGGTTTTCTAAGTGTTTTGACAAAATCAATAATAAAATAATATTCTATTGGCGAATTTTTAAACTTTATGTCACTTTCAATTTTTTTTATAAAGTGGACATTACATAACATAATTTTTCAGTCGTTTTAGTAGAATGTTAGTTTGGGTCGTTTTTAAAAAATGACTTATGTCCCCTTTTTAAAGTGTCATAACGTAATGTTATATTTTATTTCTTTTAATGTTATTAAAAACTTTTTTTTTTTTAATTTTGTGGGACATCCTTGTATATATTAAGGACATTCACTAAAATGTAAATTATTTTAAATTATCACGGTTTTTTTTTATTTTTAAAATCATGATTTTCATTTTGAACATTATAAGCTGCATACAAATTTTTTTTTTTTTTGCCTTTCAATTAAAATATAATACCTATATTTGTTTATAATACGTATATATTTTTTTTTTAGATAGAATATCGTTGCATTACTTTAAAATTTGTTAGTTAATTTTTTTTTTTTTCAAAATTTAAATTATTTTTTTTTTTTTATAAAAATAAGTATAACATATTGTTACTAATGGATGGTTGATAATTAAAGGTTAAGTAACACATTTTTTATAGGTGATTTAGTATATTATTTTCTTTAAAAAAGACTTTCGAAAAAAAAATATTAAAAAAAAAAACAAATGGAAAAATTTCATAGCTTAAGGCTTAAACTTTAATTTTATGCGCACTCTCATTATTGTTTTTTTTTTCCTTTTTTTTTCTTATTATCATTTTCCCTTCTTGTTTTTCTTTGAGTAAAAAAAAAACAAAAAAAAACATTGTTTTTTTTTTTGTTTTGTTTTACAACAACTATTGTTAATTGTTTATAGTTAAAATTGTAATAAAAGTAATTTTTTATTGTTCTTTTATTAAATAATTTTCTTTTTTTTTTTTTAATTTTAATTATTAAATTATATACAAAAAAAAAAAAAAAAAAAAAAAAAAAAATAGCACCCGATGAAAGCAATGGTTTTGCACCATCATTTACCGAAAAACCAAAAATAATTCCAAACGAATCTGGTACATTAATTACGATGAAATGTAGATGTAAAGCTAAACCCGAACCGACTGTAACATGGTATAGAGGGCAAGATGTTGTAGAAGAATCAAACAGAATTAAAATAAAATCGACTTCAATTGCTGAAGACTTATATGAATTATCATTAGAAATTAAAGTAAGTAATAAATGAAATATAATTATATTATCAAAAAAAAAAAAAAGAAAACCAAAAGAAAATCTCTAGTATAATTTAAAAGTAAATTTCTAGTATAAAGTAAAAGTATTAGTATTATAAACCTAAAAGTATGCAATTTTTTTTTTTTTTCCCAATATACATTTATATTTATTTCCTGAGCCCATAATGGCCCTAGCAGCCGAGGGCTATAATAATATTATCATAATTTTATTATATAATATTAGAATTAAATAAATAAATAAAAATATTTATTTCCTGTGTATGTTTATGGAATAAATAAATTTTAAAGAAAAACCTCGTTAACTCGGTAATATTTATGCAAATAATCGGTAATATTTAAACATTCATGACTTATTAACTGAGAGAGAATGCGTATTCAAATCCTCCATTTATAACAAATGTTTTTAATTGTAAGGAAAATTACTAGGTTTTCTATAATTTTCTTAAAAATACCTTCAATCAAATGTAGAGTAAAAAAAAATATTTTTACCTTATATTTACTACTATAATTACTTTATAGTAGCCAATGATTTTAATAATATTACATTTATTCTATATATGTAATAAAAATAAATTTTATTTAATATAATAAATTTATAGTATATTATTACAGTATTAATATTGTGAATAAATGATCTAAATAAATATTTTTTTAATTTTTTTATTTAAAAAGGACCCTGGTGCACCAGATGGTGGTACATATAGGTGTCACGTACAAAATGAATTTGGAGAATCAAATGCCAATCTTAATCTTAATATTGAAGCTGAACCTGAACCAGAAGGTGAAGGCCCAACTTTTGTTGAGAAACCTAGAATTGTATCTGAAAATAATGGACAATTAGTTATTATGGAATGCAAAGTTAAAGCAGATCCAAAACCTGATATATTATGGACTAGAAATGGAGAAATTGTTAAAGAAACAAATAAAATAAAAATGTCTATGGAAGAACGCGGTGATATTTATTATATTAAATTAGAATTAAATGATCCACAATTAGAAGATTCTGGATTATATAAATGTAATATAAAGAATATTTTAGGAGAATTAAATGCAAATCTTACACTTAATATTGAAAGTAAGTAAATATAAATGTTATTTAAATAAAAAAAATTATTTATCATATTAAATTTATTTCAATTTAAATTAATAATTTTATATTATATATTTTTTTTTTATTATTATAATTTCAGTTGTTCCTGTAATTAAAGATAAACCTAAAATAATTAAAATTATTAAAAAACGTACAGTTGTTATTGAATGTACAGTACAATCTAAATTTGAACCAGAATGTACATGGTTTAAAGAAGAAATAGCTGTTAAAGAAACTAAAAGACATCATGTTCATATTAAACAAAGTAAAGAAGGCGAATTTAATGTACAATTAGAAATAAATGAAGTAGAAGAAATTGATAAAGGTGCATATAAATTAACAGCTAGAAATGAAAAAGGTGAAGCTGTTTCACAAACTGTACATTTAACTGATATACCTGAAGAAGATAAAAAACCAACAAAACCTGAAATTATTAAAAAATTAACTGATCAAAAAGTTGAAATTGATAAAACATTTGAATTATTGGCTGCAATAAAACAAACAGATAAAAAATGTAAAGTAACATGGTATAAGGATACAACAATAATTAAAGAAACAAAAGAAATAACAACAACATTTGATGGTACAACAGCACGTTTAACATTTAGTTCAGCTAAAATTGAACAATCTGGTACATATAAAGTTATATTCCAAAATGAAATTGGTAAAGATGAATCATCATCAAAGATAACAATTGAAAAGAAAACCGATAAACAAAAGAAGGATGACGAAGAAGAGAAGAAGAAACAAAAACAAGAAGAGGCTGAAAAACGAAAGGTAGTAATAGAAGAAAAAAAAAAAAATGAAATTGATGATGATAAAAAACAAAAGTTATTAGTTAAAAAGAAAAAATTATTAGAAGAAGAAGAAACAAAAGTTGCAAAAGTAATATTTGATGTTAAATTAAAACCTACGAAAAAAAAGGAAAAAGATGAGGAGGTAGTATTATCGGTTAAATTTTATTATCGATTATGATAGAAAAATAATTCAATTTTAATTTGAATTAAATTTGAATTTTAAATAGTTTTATTCTATTTCTATTTTTAATATTTTTTTTTTTATATATTATATAATATAGATGTGATTATTTCGAATTTTAAAATACGTTAACAAAGTCTAAAAAAGAGAAAGTAAATATTATGTATATGAAAATAAGTTATTAAAAAAAAAAATTTTCATATTATAATCGTTGTATAATTTTTTATAACGATTTTTTTTTTTCCTCAAAAATTTAACTTCCTGCTAATTAGACTTTGATAAATGCTACTATAATATAATTTCGAAGACAATATAACTACAAAGTATTTTTTTTTTTTGTTTTAATTAGATGTTAATTTTTTTTTATTTATTTAGAGGTTAAATTTTTCATTTAGAAATGTATTGTGTTTAAAAAAAATAGAAGTGATTTAAAAAAAAAAAAAAAAAAAAATACAAAAACCATGGTGTATTTTAAATTATCCTTCTACTATCTACAGTTCTATAATCATTTTTCGAAATTAAATTAATTATATGTAAAATAGGATATCATTATCATCAATTATCAATTTTTATATATTATTTATTAAAATTTTTTTTTTATTCATTATTATTATTAACTAATTATTCTAACACAATATGTTGTATATTTATTTCTTTTTCAAAACCTTTACAAAAAAAAAAAAAAAAACTTTATAAAACTTTATCCCAAAAAAAACACACAAAAATATTCTAATCCTATATATATATAACTAAAAAAACAAATTTTTTGTTAAATGTTGGACCCTGATTTTTTATTTAATTTTAACATATGGGTTTATATGTATAAATATTTATTGAATAAAATGATGATAGGCCGAAGAAGAAGAAAAAAAGAAAAAAGAAGAAGAAGAAAAGAAGAAGAATGAAATTGAAGAAAAGAAAAAGAAAGAAGAAGAAAAGAAGAAAATAGAAGAACAAAAGAAAAAAGAAGAGGAAGAAAAGAAAAAGATCGAAGAAAAGAAAAAGATCGAAGAAAAGAAAAAAGAAGAAGAAAAAATAAAGATTGAAGAAGAAAAGAAAAAGGTCGAAGAAAAGAAAAAGATTGAAGAAAAGAAGAAGATCGAAGAAAAGAAAAAAGAAGAAGAAAAGAAAAAGATCGAAGAAAAGAAAAAAGAAGAAGAAAAAATAAAGATCGAAGAAAAGAAAAAAGAAGAAGAAAAAATAAAGATCGAAGAAAAGAAAAAGATTGAAGAAAAGAAAAAGATCGAAGAAAAGAAAAAAGAAGAAGAAAAGATAAAGGTTGAAGAAAAGAAAAAGATTGAAGAAAAGAAAAAGATCGAAGAAAAGAAAAAAGAAGAAGAAAAAATAAAGATTGAAGAACAAAAAAAGAAAGAAGAAGAAGAAAAGAAAAAGGTTGAAGAAAAGAAAAAGGTCGAAGAAAAGAAAAAAATTGAAGAACAAAAGAAGGAAGAACAAAAGAAGGAAGAACAAAAGAAAGAAGAAGAAAAGAAAAAGGTTGAAGAAAAGAAAAAGATTGAAGAAAAGAAAAAAGTAGAAGCAGAAAAGATAAAAATTGAAGAAGAAAAGAAAAAAGTTGAAGAAAAGGCTAAACTTGAAAAGAAAACAATTGATAAAAAGAAGGTAGAAGAATCGAAAGAGGTAAGATCAGAACAACAAAAACAAAACGCAATTAAATATTTCCTACAAAAACTGTTTTTCAAAAATACTATATATGCAATAATTTTTCACACTTCATAACAAAAAAAAAAAATTCTTCATGGCGCAAAAAATCAAAAAAAAAAAAAAAAAACGTTATATTAATAATAACAAATAAAAAAAAAAAAAAAGAAAATTAAAACAACATTCATCATTTCTTATCAAATAACCCCATTTTTTTATTCTTCTTTTCATTGTATTGTACATAACAAATATTTCAAATATGTTAAAATTTTCATTATTGTAAATTTCGTTTTATTTTTTTTTTACTCTTATTAAATCTATTTTATCTTTTCTATTCTATAAAAAATCACAATATATACTTCATAATACTTCTCTCATTCTATTGTTTTTTTTTTTTTTTCCCCCCCCCCCTTAACTAATCTTTAATTTTTTTTTTTTTTTATTACTAGAACTATAAATATTTGTTGTAATAATTTTCATCTCTTTTTTTTTTTTATTCTGATTTATAGTTCTAATAATAAAAAAAAAAAAAAGGCATAAAAAAGTGTATACATGTACCTATAGATGTATAGTAATATATATATGTGTATATGTATACTATTTTTTTGTAAAAATAACATCAAATAATACATTAAATATGAAAAATTTTCTATAACATTTTAATCATTATAAATTGCATCGTTTCTGCATTTTGTTTCTCTTATGAATCTATGAATTTTCTATTTTCTATTTTTTCATATTCTTTTTTCTTACTTTTCATTTTTTCTTAATATTTTTTTTTTTTTTTTAATTGATTTTTCAAAAAATTTACCTTAAAAAATACATACAAAAAAAAAAAAAAAAATATAATTAAAATTTTATAGGACAAAAAAGAAAAAGATAAACCTATACAGAATGGAACTGTAGAAGAGCCAAAGGTACAAAAAAAAAAAAAAAAAAAAACCTCCAAAATTTTTCTTTTATTTTTTTAATTTTTATTATTATTTTTTTTTGTTTTTTTAATAAATAAAAGCTTCATACTAACCATTTTTAATTAAATTTTGATATAGGAATTATTTTTGATAATAATTTTATTAATTTCTTTCTTTTTTTTAATTAAAATCAAAAAATTAATTAATGAATGTTTTATGCCTTTTTTTTTGCAATTTAATTTTGAAATGAGATGCATAAAACTGGTGAAAAAAGCCAAAAAAAAAAAACAAAAATGCATAAATTAGTTTAAGAAAAAATTAATTGTAGAGGTACAAAAAAAAAAAAATTAATATACCTATACGTATTGCAATTAATAATAATATTATTACTTTTATAGCTTTGCGTAAAAAGGATGCGTAAAATTGCAGAAAATTTAGTAACTGCAATAATTTTTTGTTTTTGAAATTTAATATTTTCTTCTTTTGTTTTATGTTTTTTTTTTTACTTATTTATTTTTATTTATATATAGGTACAATATTATTAATTTTTATATTAATATTAATTAAATTTTTTTTTTTCTTTTTATTTTTATTTATAATTTCTATTAATATATATAGAAATTGACTAAAGATGAAACTGATCTTAAGAAAGTTGAACGCAAGGTATGTTTATTATATATTAATTTTTATATTAATTATTATATTAATTTTTTTTTTTATATTAATTTTATGAATTAAAAATATTAATTAATTATTTATTATTGTATTTTATTATTAATTTTTTTATTAAAATCTAAACAATTTTATTTTGAAATTTAAAAAAAATTTTTTAGTATATAATTTAAAATATTTTTTTATTAAAATTAAATTTCTTAAAAAATTAATATTTCTTTTTATTTATTTATTTTTTTTGGTTTTTTTCTTTAAAAAAAAAACAAAATGTAAGATATAAAATGCAAATAAATAATTAATTATGAAAAAAAAATAGTAATCATTTTAATATTTAAAATAATAATTTTTTTTTTTTAAATAGTGTAAATTTGTAATATGTATTTATTATTTTTAATTTATTTTTTTTTTTTATATAAATAGTATAAAATTATATTTATTTTTGTAATATTTCTTCTTTTTTTTTTGCCTTTCGTTATATTTTTTATTACTATTTGAAATTACATTAAAATAGTAATTATTTTATATTTTTAAAAATACACTAATAAAAAAAAAAAAAAAAACAAAAAAGAATATATTGTAGAATATCTAATAAATAAAAGTATAAAATTTTATATAAAAGAAAAATAAAAAGAAAAAAAAAATATCTTAGAGATATTTTTGTCTATAATTTTAAATCGAACAGGAATCTTTTTATTAAAGTAAAAAACCGAAAAGAATTAAGAACAAAAAAAAAAAAAATAATAATAATAAAGTTTGAAATGAGAAAAAAGATCACAGAATATGAGACAGAAAATCGCGCACAGCGTTATTTCTCTTTTAATTTAATTTTCGTTTTTTTTGTTTTTCAGAAATAAAGCCTCGCGATGTTAATTCTAATATTTTGCGGTTTTATTTCTCAATTATATATTAGAATCGAGTAATCGCGCGATGTATTTTCTCATTAAATGTGTAATAAAATCAATTTTTGTAAATACTCAAATCTGAAAAAAAAAAAATTCAAAAAAATATAAAACTCAAATTTAACTAAAGAAGGATTAACCAGAGATTAAAAGGATTCACCAGACTTAATTAAGAAAAAAAAAAAAAAATATATTGTCATTTTTCCAGAATGGTGTCGATATATGGTGTTGTATCAAAATTTATATAAATAGATTATTTTATAAAATATGTGGTCTTTTAAAAGCCTGATTAAATTTTTTGCGTTTTTTGTTACTCTCTTTTTGATTGATTCATTAAATAAATAATAAAAGCGTCAATTTATTTAAATTTTTATGCAACATCCATAATATTATGTATACTCTGGAAAAAGGACTAATATATACTTCTTTTTTTTTTTAAACCAGTTTGGTAGTCCCAATTTTTTGTAATAATCAAATCTCTGCGGGTGTTATTTCTCATGTGAATGTGAATGAATGGCTTTATTTCGCAGGGTATTATTTCACGGTTCCGTTTGGAATATATAATTGTCATTTATAAAATTCTTTATAGTTACAAAATATAAAAATATGAGTTTTTGTATAGTAAAAAAAGAAAAAAAAAAAAACGACTAGTCAGCTAAATCCGCACTATCTTTTTTTTACAGTTTTTTTTACATAAAATGCAGTTTTTCATTTGACTGTATTTTATTTAATTGTATGTAAAACATATAATTAAGGGGGGAATATTGTACAATCAGAATAATTTTTCTGAAAGAAAAAAAACTCTTTTATTAGCACAACAATATTAAAAAATAACCAATTTCAAATTTAAAAAAAAAAAAAAACAAAAAAATATGTATTAAAATAAAATAAATTAGATATTCTATTATATAATTGTAATCTAATATTTATTGTACAAAATATATTTTAAGATTATTATTTTATTATTTTTTTTTTACTCTGATTTTTTATATTCTTTTTCTATTTTCAAATCAAATCTTCTACCAATCTATATATACATACATAAATGTCAAATCTTTTCTACATATTTATTTCTATATTCCAACACAAAAAACAAAAAAAAACTTCTTTCTTCTACTAAATGATTGGCCAACCAACCAATATATCTATTTCATATAATATATCCGATATACATATATATAAATCATATTTACATCATAAAATAAAATGCGCTCAAAATTGGAAAATCAAAAAAAAAATCAAAAAAAAAAAATATAAATAAATAAATAAAGGGCTCGAAAACGCCTAGTGAAGCTGGATCAGAAATTGGTACTCCAGAAGAGGTAAAAATTATTAACATTATCCATTCATATAAGGACACAATCATTCTGTATCCAATCTTATTTTTCTTCTTATTCTTATTTTTATAATTATTTTGCTTTATTTTTATAACACAATCAAAATATTTTAGCTTTTTAATAATTTTAATGATTTGCATATTTATAGGCGCAAAAAAGTTTTTTTTTATTATTTTCGATACTAATATATTATTTTTACTGATTTGAATATGAAATATTTAACTATAAAGTTAATTATTTTTATTTTTAATAACCTATAAATTATATCTTTATAGGGTATACATAATTATACAAAATTTTAGAAAAATGTTAAGGATTTAAATATTATTACAAAAAAAAAAAAAAAAATTATTAATGAGTTCATAAAGTCTCGTTTTTATAATAAAATTTTATAAACATATATACGTTTCGATTTTATATAATTTTTATATAATTTTTTGTTAAAAATTTTTAAATGAGGGGTCTCGGTGGCCTATAGTGGGTAAGAGCGTATAAAATACGTTGTAAACACACTTGAACTGTGTAATTTCCTGTCTACATTTATGTGGCAGAAAAATGCATTAAAAAAAAAAATTATTAAATATATATTTTATTTAAATTTAGTGAATTTTTTAAGTCCTTAAATATAAATAGTATATTTATTTTTTAATATATACAGGGTATTTGACTTTAAATCCTTTGGTCTTCCTTGAAATGAATGATCGTACATATCGATGAAACTATATCGATCGACAAACTTGAAACATATCGATAAACTTGAAACGAACGAATGAAAAATAAAAATTATATGGGTGTGAAGGCGATTATTTTTTCGATGCTTTTTAGAAGTTATGCAGTGCCTTAACTATATTTTTTTCAATCATCTAATTTAGTTTTATTCCGATTAAAAATTGGAACACCAAATAAAACAGAAAAATTATTAAGCATTTATTAAGTTTAAATTAAAGCAACTTTCTCAAAAATCATTACATTCTAGTAAGAGTTTCACAAGGTGTGAGGGTTATAATGGGGCGCTTAAAGTTAAATATTTTTTTTTAATTAATCAATCAATTAAGACTCTTTTATCAAGAAAATAACTGTATTAACATAACAGTTTTTTTTTTTTTTCTTTATACACAGTGAAAAATGGGTTTTATGAACTTATTAAAATATATATATTTACTATATATATATATATATATTATATAAAGCTAAAATCAAAAACGTCATTTGCACGTCGGATGCAAAAACAATCATGCATACATGCATATATGCAAAATTAGGCATCACTTTATTATAAGTTGTCTGCGTTTAAAATTATACTGCAAGAGTAACTGATTTTGCAAATTACATTTCCGATTTCAGCTTAACATATACAATATAATATATTTTTAATTTATTTAAGTATTGTTGCTTTTGTTGTATTTATTAGGTGTTATTTCTTCTATACAAAAAAAAAAAAAAAAAGAATAAATAAATTCTTTCTAAATATATTTTACTTTTTTTTTTATATTTTTATACTTTTTTAATTGTGAAATTGTTGTTGTGGGTAAACATATTATTTCTAATTAAATTTTTTTACAATATACACCTTTTTTTGTCCTATTTTTTTTTATCTTCTTCCTCGTCTCCCCATTTTTTTTTTTTTTCGCTTCTGTTTTGTTTTATAATTAAAATTATAATTACTATTTCAAATAAATATATAAAACAAAAAAAAAACAACAAAAAATAAAAAAAAAAAAAATTTAAGGAGCTAACAGCTATAAAGGAACAAAGTAAAATTGAAGTACAACGTAAATCATCAATAACTCAAATGCAAGTTATTGAAGAAAAAATGAGTGTATCACGTAAAGCTTCAATGGTATCTCAAAGTCAAATTTCTGAATCATCTCAAATATCTGAACAAATTGCTGTTGCTGCTAAATCAGCAACAAAAACTATCGTTTCTAAACAAGAATCTCTTACTGTACAACAACAACAGCAACAACAACAAAAAGTATTAATTGAAGAAAGTAGTAGTAGAAAAGCATCTTTAAAGGTGAGGAAATAAATCAAAAAAAAAAACGAAAACAAAAAAATATGATCAAAATATCGTATAAAATATTTGGACGAATTTGAAAACAATTTTTAATTCATGTTAAAAAATTAGCAACACTTTTAGGTATAGGTATACCTATATTATAGGACCCCATTTGACTAAAAACAATTCAACTAAAACTCATTAATTTTCGATTATGACTCACAATTAATTACAATTTTGTCCATATAAATTCAACGTTTGTATAGTTTGAACAAAAAGTAATTTTGACTATTTTGAGAATTCAATGTTTTAAATCTAACATCTTTCCTATATAATTATTTTTTTTTTGTATACATATTTCAAGACATCAAAAAAAAAATATTTTGAAAATAATGGGGACTGCTGCCTCCAAATCTCTTTTTTCCCAGAATCTTTTCTATCGCATTCATGAATGTCGCATTAACGAATATATACAATTATAGAAATACTCTGTGAAAAAAGGGAATTACCTTGATTTTGTTACCAACCCTAAAATTCTCCCTAATTATTTTTTATATATACATACATATATATATTTCATTAAAAAAAATTTTTTTTTTTTCATACATATTCCTAATAATGGGGCCTTGGTGACCTAATGGGTAAGAGGGTATAAAATACGCTGTAAACACCGAGAGAGTGTGGGTTCGAATCCCATACACGTCGTAAGAGTTATTCCCTCTTCGTCGTAACAGTTATTCCCCATTTCAACAATTTAAAAGTTTAATTGCTATCTTAATTTAATAAATTGTTTTTAGTGAAATTTGTTGTTAGTTGAATTGTTTTCGAATTAAATGGACCATCAGTAAACACGACTTTTAGGTAATACAAAAAAAAAAAAAAATTCTTTTTGCGCAATTATATGAAAATTTTTTTTTTTTTTTTTTTAAATGAATAAAAAAAGTATACGTAATATTATAACTTAATATATTAATACACATTAATACAGTTAAATAAAAATTATTATAATTTAACTGCGGACTCTATATGAGAAAAATCTCCAAAACTCCATCCCCTAAAAAAAAAAAAAAAAAAATTTCCCCAAAAATGTAATATATATGAAAATTTGGTGAACTTTTTTCATATACATACATATAATAGGTATGTTATGTAAATATGTAGTTCACAAAAAATGATGACCATTTTTTCGGTTGTTTTGGGCATTTTTTTTTTTTTTTTCGCGGAGCCATCGTTTATCTGTAAATCAGTATATTATATATATGAGTATGTATAAAAATAGTAGGTATTCATATATTTATAATATTTAATTGTATAGATTTTAACTAGTAGATAATAACTAATGTGCGTTTTGTAGTAAAATAAATATTTTATATAGTTATAATCTGAATTTAAAAATATAATACATAATTATTTAACTAACACAAGATTTTATTTTTTATTATACATTTTTATATTAAAACTTAGAAGATTTTTATTAATTAAACAAAAACAAAAATAAACAAAAAAAAAAATGTAGTTAGATTTTTTATATTAATAAAAACATTAATAATGCTTTATTTTTTCTTTGATTAAAAAAATAGATAGTATATTAATCTTGTTATAATTAAAAAAAAAAAAAAATTTATGTTTTACAAATTATTTAAATATATGTTATATATATGTTTTTTTTTTTTCTTTTCATTTTTCATTTTCGTATTTTTATTTTTGTTTTTTTTTGTCCGTGAATTAATATCAAAATAAAAAACAAAAAAAAAAAAAAAATTAATAGGTTGAAACTTCTGATTCAAGACGTTCTTCACTTCTCGAGAAACAAGCACTTAAGGTAATTTTTGTTTATAACACAAATATACAATACTTATGTTTATTTTTTTAATAATTTATATTTATTTATAAGTTTAATTTAGTTGTGTTTTTTTAAATAAATTTTTGATTAAATTTTTGTTTTTTACACACACAGTAGAAATTATTGTATTAATTATTTTTATTCCTATATAATATTTTATTTTAATGCCAAATTTTTTATTTTTTTTTATTTTTGCATGGTCAATTAAAAAAAAAAAAAATTTTAATAAATCTATTTAAAAAAAAAAAAACAATAATTAATATATTAATTAATACATACCTATTTATTTTTAATAATAATTTATAATATTTAAATTATTTTAATAATTAATATTTATTAATAAATATTTATTCAAAAAAAAAATAATAACTCATTATAATCAAAAAAAAATTTTAATTAATAAAATTTCCTCCTAAACTAAAAATTTAAAAATCTTTTTTTTAATTTATTAATATCTTATATTTAAAATTAATATCTTTAAAAAAAAAAAAACAAAAATCAAAAAAAAAAAAAACCTCCTAAACCTAAATTTTTTTATTTATTTTAAAATGAATATAACGAACAAAATAAAAAAAAATCTTTTAATATGTAAAAAAACAATATAATTAAAAAAATATCATAAAATATAATTTATATATATATATAAAAAAAAAAAAAATAAAAAACCTATTTAATTACACCTATATATAAAATAATGAAAATAGCCTGGTGAAATTGATAATAAAAAATTAACTGCAAATAAAACACCACAAGAAATGAAAGTTGAAATTCCTAAATTAAAATCTGCTGAAGTTCGTAAAGTTCCTCCAAAGGTGAGATGTTTTTTTTTTTTTCTTCTTCTTCTTCTTCTTCTTGTTATTCAAAAAATAAAATTTATTCTACAAAATTTTGTATACATATATGTGTACATATATAATACATAAACATTATTTAAATACATCGAAAAGAAATGATTATTATTAAAAAAAAAAAAAAAAAATAATAATTTCTTCTTTCTATATAATGTGCTTTTCTTTTACATAAAAACATACATACATACATTAATAATTTTGAATTTAAATTTATATAAATTAAGGAATTTGTTTTGTTTTTTTTCAAAATTTTTTTTTAGTATTACTATATTTAGTAATACTAAATGTTGTAATAATACTATAATACCCGAATGTTGATTTCTGTGCCTCTCAATAAATCAAAAACATATGGGTTTTTAATTGAAAATTAAAGGGTTTATAATTCCAAATCTGTTAAGAGACTGGTCAATTTCACTGTTAATGAGCAACACCGCCTATACAAAATTTTAAAAGTCAAATCGCAAGTCAAATCATTTTGTATTTTAGAGGTGAAAAAATTTAAATATTTGGTATCACAGCCACAACTTGGTGGGTTAGCCCAGAAAAAATTCCCAATACCCCATGTATATATATATATATATATAACCAAAAATCATAATATTAAATTTTAATGAAATTATTAACCGTTCAGACCAGAACCGTTCAAACCGTTCAGTTCAGACCATCGGCTGAACCGTTTTATGAGTCTATAAATCAGAAACAGACAGACAGACAGAGAGACAGACAAACAGACAAATATTTCCTTTTATATATACATGTATATAGATTTTTGAAGGCTTTTATTTTTTATATGCAAAAAGTCTTCTGAAACATAATTTTTATGTTTTTTTATAAAAGTCCCGAAAATAAACAAAAGTTTCCATTTTTCCAAATATACAAATTTTGGGAATTTCATCCTTTTTTTTTTTGGTTTTTGGCAATTTTTTACTTAGAGACGTTTTTCCTAATACATATATGGAGCCTACAAAAAAAAATTTTGGTATTTTTTCGAAGTGCTTAAGACCATCTATGCGCCCATCTTAATCTGGCCCTGACCCTCTTTAATATTATATATGTATCATCAGATTTATGCCCAAAAGCATCCTATACATATACCTGTATATCTGTAGGCTGTATTGAATTATAATTAAAAAAAAATTACAATTACGAAAACAAATTATTACCTATATAGTCTCTAAAGAGATGGTTAAGAGTTAAAATATATAATATATATAATATAAAATTGTAATTTAATTAAAATTTTTAAATATTTTAAATTAAATTATGTATTTATTATATGCTTTTCATTTATTAATGTATGTATGTATAAATCAAAAAAAAAAATGTATGTAATACAGAAAATTTTCTATATTATTCTTCTCTTTCTATGTCTTTTTCTCTCTATTTATTTGTTATCTCTACATTTTATGTTAATTTTTTTTTTCTTTTTTTCAATGTTTTAAAATTTTGAAAATTTTATATAATCTATAAATAATTTTTAAAATGCTAAATAAATGTATTTATCTTTTTTTAATATCTTTTTTAATCATTTCTCTAAATAATATCATATCATTTCTCTATTTCTCTATATAAATCTTTTTCAATTAATATTGTATTCTTTCTATATATTTTCTATATATTTATTAAAAAATAACGTTATTCTATCTATCTTTTATAATAAATCTTTCAAAAAAAAAAAAAAAAAAAATGCTGTCATTAATATACTATTTAGTGTCGAACTTAAACTGCGATGTACGACGTGAACATACATTGACATATTGATACGCTAACACGTATACCGAAATAAACCGTCGACGTCTGCCATTGAAATCTAAAAAATTACTGTCAGAATATAAATAAATGCAAAAAGACAACAACATCAACAAAAACAAAATACTGGAATGTTCAGCATTTATATGTCACCTATATCGGTATCGGTCATCTCCATATAAAATATATAAATATGAGAGCATTTTGACATATGTCGTTTGTCGTACGCCGTAATTTAGGTTCGGCACTTAAGAACATTTTTTCGTTAAAATAAACCTATGAAATACTTTAATAAAAGCTATATATTATACTAAAAATAATTTAAATAAAATTTAATAACTATTAATATACATATATATATATATACGATTTTTACTTTAACTGAAAAAAAAATTTTAACTTTAAATGAAGACATTTTTATTTTAAGTAAATATTTTATAAATAAAAAATCTTTCAATATACTTCAGTAATTTATGGTTATATAAATATTTAATATATACATGTATTTTATGTATCTGATATTATATATGTGTATATTCATATTATATAGAATATATATTATATAGAATGTTTCCTAATTAAGTGCAATGTTATATAACACTGCGCATATATACTTATGAGTACATATAGATACATTTTTTGTATGAGAGCTAAGCTATAGGACAATTTTGAGACTTTTTAATGTTACGTCATAACGTAAATATGCGTTTTTCAAAAAAAATAATTCTAACAATTTCTACATTTTATAAGTTTAGAAACTCATAGTAGTTTTGAAACTGGTAAAAGATAGAAAATTGAATATAGGTATACTTTAAGTTTAAAAGAATATCTCTTATAAGTCTTCGAATATATATTTTACAAAATGTTCATAAGTAGTCCAGAACCAACAGAGTTAAACCAAAAAAATATGAAAACTACCTCGAAAACTATAAAAGAACCAACCCTTAGCCTACCTCCCATACAGTGCAAATGTATTAGTGCGCACTTAATTTGTAAACATTCTATATATAATTTTTTACTGTTCATTTTTATTACGTGGGTAAATGACTTCGCACTAAATGTATAAAAATGTCTTCAATTCAAGTAAAAAAGGTATATGTATATATAAATATATGATTATATATATTTATATATAGTTAAACTTCCCAAAAAATGAATTGGTGTAAAAAAAAAAATAAGAAAAAAAATTGACTTTTATTTAGTGATCGATAAAATTGCGGGACTACCCAAGAAAAAATTTAGATTTAAAAAATTTCGAGTTTTGGGAAATTTCACTATTTTTATATATATATATATATATATATATCAATGAATATATATATATACCTTTTTTTTAAATTAATCTGTATATTAACCTATGTATATTTATTTGCTTTATATAATGCTTTCTTTACTTTGCATTTTATTTAATTTAAGAAACAAAAAATAAATAAATAAAATAAAAAAAAATAATAATTAAATATTTGAATACATTTACAAATAAAATATGCTTATATAATTTTAATTGTAACTATAATCAACAATTTAACCCTTTAATTATTACATACATATTTTGTATTCATCACATAAAATTGTATTATATACAGAATTGTTATATAATTTTTAGCACATTTCCAAAATAAAATTTAAAAATGTGCCTATTAGTTTCACTCTGTCCGTCCGTCTGTTTACACAACTTCTGCATCGTTATAGATGTAGAAAAAAATGTTTAACCATGAGTAGTTGTCATAAAAAACTTAATGTTGTAGAATAACTTTTTCATGCAGCCCCTCCATTACAGATCTACAGCCCCTCAAACTTTGAAAAAGTCCTATTTTTAAATGAATATATCATGTTCTATTTAACAGACCACCCCCTATTTATGAGCTATTAGGGCTCAAAAATTGAAACTTTGCTATTTTTAGACAACCGTAATTGTATACATTTTACTTCGGCAAGTTATAAAAATTACATTACAGCTTACAAATTACAGCTCCAGTAATATATTTTTATGTGTGTTAACGGTTTTTCTTAGTTATATAGGATTCCGAATGTACAGCCCTTCAAAATTGCAGAAAAATCCTATTATCACTTATTTTCTTGTTATATGAAATCTTTAAAATTTTGGTACAAGTCACAATTTTAAACAGTTTGTATTATATTTTGGAAATGTGCGCTTGTAAAAACTGTTGATTTACTTTATGCCTTGTTTTTTGTTGAAATGATACAAAAATATTTAATTATTTTATTTGATGGTTATATATATGTATATATAACAATTAATTTAAAGGGTTAAAAAAAATAAAATAAAAAATTCTAATATAATAATAAAATACATATACATATATAACTATACATTGTTTATTAATAATTTTTTTTTATTTTGTTTTATCTTTTCGTTTATTTATGTATTCAACATTTCAACATTTTATTTTGCACTACCAAAAAAAAAACACCAAAAACACCATAAATTTTTGTCTATATGCACTATTAATTTTACACAAAATATATATATATATATGTTTTTTATTGTGTCTTACTTTTTATTTTTTTATTTTAATATGCAATAAAAACACTTTATTTGTGATTTTATTTTAAATTGCACCAACTCTCCCATATATACGCACATATACATATATATTATGTATTTTTATATCTAAATTTAATATGATATTTTGAAAACTAAAATTGACGGTTTATTATATAATATACGAAATAAATATATATATATATTATAAATAAATATATATGTATAAATAAATAAATATAGAAGGAAGAAGAAAAACCAGCTGAAGCTTTACCAAAATTACGTAAAACTGCTGTACCTGAAGAGAAAAAAGAAGAACCAAAAGATGAGAAAAAGAAAGTTATTAAAAAGAAACCTGCAAAAGCAAAATATGAAGAATTACCAGAAATACCTGATTATGAAAGACCAGAACTTGAAAAATATGAAAAACCAGAATTTGCTGCATCTGATTTTAGTCGGGATTTAGAAATTCCAAATAAAATGGAAAAACCATTAATTGATGATGCTAAAAAAGAGAAAGAAATTATTGAACCGAAAAAACCTCCAGCTAAGGTAATGAATTATGAATTGATGTATATACGATATATATATTACATATATATATATATATATATATACATTGTATATATGATACAAAAAAAACATATACATTTCAGAAATGTTTTTTTTTTTTTTACGTCCAATACAAAATGATTTATTTTTTTTTTATAAAATACTACCAAAACAGACGATTTATTATGGGAGGTTTGCCCGAGAAAAATTTTGCATATTTTTAGGATTTTTCAAAAAAAAATTAATTATTGACGTTTTTATGTTTTTATAGTTCATCATATATAATTCGGTTTTCTTTTATATTTCATATACATATACAAAAGTATATATATATTTTTTTTTGCGAGTGACGACGAAAACTTTAAAAACCAAAAAACAAAAAAAAAATACCGATATATATCAGACAACAAAAATACTTCATATATATTATATATGGTATGGGATGAACTATAAAACAATATAAGTTTAACTAAACAATTTCTATACACATACTGATCGTAAATCGGGATTGGGGTAAACCTGATTGTTTCAGGAACGCATTTATTGATCGATTCATTTTCCTGATCGTTTCATTTCAATTTAATCGAATCAAACCATATTTACGTCGTTAACGGTTTTTCAAACAAAAAAAAACAAAAAAAAAAAAAGTTAAAAACTATCAAAACGACATTCGAACCGTTACCAGTATAGTTAAATTTGTAATAAGCAAACATCAAAATATTATGCTCTATATTATATCAATTCAAGGTATTTCTAAGAATCTTTCTGTATATAATAATTTCGTTGCATTTGAACTTGAATTTTATAATTCCTGTTTCACAAAACACGCATCAATCTTAAACAAACCATCAACCAAAAACACAAACTTTCTGCTATACTTTATATATATATATATAAAAAAAAAAAAAAACGATATACAAACAAAAAAACAATAAAGGTAACAAAAAAAAAGTATTTTAGTTTTCAAATAAATTTTACCGTTTACTAAATATACTTTGCACAATGAGTGATTTAAAACAAAAATTCCATTCCAAATATACACAAAACAAAATAAATCACAATTACATAACCATAAATATCCAAAAATTTGAAATATTAACCTCTTAACAACAAAAACAAAAAAAAAAAAAATGATTAAATATTTTAAATGCACATATATATATTTTATATTAAATATACATATATAATTATATTAATTTCAATTGTGAATTTTTTATTCAATATTTTTTTTTTTTTCTTAAAACTTATGCGCGACGCGCATGTTTTTTTTTTATATGGAAATTTTAAATTCTTTCAATTTTCAAAAACGTTTAGAACTTGTTTTTTTTTTTCTCTCTGGAACAAAACTTGATTTAACTTTAACTTTTTACTTTGCAGAGCTATTTTTTTTTTTTTGCTGTCATTTTTAATTTTTTTGACATTTCTCACATTAAAAAAAAAAGAAATTTGTTAGATTTGCGGATAGTAATATTTTTTCCTGTCTAAATTATTGTTTATTCGGAACACAATGTTCTGAAGCACAATGAATCGGTTAGCGTTAGAATTTTGTTTTTAAAAAAAAAAATTGTCCGGAACAAATGTACTGAAGCAATGAATTCATTAGTTCATCACTTCAGCATATTTCTTCTGAATTATATTTCAAAAAAAAAAAAAAAAAAAAGAGAACTCTCTCAACAATGCGACGATTCACCCCGCTTCAGAACGAATTTTATTATTTTTTTTTTTCATTTATTTGATGAATTGAATATAAAAATCTTTTTTTCCAAAAAATGACAGATAACAAAAAGTGTTCCGCCGAAAAAGTTACAGGTTTAAATCAAACTTTTTTCCGGAGAGAAAGAAAAAAAAAACTTCGAAACAAAAAAAATTAAAGAATTGAAATTTTCATATATCAAAACAAAAAACTTACAAGCGCATATAAATGCGCGACTAAAATATCTGAAGCGGTGAATTCGCAGCATAATTTTTGAAAAATTAATAAAAATAATTTTTTGCAAAAAACAAAAAAAAATAAAAAATTCTTTAATTGAAAAAAAAAAAAATACATATTATATGCATATTTTAATATGCAATTTAATTATGTATTTATTTTTTCTTTTTTTTTTAAAAACCATTAATAAACTAATACTTGTATTTGTTTTTTTTTTTTGTTTTCGTTTCGTTCTTTATTGTTTCCACACAAATTACATATTTATTTGCGGGGTTCATCTTATTATCCGTTGTTATATGTGATGTGTATATATATATGTATAAATTATTATTATTCATATAATAATTAGAAAGAAGCTGCTCCTGCTCCACCTGAAGAACCACATAGAGGTCTTCAAATTGGAAAAGGTAAAATACCTGAAGATAATACAAAAGATGAAAAAGCAACTCTTAAACCGGTTATTATTGAACCTGAGGTATGTTTAATTTTTATAAAAAAAAAAAAAAATCCTATTAATATGCATAAATAAATAAATTAATATTTTGTTTTTGTACTAACACTGTTACCCTTTTCCTTTTTTTTTAGTTTATATATTTAAATTTTATTTATACATATACATACATATATATTTGTTATATTTAACTAATTTAAAAATTTCTTTTTTTACTTGTTTCTTTTTTTCATAATTTACAAAAAAAAAAAAAAAAACACAAAATGTCTGGTATTATAATAAATAAAACAAAAAACAAAAAAATATATATAACTAAACTGTCAATGTGAAATGTCAATGTGAACTGTCAATTTTGTGTGTAAAAAATTACCTTTTATGTAAATGTGAATCATCAAAAACAACCAAAAAAAAAACAGCTTAAAAAAGTCGTAAGTAAAAAAAATATATACTTTCTTTTTGTTTTTTTTCTTATTATAAATATTTTTATTTTATACATAATTATATATCTATAGATATATTATTATTAATAAATAAATAAATAGTTTGTATTTTTGTTCTAAAATAACTCTTATATATGTATTTTATTTTTAATATATTTATAGTTTTTTTTTAATATAATTAAAAAATAATTTGTAAATATGTAGTAGATATATTTAATGTATATATGTAATTTAATTTTTTATATTTTTATGTTTTTTTTTTTTTTTTTATGTAATTTTTATGTGTTATTTATTATATATGTTAAAAAAAAAATTATTTATATAATTAAAAACACTTTAGAATCTTAAGATATTTTACATTTTCACAAAAAAAAAAAAAAAAAACAAAAAATAAGAAAAAAAAATTAACAAACTATTAATAATATATAATAAGTAGGGTATATATTGAATATAAAAAAGTTGAAATAAAATTTAATTAAAAAATATATAACTAA
Source organism: Poecilobothrus nobilitatus (assembly GCA_947095535.1). Taxonomy (NCBI): domain Eukaryota; kingdom Metazoa; phylum Arthropoda; class Insecta; order Diptera; family Dolichopodidae; genus Poecilobothrus; species Poecilobothrus nobilitatus. The sequence goes on from OX352775.1 coordinate 5,865,953, forward strand.
AGTATGTAACTGTTATATACATATACAATAAAAAAGAATATACATATAGCATTTTCTGGTCAAAGGTATTTATTAAATATATTCAGGTTGTTTTGCTAAATATATTGAGGTATTTACTAAATAAATTAAGGTTTTTTTTTTTTTTTGTGGAATTTTAGCATGCTTATCAATAGAAAGTTTTTAATTTTTACAATTTTTGAGTTAAAAAAATTATCTGAATTTATTTAGTAAAAATCGGAATTACAAAAAAAAAATATGAAATTATTTAGTAAAAATCTGAATTCATTTAGTAAAACTCTGAAATCAAAAAAAAAAAAAATTGAATTTATTTAGTAAGTACCTGAATATTTTTAGCAAAAACGTGAATATATTTAGTAAATACCTGAAAATATTTAATATATACCTGAATTTGACCAGAAAATGCTATTGGTAAATTTTATATAAAAAAAAAACAAAAAAATATCTTATAAAACTTTAACGTAAAATCATACAAATGTTAAATTTACCATAACGCATTTTGTTTTTTTGTATCTTGTATTAATTATATATGATTTAAATAATAACAAAATTTATTTCAACTTTTTTTTTTTGTTTATATAATTTAAATAAAAAGGTGATGTCGGGTGAATCAATTGAATTTGATTGCTTTTGACATTTTTCAATTCAACTCAAAAATTTCACGGTGATCGGCTAAGTCAATTGAATTAATTTCAATTAATTGATTCAAATTGTTTCAATTTTGAGTTTTTGCGAATGAAATGACGATATTTAAAAAAAAAAAAAATAATTTAAACGGAAAATTTTGTTTAGTGTTCATACGGTTTATTTTTGTGCTCTATTTTATTTTGGATACACAAATAAAAATAAATTAGATTTAGAAAAAAAAAAAAAAAGGGGCCTCGATGGCGTAGTGGGTAAGAGCGTATAAAAAAATACCCTGTAAACACCGAGAAAGTGTAGGTTCAAATCCCACACACGTCGTAAGAGTAATTCCCCCTTACGACATTTACAGCCACGCCAAAAAAAAAAATTGATTCTCGCGACACCACCCCACATATTTAAATATTTATTTAAAAAAAAAAATAAAACAACAAAATAATAAAATAAAAACACACATAATACACTTTCACTCATATATATATATACACTATATATATACAAATAGGAAAAACCTTCTAAACCTATTATTGAAGTTAAAAAATCACCAGAAGGTGCTGGTAAATTAAATATACTTGATAATAAAGAAAAAGATAAATTATCTGAAAATGATTTATTGTCTGATGATGCCCCAAAACCAGAACAACTAAAACAAAGACGACGTTCATCGTTTATGTTCATTCAACCAGTTGCTAATGAAAGTTTCCTAAAAGTTCAATTAAAACCTGTTGAAAGAACTATTAAGGAACAACCTCAACCACAAAAAGGTTCAATGTTATTAAAGGTACAATAAAAAAAAAAAAAGTTTTTCTTTTTTCCTTTTTTTCTCTCCTTCTTTTCTATAGTAGTTAATTTTACAAAAAAAAAAAAAAAAATGGTGTCTTTTCTATATTATCTTGCTCCTGCTCCTGCTCCTGTACTGTAACTACACGCTCATAGATAAAAACATTATTATTATAATGTTTTTATACCTATATACTATACAAAATACCTATATACTATACAAAAAAAAAAAAAAAAAAAACAAAATAAAAATTTCTTCTATAAATTTTCTTCTATATATATTTATCAAAAATTTTTTCTATAGATTTTTCTATTTAATACTAATTTACTTAAATTTCGGTTTTATTAAAAATTTTACTAAAATAAAATATAAAGAGGAGATTAATTCTAACATATACAAATACATATTCTATTAGAGGAGATTAATTCTAACATATACAAATACATATACAAATACATATACATATACATATTCCAAAATATAAATATGTATATATTACATATAATAGGCATTTAAAATAGTTGTGAATAATGACGCCAGTTCAATTCAAAACATTCCGCTGAACAAATTATTTAAACAGCTTGATTTTTATTGACCAACTCTAAAAATTCTTTTTAATTCAGAATATTCAGAATTATATTTAATTTAAATATTCCGGAAAAAGGGAATAACTTTAGTTTTGATTTTGAAACTTGCTAAAATTCCCTTCTAATCAAAAATCTCGCATATCCATATCTACTGTATATTTAAATATTTTATAAAAGAATTGGGTGTATAACCCCCTGAATTTTGTATTCAACTCTAAATTTGTCCTTCTCGAATTCATAATCTCGAAATATTCACATAATATTCTATGTATTTAAATATTTTATAAAAAAAAAACGCCCTGAAAAATCTAGGTTTTTGAACCCAATTCTAAAATCTACTCCAATTTATTTTTTGTCTTTGGGTTGAAGGTTTGGGTTTTTGGAGGGTTTGGACCGATGGATTAAAAAAAAAAAAAAACAGATATTTTGAAAAACAAGATTGTTTTAACGTCGCTTTCGCAATACGATCCCGATTTCTTTTAGTTGAAAAAAAAAAGTAGTGCATCTTAAAATTGAATAATTTCAATCATTTTATTTCAATATTTAGATTTTGAAATTTAATCTTTTTTTTTTTTCATTTCTATGACTTATTATATTATTTTTTATTATTTTTCTATCTACCCATATTCTATATACTATATTATATACTATAGTATCTATCATCTATATGTATTTATTTATTTTTTTTATTTAAATTTAATTTTAATTACAAATATTTGAAAAAAAAAAATAAAATGAACAAAAACAAAAAAAAAAAAAATAAAATTCTATACTGTTAACTAATTTAATGACAGACAGGTGCGAAAGTTTTCATTTTTTTTTTTTGATTTTGAAAAAAAAAAAAAAAATAATCAAAAAGATTAATTTTTTTATTTCTTTACAATAAAATTTAATTAATTAATTATTTATTTTTATTTTTTAATATATACATTTACATAAAAATAAAAAAGAAAAATAAGATGAGGCGGTATAGATTTTAAAGCTGAAAAACAAAAAAAAAGGTTAAGGCGATATTTTTATATCAATTTTTGGCTATTTGATTTATTTATTATTTCTATATACTATAATCTTTTGCGTCATCCATTTTCATATTTATACACATATATATATATAAATATGTATATAAATAAAAATAAAACAAAACATACTTAAATATATGTATATATACAGGGTGATTCTTTTAGGATCTATAGGTGGAATATTTATATAGAATATATTTGGGGTGGGGGGTCAAAATCAACAAAAAAAAATTTGTTCTGCAGGAATTTCCAAAAAAAAAAAAAAACTAATTGTATATATAATCTTTGTTTTGGTTTAAAACTATTAATTATAAAAATCTGGTTCGGTTTCAGTTTGATTTTGATTCGTATACAAAAACTTGATTCGGTTCAAAACCGGTTTCTATCTCTGTAAATTGAAGTTTTAAGGATATATTATGTATTTTAGTTAAAGAAACCTTTATAAAACCCTTTTATTATTTATTTATTTTTTTTTTGTTTTTTTTTTTTGAGAAAAAATAAACCTACCCCCGGAAAATTTTATTAAAATTTAAAATCACAAAAAAAAAAAAAAAACAATTAATTAATGAAAATTAAATTTTATACCCCCAAAATGTGAAAACAACAGATTTAAATAATTAATATAAAATAAATATGTTAATAAATTAATATAATATTTGTATATTATATATTTTTATTTTTTTTTTGTTTTTGTTTTAATGAAATAAAAATTAAATAAAATTTTTATTAATCGGTAAATGCAATGTCATCAGGATTTTACATTCTTTTAGTTTTGTAGTAAATTTATCAGATTACAAAAAAATTTTTATTTTTAATTTAAAAAATAATTTTTAAATTAAATTTTTTTTTTTTTGTTGTTTTTAGTTTTTAATTTAATTATTTTTATGATAATTTAAAAAAAAATTTAAAATAGATTTTATTTTTTTCAAAATATTGAATTCTTAAAGAATTTTATTTTATTTTACTTTTTTTTTTTTTTTTGTTTTTGTACTTTTGCCAAAATGTGCCATATGTCTAATATACATTTTGAAAAAATTCCAAATTTAAAAAGATAAATAAAACCAAAAATTTACAATATTCTTGTAATTAATATAAAAAAAAAAATTTTTTTTACATTTCAAATTTAAAAAAAAAAAAAAAAAAATAAATAATAATATTAAAAATAAATTAAATTTTATTCTTATATATTTATCTGACATTTATATTATTTTATTTTAAAAATATAGAAAAATTTATTTTTATATAATATATTAAAATCTTTTTTTATTTTAATAAAATGATAGTAAAATCTTCAAAAAAAAAAAAAAAAATCCTTAAGAATTGAAAGACTATAATATTATATACATACGTATATATGTATTTTGATTTATAAAATTTTTTACACTCTTAATTTTATTCAATTCAGATTTTTAGTTACTAAATGGGGTTACTAAGATTTTTAGTTACTTCAGTTTTCACAACTGAAATTTGGGGTTACTATGACAAAAAAAAAAAACTGTATATTTAAATTTTGTCGAAAAAAAAAGCCTACTTTTACCTACTTTTTACGTATAGATTTGAATTAAAAACAATACAATTCGTTACATAAAAAAACAAGTCGACTTGCAAGTCGCGACTAATTTTTTTTAGTTTTTTTTTTTTCTTGCAATTTTTTTATTGAATTTTTCCAATATACAAGAAAAAAAAACTATGATATTGAAACCGAACCGTATCAAAATTTGGGTTCAGGTTCATTGGGTTCAAAATTAACAAAAACTCTTGAACCGAATCGGTTTTAGGTTTGGGTTCGGGTTCAATTTTAGACCCTGAATTTTAGAGTTGATTACAAAATGATAGGATTTCAATATGAATTCTCTGAATTATACACGGAAAAATTAAGATTTGAATTTTTATCAGAATATATTTTGTAAGAATTTTTTTTTTTTAAATATTTGAATTTTTAAAAAATTTCGAGAATTTTAATTTATCTAAAATTTTTGATATTCTCGAATATCCATAATAAACTTAAGAAAAAGTTTATAAGGATATTTAAGGATGATTTTTTTATAAACAAACATACACATTTGAAAAAAGTTTCATTTAAAATAAAAATAGTTTCATTTAGTTTGAAAAAAGGTTTCGTTTATTTTGAAAATGGTTTCTATTTAATCGAAAAATGCTATATATATAAATATTTCATAAATATGTCATAAATAAAGAACTTCAACTTAAAAATATTGTTTACACATTTAAATTTAATTTGTTTACCATTTAAAAAAAATTTTTTTTATATTTTCTTTTTTTTATTTTTATTTTTTTTATTATAAATTAAAAACAAAAATTTCAATCGATTTAAAAATAAAAAAAAAAATTTTTTTCATAATTAATTGCAATTTAATAGTTTTTATTTAATTGTTTAAAATAATAATAAGAAAAAAACAAATGCTTATGGCAAAATAATGCAGTGCAATTTTTCAATGCATAACAATAGAATTTACAGATTACAGATTTTTTTTTTTATTTTTGTTTTATTTGTTTGAGATTTTCTTTTTTTTAAATAATAAAAAAACAAAAAAAAAAATTAAAAAGTGAATTTTATTTTGAAAAAAAAACTATATATATATATGAATATAAAATATTAATTAGTTTTATTGTTAAAAATTCATTTATAAATTAACATTCACATTTATTTACTATAAACATATGTAAAATGTCATTTTAAAAGAGAAATCACCACAATCACAATACAATTAATTAAATTTATACTGCATCATAATGAATTTAAACCACTTGCATATCATTTATTTTAACATACATACATAACATACATATATATATATATATATATATATATATGTATATAGGACATAAAAATCGATTGAAATTTTTATTAATAAAACAAAAACAAGAAAAAAAAGAAAAAATAATAATAAATTATACTTTAAATTTTTGTGTAAAACAAAAAAAAAAATTTTTTTTTTTTTTATTTACGAATAAAATAAAGGATATTTAATCCTTACAGATTAATTTTACCTAAATAAAAACGTACGACGTATATTTTCTATCAAAATATTTTTTTTAAATATATATATAATATATGTATTTTAAATGACAACACCCAAAATACGTGGATGACAAGTTTTTAATTTTTTTTTCAAAAATTAAAAAAGAATTATTATTGTTGATGCTTGGTGATTTTTGCTTTCTATTTGATTATATTATATTGGTCAAGGCATTAATTTTTAAAAAATAAAAAAAAATTAAAAAAATTAAAAGAAATTTAAAAATGAAAAATTATAAGAGCGCGCGTATCAATTTCGATATACTGGCGTATAAAAATCAAGTACATCGTATGCTTTTATTTAGATCGAATATGATACATTGCCAAGGTATTAATTTTTAAAAATAAGGTATTAGATAATTTTTAAAAATAAAAAAAAAAATATTTAAAAATGAAAAATTACAAGCGCGCGCGTATCAATTTCGATATACTGGCGTATAAAAATCAAGTACATCGTATGCTTTTATTTAGATCGAATCCTTAAATATAATTTTTTTTTTTTTTAAATTGGAGTTTTTAATTTATTTATTTTTTTTTTCTATCAAAATTGTGTAATTAATACAATATAAAAAAAAAAAAAACAAAAAAAGACAAAAATTATCTCCAGTAGAGTCTGAAAATTCTGATAGATTGAAATAAACTATTAAAGAGATCCGATCGAAAAGGATCTTCATATAGTAAGGTAACCGTATTAAATCTGATAGAATGAAATAAACTATGAAAGAAATTTGATTGATGGCACCTCAAGAAATTGATCTGAAATAAAACTAGGTATATTATAAACGGAAAATAATTAAAATTTTGTTCAATTTAATTTTTTTATTTGAAATTACAATTGCTTTTTATTATTAAAAGAAATGCTACCCTACACCTAATATAAATTCTACAATTTTATTTTTTTTTTCTCCTATTAAGGAACAGAACAAAAAATCTGTAAATCTTTTTTTACTATATTTATGTTCTTTTATTTTTTTTTTTTTATTTTTTTCTATTTTTTATGGCCAAAAGCTTTTAGCAAAAAAAAATAAAAGTAATATATTTTCATTTTTCCAAAAAAAAAAAAAATTTATTTCAAAAATTTATTTGGGATGAATATTTTATTTTTCTTATCTTATCTTTTTCGCCCTTTAATTTTCTTCTTTCTCATCAATATCTCTATTCTGTATTACAGTTATTATATATTAAAATTTTCTTAATATTTTCATTATTTTTTTTTTTATTTTCATCCATTAAATAATAATATTTTTTTTTTTTATTATAAACTTTATATTTTTGCTGTTGTGAAAAAAAAACCCCATTATAAACAATTCAATCTTCATATGAATTAAAAAAAAAACAAAAAAAAAAATTCAACACTTAAAATTAAAATTTTATAAAATTACAAAAAAAAAAAACAAAAACAACAATAAAACACTTTAATATAATAATCATCATCATCATCATCATATCCCGATTATTCAAAAAAAAAGGGAACAATTGAAAATGTTGAAATGGTTGATCCTGGACGTAAATTTGCAAAATTATCACAAGTTCCTAAATTTGGTGCTTTACCAGCTATACCAGATGGTGGTCCATTAAAATTAGAAAAAGCTGAAAAATTCAATTTCGGTAAAACACCAAAAGATTATGAACGTCCTGAATTAGAAAAATATATAAAACCTGAATTTGATAAAAAGGATAAAATAAAGGTAAGACAAAAAACAAAATATTGATGATGACGAAAATCGAAAAGCGCAATAAACAACAACAAGAAAAAAAAAAAATTTCATTTAAGCTTTTTTCCTCTAAAACATATAAACATTTTTTTTTTTTCTTCTAAAATATAATTTTCATGCAAAAATTTCAATATCAAAAATTTGAAATTGTAATACTTACTTTGAAAATGTGGTGAATGGTGCGGTTTGGCTTTAAGGTCTTTTATTTCCACTTAATTTTTTTTGTTTTTCTTTGTTTAAGAATTTTTATTTTATATGATTCTTTTATCTACATAATATATTAAATCCTTTTTTTTTTACTGTACCTATTAGGTTTTTCTTCGCTATTTTCTTTTTTTTTCTGTCTCTATTTCACTCTCACTCTTATTAATAAGAATATATATATATATATATATATATATATATATATATATATATTTTTTATTCACTAAATACAAGAAAAAAAAATTATGTCTTTGCCTTCTGTGAAACTTTATAGGCTTTTCTGTAATATTCTTCTTTTCAATTTTTTATCTATAATTTTGTTATTACACAAATAAAAAAAACATACCAGCAATAAAAAAAAAGAAAAACCATTAAAAAAAACAAAGAACACTAATTTTTACGTTTTTTGTAAATTTTAACAATCAAAAATTTGCAAAAACATTTTTTTTTTAATCTGCTTAATATTTTTGCTTTTTAAGTGAAAACAATTTCACTTTAAGTGAAACTTTTTATACTTAAAATGAAAATAGTTTTTTTTTTTTTTTTACTTTAAATGAAGACATTTTTTATTTTATTTTTTACATTTTTGTAAAATACATATACATTTTACATAATATATATATATGTATATATTAAATTCAATAATACATATAATAAGTATATATAAATTACTAAAAACTAAAGTATAAAAATTCTTGACAAAAATCGTGTTTCTTTACTTAAAAGTAAAAAAAAAAAAAAAAAACGCCACTTAAAGTAAAAAACAAAGTCTTCACTTAAAGTGTAAAAACAAAAAATTGTGTCACTTAATGTAAAAATAAAAATTGCGCAGTTATATAGTATAAAAGGTATATTATATATACAATTTTATTTTTCTATTTTTAAGCTTTAAAAAAAAAAAAAAAAACAAAAAAAAAGATTAGTTTTTTTTTTTTTTTTTTTAATCATATAAGATACTTTATATACATAATATATAATATCTATTATCTATTAATTTAATAAATATAAATACTTTTGCAAAATTAATCAAAAAAACAAAAAAAATAATTTTTGAGCTTTTAAAAAATTATACGCGCAATAAAATATTATAAATTGACATAAGTGAATTTTATAAATAGTATCTAATAGTTAGGATTTAATTTAATTTTTAAAATTACTAAATATCATATTGCATTTTGGTATATCCGTATGTTACAGCAAACATTTATTCACCCATTTTGTTTTTGTTTCTTTTGTTTTTTTTTTATTAAAACTATAATTTAAAAATAAATCTGAAAAAAAAAAGCTGAAAAACTTTATAAATTACTCAATTAATATTTTAATAATATCATATTAAAAAAAAAAAAAAATTAAATATATATTAATATATATTTAAATATTATATGAATTTTTATATTGAGGCCTCGGTGGCTTAGTGGGTAAGAGCGTATAAAATACGCTGTAAACACCGAGGGAGTATGGGTTCGAATCCCACACACAACGTAAGAGTTACTCCCTCTTACGACATGTACAACCACGCCTGAACAGGAAAGGCTGTGTAATTTGCTGTTCACATTTATGTTGCAGAGAAATACATTAAAAAAAAAAAACTTTTTATATTTAATTGTACTCTTTCTATCCATAAATTAATAAATTAACGGTAATTTCGATATTTCGATTATTTTATAACAGAAATTCAATTCTTGTCTCATCCATTTTTTTTAAATTGCGTTTTTTTTTTTTTTCTTTTTTTTTTTTAATTAATTTTTTTATTTTTATTAAAAATAATTCAGAAAATAATGAAATACAAAAAAAAAAATAATAAAAGAAAATAAAAAAAACCACGTATTTATTTACATTATGTCCATATTTAAAAAAAAAAAAAAAACAAAAAAAAAATGAAAAAACAATATTATAAATTTTAAAAATCATAAAAATAAAATTTTTCATGTTTCATAATTTTCTATTTTTAAATAAATTTTATTCTTTTTAATTCAAAATAAATTAATTTTATATTGAACATATATATATATATGTATATATATATATAATGTCATACCATATATATAACTTTTATATGACAGATAAAGATTTTATATATACGTATACTTAAACAAAAAAAAAAAAATAACAAATAAAAATTACAGCTTGCGTAAGATTTTATTTAAAGTGAAAATAAAACAAAAAAAAAAAAAAAAAACAGGTCAAAAATTAATACATAATAAAATATATTCTAGAAATTTTTTAAAAATATATATAAATATATATATAATGTATATTAATTAATAATTAAACAATATACATACATATAAAAACATTTTCGAATACTCGTTTTTATACTTATTAAAACCTCAATAGAACACTTTCGAATACTCGAATGAAACATCTTTGAATTCTCGATTTTATACTCCTTAAAACCTCAATAGAACATCTTCGAATACTCAATTTAATACTCATTAAAACTTCAATGGAACATCTTCGAATATTCGATTTGATACTAATTAAAACCTCAATAGAAGATTTTCGAAACCTCGATTTTATACTTAATAAAACTTTTATGAAACATCTTCGAATTCTCGATTTTATACTCATTAAAACTTGAATAGAAAATGTTCGAATACTCAATTCTATACTCATTAAAATCTCAATAGAGCATTTTCGAATACTCGATTTGATACTCATTAAAATCTCAATAGAACATTTTCGAATACTCAATTTTATACTCGTTAAAATCGCAACGGAACATTTTCGAATCCTCAAATTTTTTTTTTTTTTTGATCTTTTAAATGTTTTAGAGATTTAATTGCACAATTTTTATTATGTTATTGCTTTTTTTTTTTTTTGTTTCTTTTATAAAGAAAAGTTATCAAATCTAGTTATCAAAGAGTATCTAATATTATATTGTGTTATATTATAAAATTAAAAACGAAAAAAAGAAAAAATAAAAAAAAAATATTAAAAAATATAATACTTATACATAAAAAATATGTACCTATATATATTTACACGCCACTTTGTATAATATAATAAATGGCGTAGAACAAAAATAAAAAAAACAAAAACGTCTTCATACCCATAGTCTTGTACAATGTGGCTATAGAGCCGAGTAATCAATGGGGGGCTTAATCAAATTAATGATTTCCAAAACTGAAGCTTTATTCAATAATGAATTAATAAATTACTTCGTGGTGGATGCCCTATATATACTCGCCTTATATAATAGAAGTGATAAGAAAAACCAAAAAAAAAAAAATATGTATATATTGGTGACAATTTTCACTAAAACTTTTATTTTATTTTCAATTGAAAAACTAAATATTGTCCCCTCTATATGATATTTTGTTGTATATACCAAATGTTAATAATTTCAGTAAACAGATTTTTAAATTTCAGATTTTATATATATATATACATATATATCTTAAATGAATAAATGAAATTTAATTGTTTTGACACCTCATATGTTACATATATATATATATATATAAATGTATATGTATAATATTATTTATTTTTATGATTATTATTATAGTTTGTTTCTTGTTTTTTTATTAAATTTTTATTTAATTATTTCAACAGAATTTCTTGTTTTTTTTTTTTTTGTTTTTTAATACATATATATACGTATATATTATACATATGTATATGTATACATAATATTTTTATGATTTATAATATTGTCATGTCATGCTCTAAAGATAGGGTTTTATTTTATTTTAACTTTTTTTTCTTTTTAAAATTAAATTTTTTTTTTTTTGTTTTTTCGTTTTTCTTTTTTTAATTTACGCAAAAATTTATTATTTATGGATTTTTAATTTAAATTCATTTCTTTAAAAAAATTTTTTTTTAATAAAAAAAAAATTCATTTAATTTTTAAAGTAAAAGCAAATAATAATTTTCTTTAATAAGACAACAACATAAAGAAAAAAATATGGAAATTTTTAAAAATTAAAAACAAAAAAAAGTTTTATTTTTTTTTTTTTGTCCTCAAATCGATTTAATTTAAAAAAAAAAATAAAAAATCTTTTTTTCTGTTTTTATAAAAAAAAAAAAACATCCTTGAAATGAAATACCCCCTCTCCCCCTTTTTAAATTTTTAAGGACCACCGGTTATTAAGTACATGCCTACAAAATTGAAAACAACGAACGAACGAAAACAATTTATTTTTTAACTTGTTAACTGTATAGCCAAAACATATGTTTAATTTTTTTTGGTAACATAAAAACAATTGTTTAATAATTTTTCATAAAATTTAAATATAAACAATAAAAAAAAAAAAAAAAATAAAAAAAAAACGCAAAAAAGAAAATTTTTTGTTTTTTTTTTTTAAATAATTATGAGAAGATAAAAGAAAAACCTTGACATATAAGAATAAATTTGTGATACAAGGACAACATTTTTTGAAATATATATATATATATATTATATTTGTGTTAGTATATATATATATATTATTTCAATTATTTTGTGATAATTTTTAAGAAAAATTTTTAAGCATTTTCTAAAAACAAAAACTTCATAATATACATAAAAAAAAAAAAATAAAAGAGTAAAACAAAAAAATAAAAATAAAAAAAAAATATTTTTGAATATTATTAAGAATATATTTATGGTTTTTTTTTTTACATAATTTTATTGATTATAATTTTAATTGGAGTAAAAAAGGACGTAATCCCATATACATATAAATAATAAAAAGGGAAAAAAGTATATATATGTATATATATAACATATATACGTATGTATTATGTATTAAGTTATGTAATAAGTTATTAAAAAATATACATATTTTAAAATCGAATTAAATGAATTTTTCATCGCCATCTCACTCAGTTACCACACACACTATAACACACACTATAATAACATGTTAATGCATATATATATATAAAATACGATTGGATCGCACATACATAATTAAAAATGTGAAATGCCAAAAAATTAAATGAAAGAAACAAATTTTTTTAAATACCATAAATATAAATTTACATATTATGTATATAATATGATATATACATAATATACGTATAACATATACTATATACATATATAGTATGTACCAACCAACGTATAATAATATTTTTATTTTTTTTTGTTCTTTTGTCATATTTTAATTATTTTTAAAAAGTTGTAATTTTTTTTTATTGTAGATATTATTTAAATATTTTTATTTTTTTTTATTTTCCTTTTCTTTTTTTTTGTTTTTAAATAAAATAAAATGTTTTGAAAGAAAAAAAAAAAAAAGAAAAACCAAAAAATATGCATATTATGTATATTATATACAAATAATAATAAAATGTCATTTATTGTCGTTATTTCATTTTTATTTAATTTTTTTTTTTTGTTTTTTTGTTTTTTTTTGCAATTTATATACTTTTGAAAATATTTTTTATGATTTATATATATACTAAAAGCTATATATTTTTTTTCATATATATACATATGTATGCATAATTTATTATAAATTACAAAAGAAAAAAAAAAACAAAAAAAATTTATATATATGTATTTATATATTTATGTATATAATTAAATTAATTAAATGTATCTTTGTGTAATAGATTGTTTTAGAAGAAAGAAAAGGGAAAAAAAAAACAAAAACAAAAAAAGACTTGATTGACTTTAATTAAGTGATTTATAAATACTTGTAATCTATCAAATTATCCATTAAAAAAAAACAAAAAAAATCTTTTTTCATCAGAACAATGTGATGAATGATTTTTAAGTATTTTTCTTCTTTTTTTTTTTTTTGTCAACATTTAATATATGCAATGCAATATTTTAAAAATATTTTTTTTTAATAGAAGATTAAATAAAAAATATTATCTTTTAAATATATACATATATATATTTTTAATTTTATATATATTGTATATATATATAGATATATGTAATATATGTACATAATTCGAAAAAGGTTTCTTTTTTTTAAATTATATAATTACACTTTCTAAAATTTAATTTCCTAAAAAAAAAAAAGAAAAACAAAAATATGTAATACATATTGTATCTATTCTATATATATTTATATATATATAATTTATCTATCCATATTTATATATATATATATATCATTTAATAAAATGTTTTATTATCATTTAAAATATATTTTTGAAATTAATGTACATAATATATATATATATATATATATATATATATATAAAACAAGCCATTAAATAAACATTGAAAAATTAAAAAATTAAAAGATATAAAAAATAGAAAAAACAAAAACAAAAAACATTTTGTTTTATTAAATTAATTTTTTTGTTTTTTTTTTTTTGAATTTTTTATATTAAAAAAAAACTATTAAAAATTTTATTTTTAGTAATTTTTTTTTTTTTTTGTATAAAATTAGAATATTCTTTTTATATAGAAAAAAAAAAAAAAAAACAAAATATATATATATATATATATATATTGTAGTTATATTTAGGAGTTATTTTTGTTTAAATTATTTTTATTTATTTATAAAAATATTTATGCCATAAGCGATTGCGACCCTAGTACCATAAATTATAAATTATGACATCAAAAAAATTTTTTTTTTTTTGCAAAATATAAAATTTAATGTTTTAATTTTTTTTTTTTTTTGTTTTTTATAAACACAAATGCAAAATTAAGGTGTGACAGAGAAAAACACAAATTAATATGTGAACAGAGAAATTTCTTCTTAATCCCATATATTATCATTAAATTTAAAAAACAAAAAAAAAAAAACATTAATTAAAATTAAATAGGTAAAATTAATTAAAATTTTACCTATCCATATATCTTTGTATATAATATATATCCATCCAATATATTTCCAATATCCAATAATTATGATTATTTTCACCAAAAAATGTACCCAAAAAAAAAAAAAATTTATATCTACATATATAAAATTTGATTTAATCAGATTATTAAGATTTATATTAAAAATGAATATTACCACGCAAAACCCAAAATGTCGTTAATTATTATTTTATTATTTTGCGAAAAAACAAAAAAAAAAGAAATGTAGATAAATCTAAATTAAAACAAAATAATAACTGAAATATATATTTACGGACAACCTGAATCTAATCTTGGACTATACAAACAATAATAAAAAAAAAAAAAAAAAAAAATATTTATATATACGCGCGTATACATTTTATAATAATACTTATATTATACATATATGCATTATTGAAACATATTTAACAATATATATATATATATATATATATATACATGTATTTTTTTATATTAATTTTATTTTTAATATTATTAAAAATATAAAATAGCGCACGTGAGAATTTATATTAATTTAAAAAGAAAAAAAAAAAAAACATATATGTATAAGAAAAATTTTTTTTTGAAATAAATATAAAATATTTTTAATATTAAAATACATATATAATATATATATAAATACATATATTAAAATATTAAATAATAAAGAATAAATAAAAACATTCTTGCTAATATTTTCTTGAAGGAAAAAAATATATATATACAAAAAAAAAAACAAATAAATAAATAAACAGAAAAGACAATAAGAGACAACAAACAAAAAAAAAAATATTTGAATTTTAAGTTTAGCTATGAAAATGATGATCAGTGTTCATTAAGTTTTTTCACAGCTCAAACGAATATTCGGAATTTTATTTTATTTTTTTTTTGTTTTTAATTGTGATAGCGAAAAAAAAAAAAAAAATATTATTAATAATAATAAAAAAATATTAAAAAAAAAAAAAATAAAATGCATTAAGTATAATTAAAAAAGTATAAATAAAAAAAAAAAAATTTTTAAGTGCATTAGTTTTTAATCTATGCAAATAAAAAAAAAAAAAATAAAAATAAAATTAATATAATTATATTAATTTTTTTTTTTTCTAATTACTATATAAATTTAAATTTGATTTTGTTTTTTGTTTGCAATTAAACAAAATAATTATGATAAAACACAAAAACAAATAGTGACATTATAAATTTTTAAATTACGTCCTTTATTCGACAGAAAAAACAAAACAAAAATTAATAATAAAAAAAAAAAAAATATAAAAAATTTTAAAAATATTGAAATATTTAATTTTCATTTTGTATTAATTAAGTTTTTTGTTTTAATAAAAAATTTTTTTAGTTTTTTTATCTCAAAATATTAAAAAAAAAAAAAAAAATAAACCAAAAATATTCTTAACAATTTATGTCCTTGTTTCTCTTTTTTTTTTTTTTTTTCTTTTATTATTTATATAAAATTTATTAATATTAATTTACAAATATAATTATATAAATAATATAATTTTTTTATTTTAATATTTTTTAACGTAAATTTTGAATTAAAACAAAAAAAAAATAAGTATATAAAAATTCATGCACACTTCTGACCCCGATTTACGTTCACTATTATTTTTTTGAAATGAAAATAATTACATATTAATAGATAAAAAAACAAAATTAAAAAATTAAAAAAAAAAAAAGATACACAAATAAAACAAATTCAAATGGAATAAAATTATCGCAATACGAATTTGACTTAAAGTGCAAAATAATTTATAATAAAAGCAAAAAAAAAAAAAAAAATTAAATTTAATATAATTTAATTTAATTTAAAATTATGTGTTGCAAGTATGTATATTATACGCTTATAAAAAAAAAAATAATTCGTATATAAATTTAAAATAAAACTAACCCTTAAAATATAAAAAAAAATATATATAATAATAATATTATCGGATAAAATTTTAAAACGATGTTTATAAAAGGTTTTTCTTTTTTTTTGTAAATCGAGATCAGAATGCATCTAATAATTCCTCCCTAAACATATATAAATATAAATTATATTAATTTTTACATATTTTATATTTATTAAAAAATATTGTATAAAAAAAAAAAAAACTTTTCTTTTCTCTTCTTTTGTTTTTAGTATAGTAAAAAAAAAATCTCGTAATCAACACGCATATAATATTATATTATCTAAAATAAAATAAAATAAAATAATAATTAAAAAAAAAAAAAAAAAATGATTAAAAATATAAAATATACCTAAAATATTAAAATTAAAAAAAAAAAAATTATTAATACTTTTTTTTTTTTTTTTAATCATTCCACGACTAAAAAAAAAAAAAAAATATATATATAACTAATATATATATATAATATATTTATAATAATAAAATTTTATAAAAGATAATAAAAAAAAATGGCTTCAAAATTTAATTTAAAGAAAACGGTAAGCAAATTCCATTAAAAGAAAATTATGAAAAAGTTTTAATCTTTTAATAGGTTTCAAATTAAACGGATATTATATTTTTTAGATAATAGAGTAATAATGAGAGATTGTAAAAAGAAAAGTCGAATAATTTTTTTTTGTTTTTATTTAATCTGTGGTAAAAATGGTATATATCCGCAATGGTAGATACCGTATATGGTATATATATATACGAGTATATAATTCTGACCTAGTTATATAATTCTATCTCTCTTGAACAATAAGTTTTATTCAGATGTTCATCTAAATCATCTATATATAATATATGGATGAGTGGCGCATAGCCCTTTTTTTTTTAATATTTTTTTTTTTTTTTTGGTTTTTTCCTAACGAAGATGGGAATTTTTCAAAGACATCACGTCCAAGAATTTCGTCTTGTGATAGTGTGTCTCAGATTCTTAATGATTAAATCCATCTCCCTTTTTAGGAATCTTTCAAAGACACCACGTCCAACAATTCCGTTTTGATATAGTGTGTCTCGGATTCTTAATGATTAAATCCATCTCCCTTTTTAGGAATCTTTCAAAGACACATTCTGTTTTATTCTGTAATTCATATATAAAAAAATAAATATATGAATATGTAAACTACATACTGAATATATATTAGTTTTATAAGAACATTGCAGAGTATTCTATATAATATATCAAGTTGTATATATATATATATATATATATATGGAAAAATTATCGTTATCGCTGTATGTATTTAAAGGAAAGATAACCATTTTTTTTTTTGTTGCAGTTCCCATATCTATTAACATAATTTAAAAGTCAGAACTTTGAACTATATTCTGTTTGGATCTGATTTACTCGATTACTATCTGATTATGTAATATAATTTTTCTCGAATGTATATATATATTATATAACTATATATTAATTTATATTTATATATAAAAGAGTTCTATCTTAAAGTATACTATTAAAAGCTCTTTTTTCTGTATATATTATTTAAAAAAACGACAGCCCCGTATAATGAATGATTTATATAAAAATGAGGTGTTATATTTTTTATTTTACCAAAACTGATGTAGTTATTAAAAAAAAAATTATATTATTATTATTTATTTTTGCATATCATAAAATGATATACAAAAATTTTGAACCTGTCCCTGCCGATATGGTTCTTAACAAATTATATTGTTTGAGTTATTTATAAAGGAAAAATCACTTTTTTGAAGAAAAAACAAAACAGGCTTTTTAATTGAAAGTAAATTTAATAAATTAAAAAAAAAAAAAAAAATTAATATATTAAAAATGCTTTTAACATGAAAATTTAATTACGTTGAAATGAAGTTGATAAAAGTAAAAAAAAAAAATTTTTTTAATTTGATGCTTTTTATGATTATTTTCTTATTTTCTTATTAGAAGCATTTTTTTTTTTATACATACATATTAATAATATATAAATACATTTTTTTTTTTAACTATTTTATATTACTATATATATTTAAGGCTATATATTAATAATATATTTATTATAAGGCTTCTTTTTTTTTTTTTTTATATTAATAAGTTTATATATATATATTAAAATGATTATTATATTTTAATTTTTACTTAATATATAAAATTTAAGATTAATAATATACATATATAATATTGTATATATAAATATATAAATCAATGAAATCTATATATATATATATTTAATTTGTAACATTTTAGATTAATCAAACTCAAATTATATTAATTTTTAATAATAATTTATCGAATTCAATTTAAACATATATAGATTTCACTATATATATATATATGTATCTGTGATCATTAATAATCATATCTTTAAAAAAAATAAATATATGGGCGCGCATACATACATTTATTGTAAATTTTTTCTTTTTTTTTTTTTTTATTATATATTACCTATATATAATTAATATTAAAAAAAAGAAAGTATATATGATCAGATATATATATATATATACATACATATATATTTTTATATATTATACATTTTACTTATATAATAATGTATTAATATTAACTATATATATATATATATATAAAAAAAAAAATAAAATATTAAATACCATATTTTTTTTTTCATTTAATTTTATTTAAAAATCAAAAAAAAAAAAAACAGGAAGATAAGCCAAAAGTACCAACAATTAAAGGTCCACCAATATTGGAAACACCTAAAATTGAAGTTATTAGGGAAAAAGAACGTAAACCATCTTTGGAACCAGGATCAGGACCACCATCACGTCGCGGTTCCTTGATACCACCTCCTGAAATGGGCAGAAGACCAAGTTTAATCATTAATGATGAGGTATGTATAAATTTTAGTAATTCAAAAATAAATATTTCTATATATATATTTTTTTTTTCTTTTATTACGGTATTTTTTTTTTTTTTCTTAAATATAATATGGTATATACGGACAAAAAAAAAAAATATTTTGTTCTTTTATTTATATTATTTTTGAATTTTTCTATACATATAATATATATACTACGAAATTAACTAATTAATATAACACCACATATAGGTATATATTACTTATATTTACTGATTTCAATTAATTTAGTAGGAAAAAAAAATAAACAAAAAACAAAAAATTAATTTATAAAACGTATACCCAATTATTATTATAATATTATTAAAGTATAAAATAATTCAAAAAATAAAATTTAATTTAAATAAAAATTCCAAAATGTATATACCATATTTAATATGTTAGTTATAAATTTATTATTTATATAACAAAAAAAAAAAATTATTTATTTTATTATAAATTAAATTAATATTAATTTTATTATTACATTAAATTAATTTTAATTATAGTATATATATAAATTTTGTATTATTAAATTTAATATATAGATATTCAGTAGAAATTAATAGGAATTTAATTAATATAAGAATTTTATTATTAATAATTAGGTAATATATTTATATATACATCTCTTAGATTTGGACTGGGTTACAACATATTTATTTTATTTTATTTTTTTTTTTTTTTTTTTTTTTGGAGGAGGAAACCAAATATAATTTTTTTTTTTATGTTGTTTTTATATTTTTAACAATTTATAAATTTTTTTTTTTTTTTTAAATATAAATATATTTATTTAGAAATAATTATTAAAAATTCCAACAGAAAAATATTAAAAGTATTACAAAAAAGAAAAAAAAAAATTTAGTATAAATGTAACATATAACAGTATATATGTATAATATATAATAATATATTATAAAGTTTTTCATTTATTTATGATTTTTTTTTTTTTTTTTTTTATAATATGAAATTTCATTAAAAAAAAAAATGAAATGAATTTCATAAATTATTTATTACAAAAATTATCATATATTTATAAGATATAATCCATATGATATAAGAGTTTTGTTTTAAATACCTATAATACTTTTTACTCCACTTTTTCTTTTTTTTTTCTTTTTTTGATATTTACGTTATGACAATATTTTTAAATAATTGTTAATTTTTAAAACATATCAATGAATACATTTTTTTCTTTATTTATTTAAAAACTCACATAATATACATATACATACAACATAAATTTGAAAAAAAAAACACACACAACAGTATATAAATTTATAAAATATATAATAATACATATTATATTTATATTAATATGTATATATATATATTTATTTCAAAATTCCATATACTTTTGAATTTATATATATGTATAATATGTATATATATAAAAAAAAATAAGTATTTAATTATTTTTAGTGCAATGTAGTAATATATATATATATTATAGTTATTGTATATTACTTTTTTTTTTCTGTTTTATTAAAATTTTTAATGTATATAAGTAGATATATACTAAATATTAAAAAAGAATAAACTATATACTGTGTATGTGTATTTTATTATTGTGTAGATTCGTATATAATAATTATTGTATTCAATGTTTTAAATTCAAAATTAATATTTAAAAAATCAACAAAAAAAAAAAAAAAAAAACAATTATTTAAAAAGATTTTTTTTTTTTTTGTTTTTTTTTGCCCCTTACTCCCCTTACTATATACATATTATATATTTCTTATTTTATATATGACACAAATACAAAAATAAATTCATTATTTTCAAAAAAAAAAAAAAAAAACATAAAATATACATTTTTTGAACATTATTTTTCCTTTGATTAAAATCTGAAATTTATATTATATGAAAAACAAAAACAAAAAATCAAAAAAAAAAAACATATATAACATACATAATATACAATGTAATATGATTTTTTTTTTTTTTTTTTACAAACTATTTTCATTTTTTTTACAAAAAAGCAAATCATTCAAAAATACACTAATAATAATAAAATTATTTAAATTTTTAAGAATATTTATTCAAAATATACACATTGCAACAAACATATCCAATAAAAAAAAAAACAAAAACAAAGAAAAATACCTTTAATATATTGGATATCATTAATTACTGTTTATACATATATAGCATTTTCCTGGTCAAATTCAGCATATTTATTAAATATTCTCAAAGTTTTTACGAAATATATTCAGATTTTTGTTAAATAAATTCAGTTTTTTTTTTTTTTGTTTGAAATTCAGAATTTTTGATAAATAATTTTAATTCAGAATTTAATAAAAATCTGAATTAAAAAAAAAAAATTTATCTGAAATT
The DNA here is from genome assembly GCA_947095535.1 of Poecilobothrus nobilitatus. NCBI lineage: Eukaryota > Metazoa > Arthropoda > Insecta > Diptera > Dolichopodidae > Poecilobothrus > Poecilobothrus nobilitatus. Next base: position 5,887,791 of record OX352775.1, read on the forward strand.
ATTTAGTCGTAAATTCTAAATTTCCAAAAAAAAAAAAAACTGAATTTATTTAACAAAAATCTGAATATATTTAATCAAAAACCTAAATATATTTAATAAAAATACCTAAAATTTGATCAGAAATTGGATGATATAAATATAATTTATAATATTGAATAATATTTTATATTCAAATTCATTATTATCATACATTTAAAACGTCCACACATATACATACATATCAATATATACATTTTACTTATTACAAAAAAAAAAAACAAACAGAAAAAAATACAATATAAACCTAAAAATAAGCAATACAAAATTCTTTATTAAATATTATTTATTCATATTCTTTTTATTTTTTTACTTTTTTTTTCCATGATATTTAAAAAACAAAAAAAAAAATTAAACAAAACAAATCAATTTATATTTTGTGTACGAAAACCCCGACAAATATGCAAAATTTTTCCAAATTACAACATAAATAATATATACAAACAAAAAAACAAAAATTTTACATTTAAAATTTACAAAATACAAAAAAAAAAACAACAAAAAACAAAATATATTGCAAATAATTAAAAAAATTTATAATGCAGAGCAAACGTAAACTTCGTCCTGGTGAAGTTGTTGATGACAAAAAGGTAAAATTTCTGCCTTATTGGGTGTTTCTTGTTCTTTTTTTTTTTTCTTGTTATTTTTGTTTCTTTCTATTTTTTTTTTTTTTTTTTTTATTCATTACCGTATATTTTTTTCTTTCTATATATATATACATTAGGAACAATATCGTATTTTACAATATTATGTAAAAACAGAAAAAAAAAAAAACTAAAAATAGTATTAAAAAAAAAAAAAATAAAAACAATATTTAGCAAAATTATTATGTGCATATAAATATATTATATTTCGCAATTTCGCAAACAAAAAAATAAAGCAAAATTAAAATAAATACTTTTCCTCTATACTTTTTTAAGCTCTATAAATTTAAAATTGCTCAATTTATATTTTTTTTTTATTTTAGCTCTATATATTATTACTTTACAAACGCTGTATATTTCTCTCTTTCTCTCTCTCTCTCTCACTCACTTTAATATTCTATATCTCTCTCTCACTTTATTTTCCTTCTGTTTTTTTTTCTCTCTCTTGTATCTCTGCTGCCTTGTTTTATTTAGCAGAGTTTTATTGCAATTGCAATGCAAAGTTGCATTTTACCCAAAAACAACAAAAAAAAAAACAAAAAAAAAAAAATTATTTGATTTTATTATTTTTAAGGAAAAAAAAAAACAAGCACATATAATAAATAGCATGCATGTAAAAAAAAAAACCTATAAATATGCAATAAAAAAAAAAATCATAATATAGTTAAAAATTTTTTTTTTTCTTTTTTTTCATATTAAAATGCACAAAATTTAAGCATATTTATAATATACATTTTTTTTTTTCTTATTTTTATACATACAATATATATTTTTTGATACATATTTTCTAAATCTATATACTTGACATGCATATTCTATTTTCTGAAAACATACCTACATATATTTCGCTATATATATACCTACCTACCTATATATACATTTTTTTTTCTTCTTATTTAATTCGAAAAATTTTTATCACATACACATTAAATTTTTTTTTTTTAATAAATAAAATATACGCTTTGAACAAAATAAGTTTTAGCCAAAGAAAAAGGGCATTCTTTTAGATTAATTTATGCGCCCTTTTTTTTTTTTTTACAATTTTATGCAATTTAATAAAATTTTAATTAAATTGTATATCCCCCATATGGATGGGGGGGATGGTGTTTCAAATTGTTTTTGATCATTCACCTTAAATGATCCATTCCATACTTTTAAATAATTTTATACTCTCTTTTGTTAATTTTGTCAACAAGATCAAATAAAATAAAATTTTTAAAATTAAGCTCTGATAGCGCCTTTAAATTAATTATAGTCACAGCTACAAAAAGCCATCATCGTCATCATATCCATTTAAAAGAGTATCCAAAAAAAATCATTTCGCCCGCCTGCCAGCCAGTCAGTTTAGTCAGTTAATTCTTATCCTAAATGCTAATTATTTTTTAAATTAAAATTTAATTTTGTTCATTTGTGCAATATACATATATGTATATACATATATTTGAATAAAATTAGATGACACATAAATGAAATCTAAAAGAAAATGTACTTTTAAAAGAAAAAATTCTTATATTTATTTAAAAAAAAACTTTTCAAAATTTTTCTTTGTTCTTTTCTTTTCTTTTGTATATACCCATCTATTATTTATACCCATCAAAACTTTCTTTAATATTAAAAATAATTTTAATATTTTAATTTAAAAACAAAAAACAAAAAAAAAAATAAGAAAAAGGTTGCTTTGCATTATTTTTACAAACAAAAATAAAAAAAAATAAATAAAACAACAAAAAAAAAAAAAAAATATATATAAATAAATCAAACAAAAGCATTTTATATTCATTATTTTATTAATTCATACTTTCCATTTTAAAAATTATATATACATATATATATACATTTTCATTTCATATATACATATATATAATTTATTTTGCATATACATTCCATACATAAATTAAGTATTTTTTTATAATATTATAATATAATTTAATATGTATAACATATATATATATATATATATATATTGTATAACATTAATGTATATACATTAATATATATATATATATACAAAAAACATAACATTAAAAAAAAAAAAAACTACATTTCAAAATTCCAAAATATGTGTACCTACAAACTTATAATATACCGTTTTTTTTTTTTTTCTACTTTAACTGAAAACTTTAATGTTTTTTACCCTAAGTGAATTTTTTTTTTGTTTTAGTGAAGACATTTTTTTTTTTTTTTTTGTAATTAAAATGAAGAAATTTTTACGAATATATATATGTACATATATTTTATTTTTTAATTTTTTATTATAAATAATATGTCTTCACTTAAAGTAAACAAATAAAAAAAAAAGAAAAAATCTTAACTTAATATAAAAAAATGTTTACTTAATGTAAAAAAAAAAAATTTTCTGTTAAAGTAAAAAGACTTTCTGTTAAAGTAAAAAACGATATATATATACATATGTAATATGATACTATATACATAATTTTAAAATTAAAATCATAAAATCATTTTATTTTACATACTTAGGTATATAATATATTTTTTTACAGTCAAATACAAAAATTTTTCATTCAATTTAAACTTTTTATTTTCATCCAACTCAATCCAATATTTTTTTCAAAAACCTTTTGAAAAAATTTTGAATTTGGATGAAAAAAAAAAGTTTAAATAGATATTTTACTTTAATATTTAAAATATTAAAATATATACATATTTACACATATGCATCTTTATTTTTATGCACACACATGTTAATTGAAACAAAAAAAAATTTGATATATAATTTTAAATAATTAAAATTAATAATTTTTAATTTTACATAAATAAAATTTTTTTTACAATTACATATTATTAAAAAAAAAAAAAAAATGTGGAAAATTGTCTAAATTATTAATTTATGTACAAAAAAAAAAAAATTAAAAAAGTTTTTTTTAAATATTTTTAATTAATATTGATTTTTTTTTTTGTTTTTTTTTTTAATAAATTCTAATATAAATAATTTCCTTTTTTCCATCTCAGAAAATATTCTTTTAAAAAAAAATCCAATTTTATTTTTATAATATATATAGGTACGTATATACCTATTACAAGTTTTACTTTAACAGAAACAGATTTTTTTTTTACTTTAAGTGAAGACATTTATATAATAAAAGTTATTTATATACATAAATATCCAGATAGATAAATATCAGATCCATATATATATTACGAAAATAAAATATATATATATATATATATATATATGTATATTAAATACTTATATATATATATAACATAAATTACTAAAATATAAAAATTCTTCATTTAAAGTGAAAATTATATCTTCACCTAATATAAAAAAAAAATATTCACCTAAGGTAAATAAAAATAACAAAAAAAAGACTTCAGTCAAAGTAAAAAAAATATAATACATATATACGTAAATAAATATAAATATTCTTATTATCATTTGTTGTCTCTTTCTTTTTTTTTTTTTTTGTTTTTATTTTTGTACATATATATTGTGAATATATTTATACATATTAAATAAAAAAAAAATATTTATAATATTACTCAAAAAAAAAATATTTAAAAAGTATAATACTTAATTTATTTATTTATTTTTCTTTTTCATAATTTCATACATTTATACATACTGCATACATATTTCATACATATATATTTATATTAAACATAAACAAAACATTATATTTTATATATAATAATAATTTTTAAATGCAATAATTTTTTTTTTTTTCTATTCATATAATATTTTGTGTTTTTGGCTAAAAATTTTTAAAATAAAATTTTATTTTATTAATATGCTGCTTTAAATTTTTTTTTTTTTTTTTTTTAACAAAATAAGAATGTGAAACTGTATAATGCAAAAAATTACCCTTAAAAAAATTTCTAAAAATCATAAATTATACTTAATTGGAAAATAATACGAAACAAAACAAAAAAAAAAAATAAATAAATTGAAAACAACTAATATAAATTAATAGTAAAATCTAAGACTAAAATTTAATAGTGCCTGAATTCAATAGATGTAAACACAATTAATATATATTTTTTTTTTTTTTTGAAAATTTTTCCTCTCTACCATTTCAAATATTTTTTATTCTTCTATATACATTATATATACATACATGAAGTCATTATTAAATTTTTAATAATTTAAAAACAAAAAAAAATATAATAAATATATACTATATATAATATACATAAATTTTCTAAACTTTGTTTTCCATTTTCATATTACATTTTAATTTCTGTTTTTAATTTTTCATTATTTTTTTTTTTTGTTTTCTTTTTAAGTTTAAAACTGTTACAAAAACAAAAAAAAAAAAAATACTCTGACATTAATATTTCCTTAATATTTCTTACCTATATATGATGATTTATTAACACAATACTGTACTCTTTATTTTTTTTTATTTTTTATTTCATTTCGAAATTTTCCAAATTTTTTTAATAAAATATACCTATTATATTATATTATACCTATATATATTAATATTTATAATACCATACACAATATACATACGTATATATACGCAGGTTTTTTTTTTTTTTATACTTAAAACTTTTTCCATTTAAAAATTAAAATATTGTTTTTACAAAAAAAAAAAATTTTAAATTATTATACTGTTATACTTCAAAAAAAAACTGTTTTCCAAAAATTAAAAATATTTAATTTAATTTTGCAAAAAAAAAAAAATTTTTTTTTGATTTTATTTACGGATTTAATTTGAAGCAAAAAAAAAAAAAAAAACAAAACATAAATTAATTTAAACATTAATATATATAATTAATATAATTATTAATAATAGAAAAAAAAAACAAAAAACAATAAAAAAACAAAAAAAATAAAATAAAACAGTACACTTCTTTATTTTTTTATTTTTTTTTTTTGATAATTTCAAGCTATTGCTACTCAAAAATAATTATAGAAAAAAACAAAAACAAATATATATATATTTATATATTTTAAAGATTAAAATACAATATTTAACCATATAACGTATTTAAAAACAAAAAAAAAAAAAAAATTACCAATCACAATCAAATCAGTTATTAAAGAAAAAAAATTTCGGTTTCGTTTTAAATCGATTATAAATCAAACATTAATAATGATATCATAAATTTTCATTCCTATCGTACGTATTTAATCTTTAATTATTTAAAAAATAAAAATACATACATACATATTGCATACATATACAATTAACAATTAAAAAAAAAAAAAATTTAAAACACGATAAATTAATACAATTATTATTAAAGAGTTATATTTTATCATTCCTATATTAATCTTATTTTCTTTTTTTTTTTTTCCATTTTCTGTTTCCAATTTGTTGACCTTAACTGTTCAACAAAAAATCAAAACTTTAATTAATAGCTAAGTATTTTTTTTTTTCTTGTCTCAAGAAAATATCTTCGAAACCGAATTTAAATTTTTTTTTTTACATCAATTATATTAATTGTATAATATGTATATAATATGTATAGACAAAATATAATATGTGTATATAAATACATACATACATACATACATTTTATAATCTTATCTTAATTAAGTTACACGTTATTGTATTTTACTTTAAAATAATATAAATACATATATGTATACAAAAATATAAAATAAAAATTAATATAAATATACCTAATTATAAGAAAATAACACATTTAATTATGCAAAATAGAATTAAAGTAGTATTAAAAAAAAAAAAAAAAAAAATAGTAATATAATTAGTAGTAAACAATAGTAGTTAACAGTAGTTGTAATAATTGTAGTATTTAGTAATAATATTAGTAGTTGCGCAGTAGTTAATTTTTTTTTTTTTTTAGTAGTTATTTTTTGAATTTTAATTTTTAAAATTTTGGTTTTCATATTAATTTTTTTTTTTTTAAGTTTTTTTTTTGTTAAAAGCTGATTTTATTTTTTTTTTTCCTTTTCTTAAGTTAATTTAATTTTTACTTTATTTAATATATTATATAATATATATTTAAGATTTTGTACAAAAAAAAAAAACAAAAATAGTTTTTTAAGTATTTTATACACGAAAACAAAAAAAAATTAAATTTATTCTTTTGCTCTATACTCCTCTACTCCTAAATTATAGTTGTTGAGACCAGGTGAATTACCAGAAGGACAGGTGAGAGTTTCATCTCAGCTGATATTGAAAAATAAAATAAAAAAAAAAAAGTTGAATTTGAGATTGATAAAACTGATGTTTTGAGATTTGGTTTTTTTTTTTTTAATTTCTTCTAATAAGTTGTTTATTACTTTTTTTTTTGGTTGGTGGTATATTTAGTTTTTTCACATACTTTTTTTTTTTTTCCTTTTTTTTTTAATTACTTATTTTATAAATTAAGTATTTTTAGATTTTAATTTTTTTTTTTTTTCTTAAATATTAATTTATATATACTATTTTATTAGTCTTATATACGTATATAATTTTTGTATACTTATATATTATTTTATTCTATTAATATATATATATATATATATATAAAAATATTTTATTTCTTTAATAATAATTTAATATATATAACTATTCATATATAAATAAATATATATACAATTCATATACATATTATTAAAAAAAAAAAAATTTTTTTTTTTTTTTTTTTAAATATAAATGAAATTTTTTTTAACATTTTTGTACTTGTACATAATATATATATTTTAGTATTATTTTCATATACATATATACATATATATCTATATATATGAGTAAATTCTAATGCAAAAAAAAAAAAATAATAATAATATTATAATTAATTATAAATAATAATTTTTAATATCGTATTCATTTATATATATATATATAGTATATACATATATTTATATAAACTAAATACACGCAAATTATATTTAAAAAAAAAAAAAACAAAAAAAAAATAATAATAATTTTAAAAGAAAAAAAATAAAAATAATATCTTAAAACATTTATTTATACATTTTAATTATATTAATGTTTTTTTTTTTTTTTTTAATTTATGCACAAAAAATTAATATAAAAATATTTTTATATTAATTTTTTAATTAAAAATTACAAAAAAGAAAAAAAAACAAAATATTTATATATTGAAAAAAAATAATATTCTTTTTATTTTTATGTCAATTTATTTATTTTATATTTTTTTTAACTTAATAATAAGTATATAATATATTAGGGTATTAGAAAATTAAATTGAAAATTCATTTTTTTTTTTTAAATATTAATAAAATATATTATTTGCATAAATACATATTAATAGTAAAGTATTAATAGTATTTATGCAAATAATATATTTTATTAATAAGTATTAATACAGTATTAATATATACATAAATATATACATTAAAGTATTAATTTTAATTTTTTTCAAAAAATGAATTTTCAAAAAAATAAAAAAATAAAATTACTTGTTAAACTAGTCTTATTTATTTATTTATTCCAATATTATGTAAACAGATAGAAAGTACGCAATATTAATTAAGCTCTCGGCTGTTAGGGCCATTATGGTCTGAGTAAACTATAGTCTTATTTAATTTTTATTTAATTTTTTTTTTTGTAAATATTTATTTTTAGTATTTAACGTATTTAAATTGCTTTAATGATTTAATATATATATAATTTTTATTAAATATTTTGTATAATTTTTAAGTAGTAAAGAAAATCTTTTTATAATTAATTTATATAGGGGAAAAAAAAAAAAAAAAATGTTTGAATGATTTTAAAAAATTTTATTAATATATTTATTAATTATATAAATATATTAATTATATAAACATTTGCATTTTTTTTTTTTTTTTTTTATTATATAATTTTTTTTATGTATATTGAATATATTATGATAATAATGTGTTTAATTATCGTACAATTTTTATAGAAAAAAGGACCACGTCCCGGAGAATTGGATCCTGCAAAACAGGTCTTTTTTCTTAAAAATTTGATTTTTGATATTTAATTTTTTCTTTTTTTGTCTCGTGTTTTTTTTTTTTTTCAATTTTTTTCAAATTTTTCGATAATTCGGATTTTGTATATATATTCAAAAAAAAATTTCTTTATTTAATTATTTACTTTTATTTATTTTTTTTTTGGTATCTTAGATATTTATTGAATCATTTTTAAGTGGGCTTCTTATTTTGACATTAATTTTTTTTTTTATAATATATAAATGTTTACTATAATGTAGAACATTTTTGTTATATTTAGAGAGCAGTAGTATTTTCTTAGTTTATTATTAAAAAAAAAAAAGTAGTTAATTTTTGAAATTTATATATATATATATATCATACCGTCACATTTATGTTATATAGTAAATACATTTTTTTTCTTCTTTTTTTTTATATTTTAAATATCAACCAATGTATATAAATAGTATATTATAATATAGTAGTTTTTTTTTTTTTTTTAGTTTTAATTTAAATTTTTTCTTAGTTTGAAAGTAAGCAAGTAGAAATTAAAACAAATCTATATATTTTTAATTTACTGTATACTGTATATAAAAAACAAAAAAAAAAAAAATAAAACAAAAAAAAAATAATAATAATTTAACAAAATCAGAAATAAATATATATAAAAATATATAAAAGGAAATATTTTTAAGTATATTAATTGGTGTGTATAAAGAAAATAAAAGTTCATAAAAGGATAATAATTTTATGGTGATTTTAATTAATATTAATAATTAATTTATATTTATTTCTGACTTTGTTAAATTAATAAAAAAAAACTTAAAATATTTTTATTTTGCGTGATTTAGAATTTATATTATATATAGTTGTAGTTTTACATATTATTATATTATATACTTACTCATTTTTAGATTTTTTTTTTTTTTTAAATAATATAATATATATATTTGAAAATATATATATACATACATATATTTATTTTCTTTACAAAATTTCACTCTATACATAAATAGATGAGATTTTTTTTTTTTTTTTTTAATATTATATTTATTACTTTTTTTTTTATTTGCATTTAATATTAGATAATAATATTTTTAGATTATATGTATTTAGTTAGTAAATAAAAAAAAAATTTTTTTAATTTTTTTGTAGTATTATTTTAATGTTTTAAAATTCGTGTATAAATTCATTCTTTAATCACAAATATATACATATATATATATATATTTAAAAAAAAAAATAAAAAAAAATTACAAAAAATAAAAACAAAAGTATATGAAAATAAATTTTTAAACATTTTCAACATAATATTTATTATTTATAATATACACAAATAACAACATAACATATATATATATATATATACATTATAATAATATATAACTTTATTATTATTAATTATACAAAAAAAAAACAAAACGAAAAAAAAAAAAATTAATAATAATAATTTATAACAATTACCAACACGCAATTCATTTGATATTATTAAAATAATGCATAAAAAAAAAAACAAAAAAAAAAAAACAAATAAAAATAAAAATATTATTAAATATAGGGGTTTAAATAAATTTAATTATTTATTTTATTTAATATTATTAATTTTTTTTTTTTTTTCTTTTTTTTTATTTATTCATTCAAAAATTTATTTTTTATTTTTTCTCAATTATATATGACAGATTTATTATATTTTAATGATATTTAATAATTATTAATAAAATTATAGATAATTTTTTATACTAATAATATACAAAAAAAAAATAGATATATCATATATAGATCAAAAGATAATTACTATTATATCTAAATTTTTACAATATTATTGCACAATTTAGAATTGATTGATTTTGCAAAAATTACAAAAATAATTAAAAATTTAATTTATTTTTATTTCAAAAAACAAAAAAAAAATTTAACTTTTATTTAACTTTATTAATATATATTTTTTTTTTCTTCTCTTTTGGAAAATTTCCCCATTACCAAATATATTAATTTTTTTTTAGAAATACCAAAAAAAAAAAAAAAGTATTACGATTTTCCGGTTGCATTTTATTTTAAAATTTCATTATTCAAAAAACCGAAAATTTAAAAATTTATTTAGAAATTATTATACAATTTTAGGAATTTATAAAAATTATTATAAAAAATTAAGGTTATATACATACACATTGTTAATAAATGTGTTTATTAATTTATAGTATAGTATAAAAAAGTATATTAAACATATATACAAAATGAAAAGTATAAATTTTAATATAGAATTTTATATAGTCTTTTAAAAGTCTTTTATTTTATTTTATTTATTTTTTTTTTTTTTTTTTTTGTTATAGAATAAAATTTTAAATGAAAAAAAATATAAAAAATACACTAAAAATATATATTTATAATAAGTAGGTATATAAAATATATAAATTAAATGAAATGTATATAAAAAAATATTATTAAATTTAAATAAAAGACATTTTTAAGTTTTTAATATATATTTTTTTTTATACTGTATAATATATATATAAAAAAAAAAGACAATAAATAAAATTAGAAAAATTAGTACAAAAAAATTATCAAACATTTTATAGAAATAATAAATATTTAATTAATTTTTTTTTTTTTTTTTTTAAATCATATAATTTAATTTATTAAAATTTGAGTGAAATTAATATAATATTAGTATAAAAATATAATACAATTAATAATAATATAAATAAAAAATATTAATAGAAAATAAAATTTCTTCTATCTATTTTTTATTTTTTTTATTTTTATTTTTTTACTACATAAGTATCATTATTTTATATTTTTTTATCATAATATACATACATATATATATATATATATATATATACATATATATATACCTATATATATATATATATATATAAAATTTATTTTAAAATTAATAATTAATAGTTTTTTTTATTATTTTAATTTTTTTTTTATATATATATACAATTTTAATATTTTTCTCTATTTTCCTTTTTTATATATATTTTTTTGTTTATTTTTTTATTATTATTTTGTTCTTTTATTGAAAATTTATTGTTTTACTATATTATATCTCGCTCTCTATTCTTTTTCTATTCTCTTTGTTACCATTCTTTATCCCATTATTATCTATATACATTTTTCTTTTTCATTTATATTTCATTTCTTTCACTTTTTTGTTTTTTTTTTTCTTTTATTTCTTCACTCTTTCTTTTCTTTGATTCTCATTTTCTTCTTCTATATACATATATTATAAGTTTTTTTCTTTTTTTATTTCTTTTCTTTTTATTTTGGTTATACTTCTTCATCATACCTCTATATATATATATATATAAATACACATATACATATTATATATAAATAATTTTCTATTTTTCAAAAATTATTATTTGTAAATATTTTTTTTTTTTTTTCATATTCATTTACAAAATATCTACATAATAATATATAAAAACATCTTTTATATATATTTTATTTAACTATATTATATATTTATTTAGAAAAATATTATTATGCTTTTCTGTTCAAAAATACATCTTGTCTGATATATATATTTTTTTTTGTGATGGAAATGACCAGCGCAGCCGTAATTAAAAAATTTAAAAAAAAAAAAAAATAATTAATAAATTGAATTAATTGCTTTTAAATACATTTCAGCCTAAATATATGCTATACATATATATACTTCCTATTAATTTTTTTTTTAGTTTGTTGCAGTAAAAAGACAGTGATCAATTTTAATCAATATTCATCAATTTTTTCAATTTAATTTTTCAAAATATTTATAATATATATATATATATATTTTTTTATTCTTTTCTTTTTCATAAATATAAATTAAACAAAAATTCAAAAAAAAAAAGAAAAAAAACAACAAAACAAAAATTTCATATATTTAACAAATTTAAGTTCATTTAATTTTTTTTTTAATAAATTTATTAACTCTTAAATGCATATGCAATATACATATATATATATATAATATTAATACATAATTAATAAATATCTGGGGCCTCGCTTGGTAAGAGCGTATGAAAAAAACGTTGTAAACACCAAGGCAGTGTGGGTTCGAATCCCACACACATCGTAAGAGTTAATGCCCCTTACGACATTTACAGCCACGCTTGAATAGGAAAAACTGTGTAATTTCCTGTTTTCACATTTATGTGACAGAGAAATGGACTAAAAAAAAAAAATATATATATAAACTTTACAATCTATTGATGAAATATTGATGCAATCAAAAAAAAAAAACAAAAATACAGTGCTATCGCAATAACTTGAACTGTTGAAAAACCAAGGTATACGATATCGATATCTGCTTTATAGCTTTATTCCTTTAGTTCACTTCTTGGAAAAACTAAAATGTCAGAAATATTACACATTCATTCTCACACCGGCACATTTTAAATTTTTTTATTGAAATTTTGTACAGCTTTGTTGTTGTATCATTTATTGTTTTAGAAAGAAATGCAAATATAAATGACATGTAGGCTGGGTACTTATACATATTATTTTTACATCAAAAAATACATAAAAAAAAACAATTTTCGTACTTTCCCGAACTTAGAATATAGAAAATAACGTTCGTTCTGTTTATATTATTGAGTTTAACAAAAAAAAATTAAAAATTAAATAAAATATTCTGAGATTATCATCTTATCACGTGTTCAAGTTATCGCAAGAACACTGTATATATATATATATATATTTTATTTTTTTATTTTTATTTTATTATAATTTTATTTTAATTGGGGTATTTAATATGGGGTATTGAATAAATCAAAAATATATCATGGTGCACTTAAGGGTTAATAAATACATATATATAATATTAAAATAAATATTTTTTTTTTTTATTAAATTTTGATAATTTTAAATTAAAATTTTTACTTTTTTTTTTGATTTTCTGTTTAATTTAAAATTCATTACAAAATTTCTTCTAAAAAAAAAAAAACAACTTTAGCTTTTGATTTCTAATTTTTAGTAAATTTTTTCTTTAAATCTATTTCTTTTTTATTTTCTTACATTTATAACTTCTCTTTTTCATTACAATGTATATACAATATATATATATATATTTTTTTTTATTGTTTATATATTTTGCGTGCCTTACATTTTTTTATTATATTACATTAGAAGTATTTTATTTTAAATTTAATTTTTTAAAAGTTTTTTTTTTTATTCAGCTTTAATTCAAAAATAAAAAATTTTTTTTTGATTTTATTTTGTTTTCAATTTCAAAAAAAAAAAACAAAACTTTCATTTTATAAAAAATTATTTATTGAATTCCATTAATAATTTTTTTTTTCTCTCTCTCTCTCTTTTTTTTCTCCAAAATGAAAAAAAAAAAATTATAAATTTTTTAATTGCTCGGTCAATTCAAAAAACAAATCACAAAACTTCAAAAACAAAAAAAAAAAAAAAATAATAATATTCTGGATAATTTTGTATATCATATATATATATAAATGTGTATTATCTTTTGGGAATTTTATTATATATATATGGATGTACTTTATTTTATAATGATTGATCATTTTTGTTATTGTGTGTGGTTTCCTGATTATATTTCAAAAAAAAATGAATATACCCGTACATCATCAAAAAAAATCATCGTTATATAATCGTTGTGTCGTCAATTGTCATCATTGTCATCGTCTTCCGTTTATACATCGTGTTGTTGACTCGTCGTTTCTTCAAACAAAAACAAAAAAAAATAAAAATAAAAAAACAAATGTATTTATGGGCTGATGATCTTTATTCAAAATCAATCAACCAATATCTCAATCACAAATAAAAACATCGTCAAATATCGTCATCTACACTTTTAATAACTAATACAAAAACAAAAAAAAAAAAATTGTAATCATCCTTTTGTGATCGTCAACAAAAAAAAAAAAAACAATACAACCAATCATCATCAATTATTTTGAATCTTCTTAATTATGTGTGTCTCAATTATAAAACAAAAAAATATAAAATGATTTTTGTATATTAACAATACTGTTGTTGGGGGGTCCTTTACCTAAACAAAAACAAAAAAACAAATAAAAAACAAAAATGTTATACTACTTCAAATTATTATGTAATGTGCAATTCACCCTCAAAAATATCTGAAATTTGTTATTAAAAAAAAAAACAAAAAACAAATAAATATATACAGAAGAGACGACCATCTATGGATGTAAGACGTCCAAGTGTACAAGATTTAGAAGGTTTAATCGATAAACCATCAACTCCATTAAAAGATATTGGAGAGGGTGGCCCACCAACTATTGTTGATGTACAAGAATCTTATTCAGCTGTTGAAGGTAACTTTGTTGTTATTGTTAATTTTTTTTTTTTTTTTTTTTTTTGGTGTTAGTTTAATTTTATAATTTTAGTTTTTTTTTTTTTTGTTGTTTATTCTTTTGTTATTGTTGTTGTTTTTTTTAAATTACAACAAAAAAAAAATTTTTTTTACTACTTTTGTGTTTTCTCTTCATTTTTCAATTACGACAAAAAAAAAAAAAAAAAAAAAAAAAACTAAACTCAATATTGTTTTTTTTTTTTTTTTTTATTATTTACTTTTTTCGCCATTTTCATTTTCTTCACTTTATTTTTGTTTTGATTTTTTATAGATTATATTTCTTTATAAATTCTTTGTGTGTTGGTGTGGAATCATTTTGTATTATATATTATTTTTACCTATTCTATAGCTATTTTATATGAAATTTTGTTCTTTCCATTATTTAAATATATATATATGTATATATATTCTATATACTGAACCCTGAGAGTAGTAGAGTAGTGTATGGTTGACAATTTCGAAAATTTAAATTTAAATTAAACATTTTTTTTACATTTTCTTTTTTTTTTTTGTTTTTCTGTTCATTTACGAATAAAATTTAGTGATTAGTGGCTTGTTTTAAAAAGCAGTTTTTTTTTTCTTTTTTTTTTTTTTTGATTTGTTCTTGCATATATTTTAAAAATAAAATATTTTAATTCCAGATGTAAACCATATATATAGGCTCTAAAAATAATTTTAAAAAAAACCCATATTTTTTTTTTTTTTTTTCTAATATTTATTTACTTTGAAAATGTATATATATATATATATGTATATATACATAAAACCCGCTTAAGTAAGTTCCGGGATAAGTATCTTTTTCGTTTTAGAAACCAGAAATATTGACATGTTAAAATTTTCTGAGAATTGCATACAAATATATCTACTCACTTTAAGGTACTTCTCGTTTAAGTACCGAAATCTCTTAAGTACTCTGTTTTTCAAAAGTAAAATATTAAATTTTAGATTACAATTTTAATTTTAAGTTACTCAAAAGACGTTTACTTTCTGTAATAAAATGTCATTTGTTATGTATAATTAACCTATATATACCATGTGATAGTTAAACGGATTTTAAATAAGTACACCTTACTGGAAGCACTTATCCGAGTTGGGTTAAGTGCTTTGTTCGGATAAGTGCTAAAAATTGCTAACATTTTTGTAAGAACAGTTAAGCGGGTTTTACTGTATATATATATATATATTTTTTTTTTATTGAATCCCTATTATTGTTTAATTTTTTTTTCTTTTTTTTAAACTTTATTAATTTTAATATAATATTAGGAATTAGTAAAGTTGTAGTTGTATTAAATATATTATATATATATAGATACATAATTTATTTAACATATATATTTAATACAAAAACAAAAAAAAAAATAAAATAAAAATTTTAATTTGATTTTTAAGGCTCAAAAAGGGTCTAATATAAAACAAAAAAAAACATATTATGTAAGGATGTAATTTAGTTTTGAAAACTTTTTGTAATCATCATACTGCAAAACAAATTAAAAAAAAAAAAAAAAAAAATTGTAGAAAATTTTTATTCTATTTTTTTTTTTTTTTTTATTGTTCCAATTCATAATCAAGTTTTTTTTTTTTTTCACTAAAAAGTGTGTAAAGCTTTGAAATATTATTCTCATATATACACATACATTATACAATATACATATATATATTTATATATATATATATACCATTTACATTAGAAAAAAAATCTACGACGTATTAAAATGTAAATGGATATACATATTTAAATATATATACATATATATATATATATATATATATATATATATATAAGCTTTTCTACACAGTTTTATATTTTTACTTTTATCCTTTTTTTTTTTTTTTTTTTTTGGTCTTTTAAACAAAAAAAAAAAAATGTATACAAAGGAATCAAAAATGTTATAACACTTTATTTATTTTGTCTTTCTTATCCCCCCGCCGTCTCCGACCAGTAATATTTCATTTTATTATTCAAATGTTTTCTCATCATTTTTTTCTTTATTTTTTTTTTTTTTTTGTTTTTTATAAATACCAAAACTTATTTCCTTTTTTTTATCTCCATCATCTGTGAAAAAAATATACTTATTCATACAATACTACAAAAACAAATAAATGATTTCAATTAATACAAAAAAAAAAAAAATTAATTAATAAATTAATATAAATATTAATATTAATTAATTAATATAATATTATGTCTAGATATTATATACAGTGTTTAATAATAAATCCAAAAAAAAAAAAAAAGATTCTTTTGTATCTATATACATTTTTATTTTTTTTTATATATTTATTTTTGTTTTTATATATATGTATATATATATATATAATCTATCCTTTTCTCCTTCATTTCTTTATTTAATTTTTATTAATTTATTTAGTGGTTTTTTTTTTTTTTCTTTTTTTTTTTTTTAGTATTAAGAACAAAAACGTCATTTTATTTGTTCTGTTTCTGTTTTTTTTTTTTTTTTTTTGGTTTAAATTAAAATTAATTAGGTACGAAATTTTTTTTTTCTATATATATATAATGTAAATAAAATGGAAAAAATTATAAAAAAAAAAACAAAAAATTTGTAAAATAATGTATTAATTAGAACCTCTTGAAAGAGATTGTAAAGGGGGTATACAAAAAATTATTTATCACTCCTATTAAAATATATAGGCTTTTTTTTTTTTTTTTTTAATTTTATTTTTTATTTTTTTTTTATTAGATATATATACAGAGAAAATGTATATATATTTTCTAATACATATAAATAACAAAAAAAAAAATGTTATTAAAAAAAATTATTAAAAAAATATCGAAATGAAAATTAATAATGTATAAATATAATTAACGTTAATTAATTTCGAATGCTGGTTTTTTTTTTTTTTTTTTTTTTGATCATGCAACAAAATATGAATGCATTTCTGTTTTTTTTTTTTTTTGTTTTCTTTAATAAAATATTTTTGGTCGGAAGATGTGGCGAGCATGTTTTGAAAATGTCTTGAGTACGTCTTGCCTTTAAACTAAATATATTAAAAAAAAATTTTTTTTTTTTTTGTTTTTTATTTTGTTTAATTAAAATTATATAGGTACGGTCAAAATGCATTCGGAGTTAGATAACTATCGGCTAATTTAATTTACATATTTAGTTTTTATAGATTAAAAAAAAAAAAATTTTTTATTTTTTATTTTTCTGCTTGAAATTCGTTTCAATAAACATTTTTTTTTCATCAATATTAATCGCGAAAAGTTAACGAACATTATTTAATTTTTTAGCATGAAAATATTCATATTAATTAATATTATTATTTTAATTTTATTCCGTTTCTTTTATATTTACATATATATATTTTTTTTTTTCCTTAAATAAAAATAGAACAAATAACAATGAAATTTTGTTATATATACATAAAAATTAAATCTTACTATATATTTATTTTCTTTTTAAATTTTTTTTTTTTTTAATTATTTCTTAACTTGTTTGTGTTTTTTTGGTTTTTATATATTTTTTTTTTTTGTGTTTTTGGAAATTTGTTGTTTGAAATGTTTTAAATTATGAAAATTTTTTTTATTTGACTTGATAAAGTATGTATGAAATAAAAAAAAAAAAAAACTTTTTTTTACTTAGGAAAATTTTTATGATAAAAAAAAAAAAAACAAAAATTAAAACGTAGCTAGAATTAATTTACAATATTTTTTTGTTTTTGTTTTTAATTTTTCTTTCTTTTTAAAAAAAAAAGAAAAAGAATGATTGATTTTTTATATAATGAAATTAGTTTTTTTCCCTTTACATTTATCCTAATATTATTTTATTATATACCGATTATTAATTATTAATAAAGTTTTTTATTAGAATTAAGTATGATAGAATAGAATCAATAACAGAATTAATATAAAAAAAAAAAAAAAAAAAAAAAACAAAAAAAGACATACGAAAGTAACAAATCAAGAAAGAGTGTGTGCATACATTCATTTTTTTTTAATACCTTTAATTAAATTTAAATGATTCTCCAATTGATTTTTATACTAAAAAAGTACGTATAATTAATTATATAGTACATAATTATAGTTATCCATTAAAATTAAATAATAAGTATATTATATTATTGTATATATTATTATATAAAATTAAATTAATATAATTTTATAAAATTAATATACAATATAAAAATATTTTATTTAATTAATAATCAATATTTATATATATACACATACATATGTACATATATTAATAGATATTATATAAAATTTAAATATGTATATACATATATATATATATATATATATAGATTATTAATTATTAATACATATTATTAAAAATAAAAATAAAAAAACATAAAAATAAACAATAAATTTAAATTAATAAATTTTAAATATATGTACATACATACATATATACATAATAATTATTTAAAATATTTTTATTAATAATAATATCATTGCGCTATTTTACCCTTTAACATATTTTTCATGGTATATTGTTTTTTTTTTTTAGAAAATTGTGAAAAATTTACAAGACAATTGTTGACCAAATTTTAAGGAAAAAATCCTTTTAAGTATTTTAAAATTTTAAAAGTTTTTTTTTATTTTTTCTTTTTTTGGTTTTTTTAAAATTGAATATATGCACATTTCTTGTATTTTAGTATATATTTATATATATATATGTAAATTAACATAAATAACATTAAAAATTAACGTTAAAAATTTAAAAATTTAAAAATTAACAAAGTAATGAAAAAAAAAAAAAAACTTAAAAAGGATATTCTTAATAATAATGAAAAATATTACAATTTATTAATTATTATTAATTTTTCAATTTTATTTTATTTCAATTTATGAATTTTTAATTTTGTTTTTTTCTTTTTTTTTTTTTTCTTGTTATTATAAAGTATATTTATTTATATTATATTTAAATTTTTGTGATTTAAGTGCTTTTATATAGTCCGGATGATTATCAATACACTACTTGTGGATATTAATATTAATATTATTTTAAATTTTCTTATAAGTATATAGTAAAAATTATATTTCAGAAAAGAAAAAAAAAAGGTTAGAGCTGTAACATCACAAGATTATTGATGATTCTACACAATCTGATATTGCTGTTTTTTTTTTTCATTTTTTTTTGTTTTTTTTTTTTTTTTTAAATAATTATAATTTTATTTGTAATATTTGATTTTGAATAGAAGTTGCAGAAAGTAAAACCTCATAAATTTACACATAAAAAATATTTTAATATATATATTTTTTTTTTTAATTTTTAATATAAATTATGTATAAAAATTTGTATATACATACGTGTGTATAATATTTTTTTTTTTTAATATTTAATTAAGAAAAGAAATCTTTAGATAAATTTTATATTAATTAATATGATAAATTTAAGATTTCTTTTGAGGATATAGTCAAAATGTTAAATGTTCAATATGTGTTTATATATGAGGTGAATTTTTTTTTTTTTTTTTTTTTCTATTTTAAATCAATCATTTTTTTTCTTCAATATTTTTAAGCAAAATAGGAAAAATAAATAAAAAAAAAACTTATTTAGGTTATACATTTTTAAAATTATATCATTTAATTAATATTAAGCTTAAACTTCTTTTCTTTTTTTTATTTTTTTTTTATTTTATGAAAATTATTTGAAATAATTTTTATATAATATTTTAATTAGAAAAATATATTACAGAAAAATATTTATCTTTTCAACAACAACAAAACAAAAAAAAAAAATAAATGAATAAAATTTATAAAAAAGTATCAACCCATCTTTATTTTCTTTTGTCGTAACGCTTTTCTTCTAAACATTGCTTCTCTTCTTATAAAAAAAAAACAACAACTAAATAAATATATGTATATATATTTCAATATATATATATATATATATATATAAATCTATACATATATATATTATATATATATATAAAAAAAAAATTTTCTTCTATTAAATTTTGTGGCTTTCTATTTTATTTTATTTCTATTTTTTTTTTTTCTTTTCTAATTTACTTTAAATGTTATTTTATTTGAATTTTATTTGAATTTTTTTTTTTTTTTTTTTTAATATTCTGGGTGTATATTTTATTTAAAGTTTTAAAACAAAACAAATTATGAAAATCATAATTTTTTAAATATTACGAGATTTTATTATATATATTTTTTTTTATTTTTTCTTCTTCCAAACTTTATTTTGAACTGCGAAATATAAAAAAAAAAAAACACAAAAAAAAAAACATAAAAAATTATTTTATTTAAATGAAAAATGAAAAATTTTTCACAAAAATTCTTTCAAAAACAAAAAACAAAAAAAACTATCAATTTTTCAAAAATACTTCTTAATTTTTTTTTTGTTGTTTTTAATAAACAAAACAAAAAAAAAAATATTTCGAATTTCCAATTTTTTTTGAAATTCAATTTACGAAAATGCGATTATAAAAACAAAATGAAATATAAATTGAAAAAAAAAAAAAAAACACAGATTCTACGGCCTATATTACCGTTAATGTTGAAGGTAAACCAGCACCCACCTTTAAATTTTATAAAGGTGTTACTGAAGTTATTGAAGGTGGACGTTATAAATTTATTACGGATGGTGAAACAAATTCTGTTACATTATGTATACGTAAATCAAAGCCTAACGATGAAGGCAAATATAAAATTATTGTATCAAATATACATGGTGAAGATTCAGCTGAAATGCAATTATTTGTATCTGATTCAAGTGGTATGGATTTTCGTGCAATGTTGAAAAAACGTCGTTACGCCCAATGGAATAAAGACAACAATGATCCAAATTGGGGTGATTTAAAAGAAACTGAAAAACAAGTTCCACAATTGAAAAAAGTTGAAAAGGTATGTAAGGAATACAAAAGACAAAATAATGGTAAAAAAAAATAAAATATAAAAAAAAAAAACAAAAACCAATTAAAAATTCGATCAATAAAAAAAAAAACAAAAAACAAATTAAAAAACAAAATTTAATTAAAAAATTAAATCAAGAAAAAAAAAACAAACAAACAAATTAATGCGAAATTTAAAAGATAAAAAAAAACCAAAAATAAATTTTAAAACACAATATTTATAATATCAATTTTATTTAAAAAGAAAAAAATCAATCATCATAAAATCTTAAAAACACAAAAAAAAAAAAAATTAAAGAAGTTTCAAAAAAAAAAAAACATCTTTTTTTTTTTTTTTTCTTAAATTTATAAAATAAAAAAAAAAAGTACTATTATAAAAATAAAAATTAAATTCACTCATATAAATTCTTATTAATTTTAATAATAATATCAAAAATCTAATATCTATAGAATTTTTAAAAGTATATAACATTAATATTATAAGAAAAATAGATTCATAAAATTATTATTCAAGATATTAATTTCATTAATATTAAATTTCAAATTAAAAATTTTTTTTTTCTATTTAGTTATAATTTATAAAATAAAAAATTTAAAGATATTCCATATTTCATTCATTTTTCTTTTCCATTATATTTTATATGAAATTAATATTTAAATTAATATTTTATTTATAAATATTATTTATTAAATTTAATATTTTATTTGCAAAAAAAAAATCAAAAAAAAAAATCTTGTCTTATATTGAATATCTAAAATATATATTATATCAATTAATTAATGGCATAACTTAATTTCAAAATTAATATAATAATTAATATAAATTTTTAATTCAATTTTTTAATTAATCATATAACTAGTATGTGTAATCAAAAGTATACTTTTAGATATTCATTTAATATTAACTTCTTATAAGTGGAGTTACAATTAAAAAAAAAAAAAAAAAAACTATAATAAAAAGATTCACATTTCAGATAAAAAAAAAAAAAAAACTGTAACTGTACAAAAAAAAAAATTAATAAAGAATACTTTTAAAATATAAAACAAAAATTAATAAAAAAAATTTATAAATAAAATATAAAAAAAAAACATAGACGTGTCAATTCAAATTTTAATAAAATATACAATATATATATATAGAATAAGTTTTCTTTTATATAATATTTTTAAATATTTTTCATATATAAATTTTTTAGAGATATTAAAACAAAATATAATATAATATATAGGATACATAATATAATATGTTATCATATTATTATTAATTTTAGAATATAGATTATAAATAAGGTATTTTTTTTTTTTTTTTTTTTTTTTATTTATGATAATAATTAAAGATTGTGCATGAGTTATTAAAACAAAAAAAAATTATGGTTTGTATTTTTTTTTTCTTTTTTTTCTTTTTTTTATTTAAAATATTTTTTAATGATATATATAATATAACTGTGTGTGGTGAATTTTTGTTTGATTTGCGTTTTTTTTTTTATTAATTATATTATTAATAAATAATAATTTTGTTTTTCGATTATTTATATATTTATGATAATGACGTATATTCTCGATTATAATATCGAATTAAATAAATACTATTTTTTCTTTGTTTTTTTGTAAAAACCAAAAAAAAAAAACACACGCCATTTAAAAAAAAAAAAAAAAAAAAAAAAACATTTTCAATTTTAATTAAATTTAATTATATTTTTGTGATTTAGTTATTTTATATTAAATAACTTTATATTAAATTTATATTAAATATAAATAAAAAATAAGACAAAAAAATAATTAATTAAATTATTAATTATTAATATTAATTATTAATATTAATAATTATTAATATTAATTATTAATATAAATATATATAAATAAATATTTACAAGAGGATATAATATATAGTACAAATGGATATTGATTTTTTTTTTGATTTATATATACGTATATATATATAAATAACAAAATGTATGCCAAAATATAAAATATAAATTTTATATTTTCCGAAATAATTAGATAAATAAATATAAAAATATCGTATAAAAAAATGTATACTATTGTCAATATACTTACATACTCGCAGTGTTGATTTTTTCATTTTTTTTTTTTTTTTTTTTTTTGTTCTCATTTTACGATTTATATTCAATTTATGTACATAATAAATATTATGTAGTATGTAATTTTTGAATTATAAAATTCAATAATAATTTTTATTGTTGTTATTTTTGTTAGTCAAATAAATTTTTAAGAATTTTTTAGTAAAAATTTTTGATGTATAGTAAAAGCATATTTATATAGTTATATATACATTGATACATTTCTATCCGTTCGTATAATACATTTTTATATTTTATTTATTTTCTATATCTTAATTATAATTTTTCTGTCACGAAAAAAAAAAAAAGAAAAAAACAAACAACAAGAAATCAATACCATTTAAGGGCTATATAGGTACAGGTATATTGTATATATATTTATTTATTTATTTTTATTTACATATTTAAAGTTTTGTTTTTTTTTTAAGTAAACATTTTTAAATTTAATTAAAAAATAATAAATTAAATTTTAATTTGTTTTTTTTTTTTAATTTTTTTAATTTTCTTTTTTTTTGAATCGTGTGTTTTTTTATTTAATTTAAAAAATTTTTAATTTATAAAAATTTTCCATTTTATTTCAATTTTCTTATTATTTTTTTTTTTTGTTTTAGTTCTTACATGTAAATAAATAATAGGATAATTTTTTTTTTAGCCAAAATTTAATATTTATATATTTTTTTTTTTTTTGTTTTTTAAATAAAACATGAAAATTTTTAGTATAGGTATAATAAAACTAAAAAAAAATAAGGGTGAATTTTTAATTTATTTATTTGAAATCAAAATAATTAAATTAAAAATTAATTTTATTTATTTTTTTTTTTTTTTTTTTTGATAGCTAGGATACAATTATATTTTCAAAAATATAGAGTTAGGCTAGAATTAAAAATCTAATATTAATTAAATATAAAAAAGTTAAATTAAATTTTATTTGTGATAAATAACAAAATATTTAAAATTTTGTATTTTTGATCTGATGATAAAAAACAAAAAAAAAAAAAAATTTAATAGTATATGGTCTAAATGGTAAGTAAAATATCACCTTAAAATACATATACAATAAATTATAACGATCAGATAAAATGTCAACAACATGATAAACATTTGAACATTTTTTATGTTTGATTATTATAATATTCATATTCCATATATCCTACTATATATGTTTATTGACTTATACCAAATTGTATACACATAAAATAATAAACATAATAATATATAAAAAACAAAAATAAATGGATAAAAACAAAAAAAAAAAATCATTAAAAAATCTTTTACCATTCATATATTAATAATTTCTATTTATTAAATAGTTACTTTCAGAATTATAATATTTGTGTTCTAATAAAAAAAAAAAAAACAAAAAAACAAAAATAATAATAAAAATTAAAAAAAAAAAATTAATTAATTCATTTTAAAAAAAAATATATGATAAGGAAAAAAGTAAATAAAATAATAAATAATAAAAAATAAAAAAAAATTACATAATTTTTTATATAATAGAAAATATTAAAATTGTAATCTAAAAAAAAAAAAAAAATACACACAACATAATAAAATATATATATAATATGTATATATATATAAAATACATAATCATTTTAAACAATTTTTATTATTTTTTTTTTAAATTGTATTTTGTTTCTTTAAAGTAAATAATAATTTTTTTTTTTTTTTTTTGTTATAAATATTTTTATGTCAAATTAGTTTTGTTATTTTTAAATCCATAATTATTCTTTGTCTATTACTATTGTTTTTCTCTTTCAAATCACAGGGATTAACATCAAGAAGACCATCATTAGCTGAATTAATACCTGATTGGCCAACATTACATCCATTTCGTCGTGAGGAGGTTCGACCATTCCAAAAAAAGTAGACGTACTATAACTACTTTTTCTTTTAAAAAATGCAATTTAAAAAGCAAATCTCCCCCTTTTTTTTTTTTTTTTTTTTTCTTTAATCTCAATTTCACTCAACATTTCTTTTGCAATTTTGTTCTCTTTTCAATATTTTCTTCTGTTTTTTTTCTGTTCTTATTTCTTTTATATTATTTTGAATTTTTTTTAACTACAAAACAAAAAAATATATTTTTGGAAATCATCTTTTTTACCTTATTTCTCTTTCTTCTCTCTTCTCTTCTCTTCTTTTGTTTTTTTTTTTTTTTTTGTTTTCTTGTTTCTTTGTTTTTCTTTCACTAAATTTTATTGTTTATTATTGATGTTGTTTATTATATGGTTGTTATAATTGTTGTTGTTCTTTAATTGTTATACGTATTATATTAAATTTTCCTTTTCTTTTAGTTATTCCCTAAATATTTGATTATTATTTCTTTTAAAAAAATTAATAAAAAGAAAAAAAAAAAAAAAACAATAAAAAAATTAAAAAATTATTACAGAAAAAATAAAATAACGGTTTTTAATTTATACATTTATAAATGAAGTTTAAGGACTAGCGGCAAAAACTTATTATAAAAATTAATTAATATCAATATTAATTTTTTTTTTAATAAGCTTTAAAATTCTTGTATTCTTTTCTTTTCGTCCATAATACATTCGAGTATATATTTAAATTTTATTAATTTTTTATTTAATTCGTATAAATATATTTTTTTTGTATTAAATCTTATATTAATACATTTTTTTTTTTTTTTTTCTATAAATATTTCACAGTATCTCTTTCAAATTTATTTTATAATAAAGTTAAAATATATTTTAGTATGAAAAAATAATTGTTGTTTTTTCTATATATTCTAGTTATCTATAATATAATATTCATTCCATTTAAAAAATTCCATTTTTTTCGGTGTATTTTTTTTTTTTATTATTTTTATTTCTCTTAATTTAGACTTTTTATTTATTTATTTATTTTTTTTTTTTCTTAATTTAAAAAAAAAAAAATGCACAGTTTTGTTTCTTTTCTATATATACCTATATTTATTGTTATTATAGTGAACGATTTTACATTTATATTAATTCTTATTTTTATTTACACTATTATATACACAATTATTTATTATGATATCATCAAACACAATTAAATTTCTATTAATTAATATTAAATATTAATTATTTATTTATTGAAATTATTTAATAAAATATTTCATAAATTTTATTATTATTTAATTTTTAATTATAATTTATTATTATTTAATTAATTAAATAATATTATTATTATTTAATTATATTTTAATATTAATCTGTTGTTGTTTATTTTAAATTTATTATATTTATTCTTATTATTGTTGCGTTTTATATTTCCATTCTCCGTATTCTCTTTCTTTTTAATTATTGTATAATTTTGTCACTCTTTATACAAAATATACAATTTTTTTTTTTTTTTTAATCAATATAATATTTATATTTATATTAATACATAAAAATATATTTATATGCATATTATTTTATTTTCTTTTCCAACAAAAAAAAAAAAAAAAACAAAAAATTTTAAAATCAATTTTATCTGGGAGAAATCTTATCTTTGCCAATCTTTTCAATGTATTTAATTTTCATTTTCTTTTTATTTATATTTCACAACACTTAAAATTATTAAAAAACAATATTATAAATATTTATTATAAATACAAAAAAAATAATTTAGGTAATTTTTAATGATTATTTTAAATTTAAACATAGAACAAAACAAAAAAAAAAAGAAAAACCAAATATTTAAATGAATTTACACAACGTTTTATATACAACAAATCAACATTTTTTTTTAATTAATATAAATTATTTATTTTTAAATATTAATAAATATTAATTATAATATACAAAAGTATATTTTTGTTTATTAAAATGTAAATTCATTTAGAAAATATAATACATATTGATTTATTTTTTGTATTTATGAGTCCCAAAAACATATTCGTTAGTAAATTTCTTTTAAAAAAAAAAAAAAAAACATTATAATTTCTATTTTAATAATTTTCTATACCTACCTTTATTTTATTTCAAAATTTTTAATTTAGTTTTTATTTTTTTTTTTTTTGCAAATTTTGATTTTTGTACACAAATATATTTTCTTTTTATACCAATATTAGGCATTTTTTTTTTTTTTTTTGCACCAGAAAAAAACAAACATACACATATAAAAGATACGTGTATTAATATATTTATATATTTTTAATAAATACTTTTTGAATTATATATTTTATATAAACGTTCGAAAATTATAATTAATAATATTTTTATCATTGAATTTATGCGATCCTTAACCACAAAACTTTGATATATATTTTTTTTTTTTTTTTTGATATTTATTATTTATAAATATATATAAATATATTTTATATGAATTTTATTTAAAATAATTAATAATTTTTATATTCAATTAATAAAGGATAATTTTTTAACTGAATTATTTTTTGATTGAAACTCAACAGCAATAAAATTATAATCGATTTTTATTTCGTCGTTTTAATCAACATTTTGTTTTTTTTTTTTATAAACATGAATAAATTAAATTAATATTCAATTAAAAAAAAAAACAAAAAATTAATTAATTATAAAAAAAAAACTCATTTAATACATATTTCAGATATTCATTAACTTAAATATTTATAATACATATAAGGTGTATTTTATAAGAAATATAATATTTTGTAACTTTAAATACATAATATATTAATTAATAATATATTAATTAATATAATTAATATAATAATAAATAATGTAATATAATTTTAAATAAATATAATTAATTAATATAAATAATAAATAATGTAATAATCATTATTAATTAATATAATATAATAATTATTAATAGCTTTTAAAACAAAATTTTTTTTTTTTTTAATACAACGAAAGTATATAATTATAATAAGGATATGTATACTTTATCAAAATATTTAATCACAAATATTCAAAACTTTGATTTCGTATATATCTAACTGGTCCAACGAACTGTTCATATTATATAAAAATAACAATAACTGAGCAAATATGTATTATAAGTGTTTCAATATAATGTAGTAGAAAATTTTATTTTGGGTTTTTAGATTTTAGTTTTAAGAAATAGAAAAAAATAAATTTATATGAAAATTGTATAATTGACTGTTAACTGACTGATTAAATATAACTCTGACATACTTTTAGGAATTCTATAATTTTAATAAAAAAATTTAGTATAGTTATGTATAAATTGTGTAGGTACAAGAAAAGAGTAATTTAAAAACAACAAAAAAAAGCAAAATTAAAAAGAGGGTAAAATTAAAATTGTTCAATGCAACAAAAAAAAAAAAAAAAAAAAAAATATGTATATATGAAGTGCTCCAATCAATAGAAATAAAAAAGTGACAGTAACGATTAAAACTGCAAAATTTTACATAATAAATAAATAATTATTAGAAAATTATCATTAAAGGCTGGTTTTCATAAGAAATTTCATGCATATTATTGCAATTTTAGAAAAACAAAAAAATATAGTGTTTTATTAATGGGAAAGAGGGAGAAAAAAATATATACTTTGAAATATCGCTGATTTAATCAGATAAAATACTTTTCTAAAGAATTTATGGACGATATTTTCAGCAAAATAAAAATATCATTTTTCTCTTTTACACACATATCAGTTTTGTATCTTCTGCCTATGCTCTAACATTTTCATTAGATATTTTTTTTCTTATTAAAACCAGCCTTAAGTTTCTCTTTCAACAAACAAAAAAAAAAAAAAATATTGAATTGAATTTCTTTTTTTTTTTTTTAATAATTAAATATAATTTTTTTTTTTTTTTTTTTTGTTTTTGGTTGAATATAATTTTTTTTTCTTTTTTAGGTAGGTATATATATTTATATTTGAAATATATATATATAAAAATATATAAGGTATACATATATATTAATAATACTATAATAATTACAATTTTGTAATATAAATTGTTAAAAAAAACAAAATCTTTTGATATTTATTTTTACAACAATTTTTTTTTTTTATTTTTTGGAAATTTTTTTTTTATTTTTTATTTTTTTTGCTTTTTTTTTTCTTAAATATTTATATCAAAAAAAAAAAAAAAAATTTGTTTTTGATATATTTTATACTCTTTCTTCTTTATTTCTCTATTTTATTTTCTATGGAAATTTTTTTCTCTCTTTTTAGTTTTTTTTTTTTTTATTTCTGAAAATTATTATAACAATATATAAATTGTTCGATTTTTTTTTATTGTTTAAAATTTTGTTCAAAGCCTTAGAATATTATATATAAAGTCATAAATTTATAATCTGTGATATTTTAATACTTAAATTAATTTTACATTATCTACATATTACATATAATATGTATATATATAATAATAAAAGTGACAATTTTTGGTAAATTTAAAGAAAAAAAAATTAATTAAAAAAAAAATATAAATAAAATATAAAATATATAAATACTTTCATAAAAGTAAATTTTTATCATAATTTTATATCAAACAACATACGACGACATTTACACTCGTAATGTGATCGAATGCATAAAAATTGAACTTAAATTTCAAATTTAATTTTTTTCAAACAAAAACTACACTTGAACTTGTATTTTTGTTTGAAAATGTGTAAGATTTGAATTTCAGCTCAATTTTATGGATTTGATCACAATGTGTGTTTAAAAAAATTTTCATTTATATAATATTATTAAAAAATTATAAGTAACAAATTAATGAACACATAAAAATTATACAAAACGAAAACCTACTACATACTATTTTTCAATTACAATAAAGTTGATTTGACTTTATGCGTCACTCGCTCACCGTTTTTCTCTGTGACACGGTAATTCTTGACATTTTAATTAAAACAAATCAAAAAAAAAAAATCGTCGCGACTTTAAATCCTTAATGTTAGTTAAGTAACAAAAAAAAAAAAATTTAATTAATATATGTATTAATATTTTATTTTTGATATTTACTTATGTATGTGTTAAAAAAAAATCGTCCAGATCGTCGATTGTCTTTTGTCCAGACACTCACATCAGCTCTTATTACATCAATTTACCCTAAAAAAAAAAAAAAAAATAAAATAAAATAAAAATTTCATATACATATGTAATATTTAAATGTATAAATTTAGAATTTTTTTTTTTATATATACAATTTATATAAAAGGATTTTAATAATAAAAAAAAAAGAAAAATTGATTTTCAAAATAGTTTTTTGCACTGTTATATAAAAAAATATTAATCGTGAGTGTCAAATTATCACCAGTCATTTATCACAATTTATGATAATTTTCAAAAAATGTTATTAACCTTATCAAGAGTATTCATCCTCAAAGGAGATGGAAATGATTCTCCATCTCCTTTGTACTTGCCTAGCTTTCTCGGCAAAAAGGAACACCCATTGGGGGCAATATCTCTTCAACAATTTTAGCCTATCTAGCCAGGTAAAAGTTTGAAAAGCATTCTTCACTTTGCAAAAAATTGAAAAATTGATTTTAACGATTGGAATAGAATTGGTTTCTATGAGGTGGTATCACAATGAACCAACAATGAACAAAATACGGCCTTTTTGTTTTTATTTGGTAGCCACCATTTACCTAACCTAATCTAATCTATCCGGAGTATCAAACACATACATAAAAAATTTTCATATCTATTGTGAATTTATAATCAAATGTCAATTGATAATAATGGTATCGCATATTGTTCAAATATGTGACATTTATTTGTTTATTTTATCAACAGATAATTTATTGAATGTGATAAATGAAGAGCTGTTCTTAAATAAAAGAAATTTTTTAAATAGTAAATAAAATTGTTGAATTTTCTGTTTAATTTTTTTTTTTTTTTTTTTTTTATTAAAATTTTAAAATAAAATTTTAATTTATTAAAAGTAAAATAAATAGCAAAAGATAACTAACACATTTTATTAAAATAATGGAGGAAAATTTGAATATTTACTTGATTTAAACACAATAATCTCTTTGTTTACTTTAAATATATATTAGTTTTTTTTTTTAAATATCACAAACTTTAAATTTATCCACAATTCACAATAGTCAATTTTTATCATAAAATTTTTTTTTTACAATACGATTTTTAATAAATTTTATAAGTGATAAGATAAGTGATAACTGACACTCACGGTAGGTCTGATTATCATATTTGCAAAAAAAAAAAAATTTTTTTTTTTTGATGGTTTGTGATTGACATACAAAAGGACGGGACTCATTAAAATTATATTTAAATATATTATATTAATATAAATAAATATATATATATATATATAATATTCAAGGCTTATTCTACTTTTTTTTTTGTTTTAATTAAATTAATTTATAAATTAAATACTTAAATATATATAATATACTTTATTTATTATTAGTTACTTACTCAACGAATTTGTCTTTTTGGGTAATCAAAATCATCTTTTTCAAATTAAAAAAATTATACCAATAATTTTTATATTTTTTTTTTTTTTTCGGTAATAATTCTAGCATTTAAATTTAATAACAAATAAAAAAAAAACATATAATCTACATAAAAGAAATTAAAATAAATAAACTACAAATTACTTAAATTAAAAATATTAATATTTATAAATATAATAATTAAAAAAATTGTAAAAAAAAAAAAAAAAAAATAACTTAAAAAAAAAAAAAATACAAAATATATAAAACAACGAAAAAAACTTTAACTACATACCATTAATTATTTTTTTTGTTTATTCTATTATTTAAATTTACTAATTTTATTTTATGTTTTTTTTTTTATTTATTATTTTTAAATCTATTTATTCAAAAAAAAAAAAAAACAAAAACAAACAAAATGCTTAGAAACAAGAATCATTCCTACGACCACTAATCGATCAATTTGCAAAGGAAGGTAAAGACAAAAAAGTTGTCTTTGAAGCTGGTTTCAGTAAACCAAACTGTAAGCCAAAATGGTTATTCAGAAAAGATGTAAGTTTTTTTAATTTTTTTTTTTGTTTTGATATTTACATATTTACTTTACTTTACTATATGGGTTATTATGGGATACTATGGGGTACTATGGTATAAAGATCACTTACTAATTTTAACTACTAATTTAATTGTTTTTTAATTTTAAATATATTTTTAAAAGATTCTGTATAAAAAATCATAATTATTTTTGTCAAAAGGGTTATTTATGTAATATTTATCTTATATTTTTCATAAATTAATAAATATATATATATATTTTTTTTTTTTTATAAATTAAGGAATTATTTACTGGCAGTAAATATAAATTTAAAAATGAAGCTGATACATATCAATTAGTTATATTTAATCCAAAAGTTGATGATAGTGGAAAATATTCAATTGAAATTGGTGGTATTCAATGTACAGCATATTTAAATGTTGAAGAAGCAGATCCATCATATACATTTACAAAACAATTAAAAAAGAAATATGATGGTTTTACTAGGCATGAAGTTACTTTAGAATGTTCAGTTAGCAGCTCAATGGCTAATGTTGAATGGTTTAAAGATGATACTAAATTAGATGGAGGTGAAAAATATTTAATCGGAAAAGATTTATCTGGTGGTCTAAAACTAGTTGTCAGAGATTGTACATTTGAAGATGCTGGTAAATACTCATGCCGTATTTCTAGACAACCAGATAAAACTGAAACAGTTGTTAAAATAACTGAATATCCATATAAATTTGTTAAAGTACTTAAATCACAACAATTAATTGAAAAAGATAGTGTAACAATGGCATGTGAAATTGATGATGCCGCTGGTGATGTACAATGGTTTAAAGGTGATGAAGAAATTAAACCAGATAAACGTGTTAAAATTGTTAAAGATGGACGTAAATGTAAATTAGTAATTAATGATGCTAAAGTAACAGATGCTGGTATGTATCGTTGTACAACAAATGCTGATAAAACAGAAGCTGAACTTGTTGTTAATTGTAAGTATAGTTTTTTTTTTTTTTTATTATAAAATTTATTATAATATTTTCAATAAATATATGTATGTATGTATACATTTAAAATTTATTTTCAAATTGATAAATAAGGAATTAATAATTTAAATTATTTTTGATTTTTGTTAGATCAAAATCGTTTCAACAAGAAACTTAAGGATACACAAGGCATTGAACGTGAAAAACTTGTTTTGGATGTTGAGCTCCAGGATCAAACAGCACCATGTGAATGGAAATTCAATGGTGAACCAATTGTTCCAAATGACCGTATCGAGATTAAGAATTTGGGTGGTGGTAAACACCAGCTGATCTTCAATAATCTCGAAATGGGGGATGATGGTGAAATAACATGTGAATCCGGTAAATTGAACTCAACGTGCCAACTTAGTGTTGCTAAAGGTGAAAGTGCACCAAAAATAGATTGTCCAAATGAATATGCTGCACCAATCAGTGCTCCAATTGTTATTGAAGTTCCATTTAACAGTAAGTTCATTTTTCACATTTAAATTAATTACATATATTATTAAACACTAATTATTTTATATTATTTTTAATTTTATAGTTGATGGTACAAAACAAACCCCTGTGGAAGC
Organism: Poecilobothrus nobilitatus; assembly: GCA_947095535.1. Lineage (NCBI taxonomy): Eukaryota > Metazoa > Arthropoda > Insecta > Diptera > Dolichopodidae > Poecilobothrus > Poecilobothrus nobilitatus. The sequence goes on from OX352775.1 coordinate 5,922,010, forward strand.
TAAACTTATTAAAGATGGAAAACCATTACCTGTTAAAGATGTTGAAGTTTCTGTTCAAGGTGGTGAAGGCGGTAAAGAAGGCAAAATTGTCTTTAAAATTAAGAAACCAAGTCGTGATCAATCTGGACCATATCAAATTAAATTATCTAACGGACAAGGCGAAGATGTAAAAGATGTTAATATTATAATGCAAGATGTTCCACAGCCTCCTCAAGATGTTGACGTGACTGATGTTTTCCAAACCTCATGTGTTGTTAGCTTTAAACCACCAACTGATGATGGTGGTGCTCCAATTCAAAAATATGTTGTTGAACGTCAAGATCTCAGCAAAAAAGCTCAATGGGAAAGTGTCGCTGAGATACCAGTTGGTGAACCTTGTAAAAAGAAAATTGATGACCTAACACCTAAAAAACAATATAAATTCCGAATTCGTGCTGTTAATAAACTTGGTCCAAGTGAACCAGCTCAATTTAAAAATACAATTTTAGCAAAAGATCCTTGGGATGGAGCCAGTAAACCCAAAAATGTCGAAGTTACTGATTGGGATAAAGATCACGCTGATCTCAAATGGGAAAAACCAGAGAGTGATGGTGGAGCACCAATTGAAGGTTATCTTATTGAATATAAAGACAAATTTAGTAATGAATGGGTTAAAGGCAAAGAAGTGCCGGCTGATTGCTTAGCAGCAACAGTAGACGGTCTTACTGAAGGACACCAATACGAGTTCCGAGTAAAGGCTGTGAATAAAGCTGGACCTGGAGAACCAAGTGATGCAACCAAACCAATTATTGCTAAATGCAGATTTGTTAAACCATTCCTTGTTGGTGATCAACTTAAAGATATTACTGTTAAGAAAGGACAAACTGTACGTTTTGATATCAAATATGATGGTGAGCCAGAACCGACTGTTAAATGGTTGTTCAAAGATAAAGATTTGCATGTTGATGGATCACGTATTGCACTAGATCAATATGAAAAAAATTCATCAATTACAATTAAAAAAGCTTTACGCGGCGACACAGGCATTTACAAAATTGTGCTTACTAACAGTTCGGGCACATGTGAATCAAAGGCTAATGTTATTGTGCTAGACAGACCAACAGCACCACGTGGACCATTAGAGCCAGAAGAAATCCGGGCTGATCATGTTAAAGTTAAATGGAAGAGACCCGAAGATACTGGTGGTTCCGATATCACTGGTTATGTTCTTGAAAAGATGGATGAAGAAACTGGTCGCTGGATTCCAGCTGGAGAAGCTGGACCTGATGATGATTCGTTTACTTTCAAAGGACTAACTCCTGGAAAGAAATATAAATTCCGCGTTAAGGCAGTAAATAAAGAAGGTGAGTCAGAACCATTAGAAACAACTGACTCAATATTATGTAAGAATCCTTACGATGAACCTGATGCTCCCAGCAAACCAGTTATTGATGATTACGACAATAAGAGTGTCACTTTGAAATGGGAAACACCTAAAAGTGATGGTGGTCGTCCAATAACTCATTACACTATAGAAATGAAAGATAAATTTTCACCTGATTGGACAGAAGTTGTTAAAACAGATGGACCATTATGTACTGCTGTTGTTCCTGATTTAAAAGAAAATCAAACATATCAATTCAGAGTCAAAGCCCATAATAAGGCCGGTTCATCTCCAGCATCTGAACCTACAGATCCACATTTGTGTAAACACAAGAACTGTAAGTATATGTTTTTAATTTGTGATCATTTTTTATTTGTCCAAAAACCTAACCTTAATTTTAAGTAAAGCAAGCTAAAGCATGCTAAATTAAGACATTAAATGCTTATAAAAATCATTATATTGCTTAATCATTTATCTAACAAACTTTATGCAGTAATCATGTAAGTAGCATATGTGGCATATAATAGCAAAATTGCAAAAAAGCACAGCAGAATAATCATTTCAAGCATTAGCAGACGCTTATTGGCTTTCAAAATGTGTAAGAATAAAAAACAAACTTAATTTTTTTTTTTCTCTTTTTCCCTTTCAACTTTCGCAAATTCGATACAATCGTTTTGTTCGTAAAAACTTCAAAAAATTAGTGAAACCTGTTATCGATCGTTCCACATTCAAGCGGGTCACAATCAAGACTGGACGCACTCACAAATGGTCAGTTGATGTAAGTGGTGAACCAGCACCAACTCTTACATGGAGTTGGCGTGATGATATACCACTTACTACAACAGACCGCATTAAAATAGACAATGTCGATTACCATACCGATTTTACAATTGAAAAAGTTAAAAGGGCCGATACCGGTAAATATACATTAAAAGCAGAAAATCGAAATGGTGTCGACAAAGAAACTGTTGAACTTATCGTTTTGGCTAAACCAAGCGCTCCAAAAGGACCATTAGAAGTGTCCGATATTACCGCAAAATCATGTAAATTAAAATGGAAAAAACCAGAAGATGATGGCGGTGTACCAATTAAAGAATATGAAATAGAAAAAATGGACACAGCTACTGGTAAATGGGTACGTGTTGGAAGATTGCCAGGCGATAAAGAACCACCAGAATTTGATGTGACTGGTTTGAATCCTGGTTCTGAATATAAATTCAGAGTGACCGCTATCAATGATGAGGGCGAATCGGAACCATTAGAAACTTTAGTAGGCGTAGTTGCAAAGGATCCGTTTGATGAACCATTAAAACCAGGAACACCTGAAATTGTTGATTTTAACAACCACAGTGTTGATTTGAAATGGGAACCACCAAAATCTGATGGAGGAGCAGCTATTGAAAAATATATTATTGAAAAGAAAGATCGTTATAAACCTGATTGGGAAAAGGCAGGCGAAGTTCCTGGTAATGTAACGGAAACTAAAGTAGATGACTTAAAAGAATATGGTGAATATCAATTCCGTATTGTTGCTGTAAATAAGGCTGGTCTTTCTCCACCTTCTGATCCTAGCAAAGTACAAGTTATCAAACATAGAGCCTGTAAGTATTTACCATTAAAAATTTTTTTTACTTTAGCTAATAATTTTTAAAACTATTTCTTTATGAGTTTTGCTTAAAAAACCTTTCATTTCAGCTGCTTGTATACAAAAATTATAATATATTTTAGTAGCTACAATTTCCAAACCTTAAATTTGCAAAAAAAAAACAATATTAAATTTATAATTTTATCTCACATTTTCTTACTAAATAATAAAGAACAAAAATTATTACTAAAAAGAAAAATTAATAAAATTTTAAAATACACAGGTTAAAAACTTTAATTTTATTTTAAAGTTAACTTTAAGCATCATATGTTATTTTATTATTTAATTTTTTCTGGTTTGCTTTTCATATATATTATAGTGAAACCAAGAATTGATCGTACGCACTTGAAACCACTTATTATTCGTGCTGGACAATTAATTAAATATGATATTGATGTACGTGGTGAACCACCACCAACCATAACTTGGACAATAAAAGAAATCAAATCTGATATAGATAAAGAACTTAAGAATGATGATAACATTGAAATTAAAAATTCTGATTATAATACAAAATTATCTGTTGTTGATGCACAACGTAAACATACTGGTTTATACAAAATTAAAGCTGTTAATGAACATGGCTCTGATGAAGCAGATGTTGAAGTATCTGTTTTAGCAGCTCCAGGTAAACCAAAAGGACCATTAAAAGTTAAAGATGTTACAAAGAGTGGCTGTAAATTGAAATGGGATAAACCAGATGATGATGGTGGAAAACCAATTACAGCATACCAAATCGAAAAATTCGACAAAGATACTGGTCGTTGGGTACCAGCTGGTCGTGTATCTGGAAATGATACAGAATTTGATGTTAAAGGATTACAAGAAGGTCATGAATATCAATTCCGTGTTAAAGCAATTAATGAAGAAGGTGAATCTGAGCCACTTATTAGTGATCATTCAATTATTGCTAAAAACCCATATGATATTGCTGATAAACCTGGTAAACCTCAACTTGAAGATTGGGACGAACATAGCGTTCAATTAAAATGGGATCCACCAAAACGTGATGGTGGAGCACCAATTATAGGTTATGTTATTGAAAAGAAAGAGAAATTCTCACCAGTTTGGGATGAAATTCTTACAACAGATGTAAGATTGTTTTTTATTATTATAGTTTGATTGTTTAACATTTAAAAATTCGACTAATTAAATTTAGTTATTATTTGAGATAATATAGAAGTAAATAATTTGAATAAAGTAGTAATTTTTTTAAAAACACTTATAGTATATATATATATTTATTGAATCTGCCGCCATCTTAGAATGTTATTGTTGTTATTCGTCTACATTTTTAACTTTTAATTTTTCAAAACTTTTAATTTCCTTTTTAAGAATATATGAATTTTTTATTTCATACAATTGAACTCGATATTTTTTTACATACAACAATAACCTTCTTAGGTAAAGGTTTTTCTATGAAAACTCGATCGATTTTATTTTTTATATACTTATATTGTATTTTTCTTTCCTCATAAAAGGGACCTGCACCAAAAGCAACTGTCGATGGTTTAAAGGAAGGTAATACATATCAATTCCGTGTTAGAGCTATCAACAAAGCTGGTAACAGCGAACCAAGTGATGCAACTGAGCCGCATATTGCCAAAGCTAGAAACTGTAAGGATATTATTTTTATTTTAAGTTATCGTATAATGGATGTTTTCTTAAAATACTAAAATTTAATTCTATTTACATTACAGCTTGCAGAGCAATTAATAATTATGACAAAATTAATAAAAAATTTAATTTAGTATGCTTTCGTATTGCTTTAAATCATTATGACATTCACATATCGTTTTCTTTTTGTTTTCAATAAAACTTACTTCATTAATTTGATTTCAATATCTAATTAAATTATTTCTCATTTAAAAAAAAATATAGTGAAACCAATGATTAACCGTGAAAAGATGAAGCCAATTAGAGTACGTGCCGGACAACAGGTCAAATTTGATGTTGATGTTCGGGGTGAACCACCACCAACACTTACATGGAGTGTTAAAGAAAAGAACCTTGAGCCAACCGGATTATGTCGCATTGATAATGAAGATTATAACACTAAATTAACAATCTTAGATACTGATCGCAAAAATACTGGAGAATATAAATTACGTGCTGAAAATATTAATGGTGTTGATGAAGCTACAGTCGAAGTTACAATTCTAGACAAACCATCTAAACCAGAAGGACCATTAGAGGTATCCGATGTACATGCAGAAGGATGTAAATTAAAATGGAAGAAACCGAAAGATGATGGTGGATTACCATTAACAGCATATGTAGTTGAAAAAATGGATGTAGCAACAGGTAAATGGATGCCAGCAGGTCGTGTTGATCCTGAAAAAGAAGAACAAGAAATTAAGGGATTGGATCCAAACCACAGATATCAATTCCGCGTTAAAGCTGTTAATGAAGAAGGTGAATCTGATCCATTAGAAACCGACACATCAATATTAGCTAAAAATCCTTATGATGTTTCATCGCCACCCGGTCTCCCTGAATTGGAAGATTGGGATGAAAATCATGTTAAACTAAAATGGGAAGCACCAATTCGTGATGGTGGTGCTCCTATTACAGGTTATATCATTGAAGTTATGGACAAAGATTCCGGTCTATTTATTAAAGCTGTTGAAACAGCAGGTCCTGGATGTAAAGGAACTGTACCCAAACTTGAAGAAGGTCAACAATACAAATTCCGTGTTCGTGCTGTTAATAAAGCTGGTCCATCAGAACCATCAGAACCAACTAATTGGCACACCGCAAAACCAAGATTCTGTAAGTCCTAACTTTAAAAAATTTTATAAGAGAAATTTCATTTTTTTTTTATTTCAGTGAAACCACACATTGATAGAAAGAATTTGAATCCACTAAACGTAAAAACTGGTCTTTCAGTTAGTCTTGATATTAATATTAAAGGAGAACCAGCACCAACTGTTGAATGGTTCTTTAACGATCAACCAATTGTTAATGATGATAATATCAAAGTGGACAATGTTGATTACAACACTAAATTCTTCATTATGAAAGCTAAACGTCCCATGTCCGGCAAATATACTATAGTTGCCAAGAATGAAGTTGGAGAAGATAAGGCTGACTTAGAAATAACTGTATTAGGTAAACCTAGCAAGCCTAAAGGTCCCTTGGATGTTAGCGATGTACACAAGCATGGTTGCAAACTAAAATGGAAAAAACCAGAAGATGATGGTGGTTGTCCAATCGATTATTACGAAATTGAAAAACTAGATCCACATACTGGGCAATGGGTACCATGTGGCAAGAGTACTGAACCTGAAGCGAATATTACTGGTTTACAAGAAGGTAAACCATATAAATTCCGTGTAAGAGCTGTGAATAAAGAAGGTGAATCAGAAGACTTAGAAACAGAAAAACCAATAATAGCAAAGAATCCATTTGATGAGCCTGGCAAACCTGGTCGTCCAGATCCAACTAATTGGGACAAAGACTTTGTTGACTTATCATGGACAGCACCCAAAGAGGATGGTGGTGCACCAATTCAAAAATATATTATACAAATGCGTGATAAATCCGGCCGTCAATGGGTCGATGCTGCTACAGTTCCAGGTGATAAAACTTCAGGAACTGTAACTAGTGTCGATGAAAATCATGAATATGAATTTAGGGTTGTAGCTGTAAACAAAGCTGGCCCTAGTGAACCTAGCGATGTCTCTAAATCAGTTGTAGCTAAACCACGTTTCTTAGCACCCAGAATAGATCGTAAAAATTTGCAAAAGAAAGTTGTCAGAAGTGGTAACTTACTGCGTATGGAAGCTGATGTTAAAGGTGAACCTGCACCTAAAATTACTTGGACTTACAAAAATGAAGAATTACGTACAGGAGATCGCTTACGTATTGAAAATGAAGATTATAAAACAACATTTATATTACAAAAAGTTAAACGTAGTGATCGTGGTGTCTACACAGTAACAGCTAAAAATGACTCTGGAACAGATCAAGTAGATGTTGAACTTGAAGTTTTAAGTAAACCAAGTAAACCTAAAGGTCCTCTTAAAGTATCTGATGTGACTGCTGAAACTATGAAATTGAAATGGGAAAAACCCGAAGACGATGGTGGTGAACCAGTTGATCATTATGTGGTGGAACGTATGGATACAGAAACAGGAAGATGGGTACCAGTTTGTACCTCAAAAACACCTGAAGCCGAAGTAACAGGGCTTACAGAAGGTAAAGATTATCACTTCAGAGTAAAAGCTGTTAACGCAGAGGGAGAATCAGAACCATTGCAAACTGAACATTCTACAACAGCTAAGAATCCTTATGATCCACCATCAACACCCGGAAAACCAGAACTTAAAGATTGGTCACGTAATCATGCGGATCTAAAATGGGAACCACCAGCAAGTGATGGTGGTGAACCAATTACAGGATACATTATTGAAAAGAAAGATAATTTGACTAATAAATGGCAAAAAGTTATGGAAACCAAAACACCCAAATGTGACGTTCGTGTTAACGATCTTATCGAAGGACAAAAATATCAATTCCGTGTTAAAGCTGTCAATAAAGCTGGACCAAGTAAACCTTCCGATGCATCAGAGACTATGTTAGCTAAAGATAGATTTGCTGCTCCAAAGATTGATAGAACTAATCTCAAGGACTTAACTCTCAAAGCTGGTCAAGTTATTCGTTTAGATGTCAAAGTTACTGGTGAACCACCACCAAAGAAAACATGGTATCATGTAAAGGAACAAATTGAACCAAAAGGTGACATTTCAGTTGACACTGAACCATATAAAATTAAGTTGACAATTCCCAACATAACCCGAGCCGATACCGGTAGATACACCTTAAAAGCCGAAAATGACTCCGGCTCAGACGAAGCTTCTATTGAAATTACCATATTAGACAAACCAACCAAACCAGAGGGACCTTTGAAAATTAAAGATGTACACAAGGAAGGATGCAAATTGGAATGGCAACCACCAAAAGACGATGGAGGTGTCCCTATTGATTTCTATATTGTTGAAAAAATGGATGTGGAAAGTGGACGTTGGTTGCCAGCGGGAAAATCACGTGAACCACATTGTGAACTTAATAACTTAGTACCTGGTCAAGAATACAAATTCCGTGTAATTGCTGTAAATACTGAAGGTGAATCAGAACCTTTGGAAGCAGATAAATCTATTATTGCTAAGAATCCATTCGATGAACCTGGAAAACCAAGTAAACCAGAGGTTACTGATTGGGATAAAGATCGTGTTGATCTTAAATGGAAAGCTCCAATTGATGATGGAGGTTCTCCAGTAACTGCTTACGCTGTAGAAAAACGAGAAAAGGGTACTGGTAGATGGGTTAAAGCATTAGAAGTTCCCGCTCCAGGTGCTGGTCAAGATTGTAAGGCAACTGTACCAGATTTAGACGAAGGCGTAGAGTATGAATTCCGTATAAAGGCTATAAATGAAGCAGGTACAGGTGAACCAAGTGATCCAAGCAACGGAGTTGTTACTAAACCAAGGAAACGTAAGTTAAATTATTTAAATTAAAAGGCTAAATTTAAAATCAATTTTTGAAAATTTTTTTACAGTTGCTCCTAAAATAGACAGACGTAACATCAGAACCTACAATGTCAAAGAAGGTGAACCAATCTTTTTGGACATTAAAGTGTCTGGTGAACCAGCTCCAGATATTACATGGACTCATAATGGAAAATCTATGCCAGAAGCTTGTCGCATTAAAAATGTACCATATAATACTAAATTAAACAACGACAGTCCTGAACGTAAACATACTGGAACTTACAAAATTGTTGCTCATAACCAATATGGCACTGATACTGCCGAATTTGAGGTTAATGTTATTTCTAAACCAGGTAAACCCGAAGGTCCTTTAGAAGTATCAGATATTCATAAAGAAGGATGTAAACTTAAATGGAAGAAACCAAAAGACGATGGCGGTGAACCTATTGAAGGTTATCTTGTCGAAAAATTCGATCCAGATACTGGAATTTGGTTGCCAGTTGGTAAATCTGATGTGCCAGAAATGGAAGTTGACGGTTTAACTCCTGGTCATGAATATAAATTTAGAGTTAAAGCACTTAACAAACAAGGTGAATCGGAACCTTTGGAAACTATTGGTTCAATAATTGCCAAGGATCCATTCACAACTGCATCTAAACCAGGAGCACCAGAACCAAACGATTGGTCTGCTAATCATGTTGAGTTAATTTGGGCTGAACCAGCATCAGACGGTGGCAGTCCTATTACCGGCTATATTATTGAAAAGAAAGACAAATACAGTCCAATGTGGGAAAAAGCTTTAGAAACAACATCGCCACAGCCAATTGCAACAGTTACCGGTTTGATTGAAGGCAATGAATATCAATTCCGTGTCGTTGCTGTCAACAAAGCCGGTCCATCAGAGCCATCTGATGCAAGTAAAACCTTCACAGCTAAACCAAGATTCTTGGCTCCAAAGATTGAACGCAGAAACTTACATGACGTCACAATATCAGCAGGTAATCCAATTAAATTGGATGCCAATGTTATTGGTGAACCAGCACCTAAAGTTGATTGGAAATATTGCGGTATGCCTTTACATTCTGGTGATGCCGTAACAATTGAATCACCAGATTATTATACCAAATTAGTTATCAGGCCCGCTAAACGCAGCGATTCAGGAGCATATACAGTCACAGCTAAAAATAGTAGTGGAACGGACACAGTTACTGTTAATGTAACAGTTACGGATAAACCAACTGCTCCAGAAGGACCATTACAAATTTCTGATGTTCATAAGGAAGGTTGTCACCTTAAATGGAAGAGACCAAAAGACGATGGAGGTACTCCAATCGAATATTACCAAATTGACAAAATGGATCCAGAAACTGGTTGTTGGGTGCCATGTTGTCGCGCAACTGAACCTCAAGCAGATGTAACTGGTTTAACACCTGGCGGTGAATATAAATTTAGAGTATCTGCTGTTAATGCTGAAGGGGAATCAGTTCCATTAGTAGCTGATGAAAGTATTATAGCTAAAAATCCATTTGATGAACCAGGAAAACCAACAAATGTCAGGGCAACTGATTGGGATAAAGATCATGTTGATTTGGCTTGGGTTCCACCAGCTTCCGATGGTGGATCTCCAATTACAGGCTATATCGTTGAAAAGAAAGATAAATTTGGTATTTGGGAAAAAGCTGCAGAAGTACCAGCAGATCAAAGTAAAGCAACAGTACCTGATCTTATTGAAGGTCAAGCTTATGAATTCCGTGTGTTAGCTGTTAATGAAGCAGGACCTGGTGAACCAAGCGATGCAATTGGACCAATTATTGCTAAACCCCGTAATCAAGCACCATTGATTGATAGAACCAATTTAGTTGAAGTTCGTATTAAAGCTGGACAAAACTTTGTATTTGACTGCAAGGTTTCAGGTGAACCTGCTCCAGCTACTAAATGGATTTTAAACAAGAAGGAAGTTACTTCAAAAGGAAATGTTAAAGTAACTCATGTCGACTATAATACTAAATTATCGGTCAGAAATGCTACAAGAGATGACGCTGGAACCTACACTGTAACAGCAGAAAATATCAACGGTGAAGATAAAGCTGAGATTAAAGTAATTGTTTTAGACAAGCCCTTACCACCAAATGGTCCACTAAAAGTGGAAGATGTACATGCTGAAGGTTGCACTCTTAAATGGAAGCCACCTTCTGATGATGGAGGGTCTCCTATTGAAAACTACATTATCGAAAAAATGGATGAAAACAGTGGTCGCTGGGTACCAGCTGGAGAAACTGATGGTCCAGAAACAAGTCTTAATATTAAAGGTCTTCAGCCAGGACATAAATATAAATTTAGAGTTAAGGCACGAAACAAGCATGGTGTTTCTGAACCACTTACCACACCACATGCAACTGAAGCTAAAAATCCTTATGATGAGCCAGGTAAACCTGGAACTCCTGCAATAAAAGATTATGATAAAGACTTTGTTGAGCTTGAATGGACTCGTCCAGAAAGTGACGGTGGATCACCTATTGTTGGTTACGTTATTGAAAAGAAAGATAAATATAGTCCTGATTGGGAAAAATGTGCTGATGTAGAAGGTGATGTAACTTCAGGCAAAGTACCAGATTTAATTGAAGGAATTAAATATGAATTCCGAGTAAAAGCAGTTAATAAAGCTGGACCAGGTGTACCAAGTGATTCAACTGGTCCACATGTTGCCCGTGCAAAGAACTTACCTCCTAAAATTGATCGTAACTTTATGTCTGATATCAAAATTAGAGCTGGCCAAACATTTGAATACGACGTACCTGTCATTGGTGAACCACCACCATCAAAAGAATGGTCACATAAAGACAACATGCTTATTAACAATGATCATGTTAAAATTGTCAATGAAGATTACCGTACCAAATTACGAGTTATTGATGCTAAACGTGCTCATACTGGAGAATATACTTTAGTTGCGCGCAATATTAATGGAAAAGATACACATACTGTGAATGTTACTGTAATGGATCTTCCGTCTCCACCAGAGGGTCCCCTTAAACCAGAAGAAGTTACTAAGAATGCCATTACTCTTAGATGGCGCCCACCAAAGGATGATGGTGGTTCAGAGATCACACATTATACTGTAGAAAAAATGGATGCTGAGACATTACGTTGGGTACCTGTTGGAGATTGTGCAGGAACAACTATTCGAGCCGATAATTTAATAGAAGGACATGATTATAACTTCAGAGTTCGTGCCGTCAATAAATTAGGTGAATCACTACCTTTAGCTACTGCAGCACCAATAACTGCAAAAGATCCATTTGGACGCCCTGATAAACCTGGACAGCCTCAAGCCACAGATTGGGATAAAGATCATGTTGATCTTGAATGGACACCACCTAAAAAAGATGGTGGATCACCAATTACTGGATATGTTATCGAAAAACGTCCTCGTTTTGGTCAATGGGAAAAAGCTGCTGAGGTACCAGCAGATTCAAATTCTGCAAGAGTACCTGATTTAACTGAAGGAGAGGAATATGAATTCCGTGTAATTGCTTTAAATAAAGCTGGACCAGGAGAACCTAGTGATGCATCAGCTCCAGTTATTGCTAAACCAAGATTTGTTAAACCTTACTTCGACCCAAGTTATTTACAAGATATAACCGTTCATGCAGGTAAAAAATTAGGATGGAAAATACCTATCGAAGCATCGCCACGTCCAACTTACGATTGGTTAATAAATGGCAAGAAGATTGAACCTGGAAATAGAGTCGATATGAACTTATTCCAAAATGAATTGTCATTTGAAATTCCTTTCTCTGCTCGTTCTGATAGTGGTCGTTATACATTAACTTTGAAAAATGAACTAGGACAATGTACAGCTTCAGCTAATGCTACTGTCCTTGACAGACCAAGTCCACCAGAAGGACCACTTGATATTACCAAAATTACTAAAGAAGGCTGTCATTTAGGATGGAGATTACCAAAAGATGATGGCGGTTCACCAATTCTTCACTACATAATTGAAAAAATGGACTTAAGCAGAGGAACATGGTCCGATGCTGGAATGAGTACACATTTAGTTCATGACGTAACAAGATTGATTCATAAAAAAGAATATTTGTTCCGCGTTAAAGCAGTTAATGCTATTGGTGAATCAGAACCACTTGAAGCTAATAAGAGTATAATTGCTAAGAATGAGTTTGATGAACCAGACGCACCAGGTAAACCAGCTGTTACAGATTGGGATAAAGATCATGTTGATTTGCAATGGACTCCACCAAAATCTGATGGTGGTGCTCCTTTAACTGGATACATTATACAGAAAAAAGAAAAAGGTAGTCCTTATTGGGTTAATGCGGTTCACGTGCCTTCAAATAAAACTGCAGCAACAGTGCCAGATTTAATTGAAGGAAACGAATATGAATTCCGTGTTATTGCTACAAATCAAGCAGGTCAATCAGAACCATCTGAACCATCAGATATGATAATGGCCAAAGCTCGTTATTTGGCACCTAAGATTATTACTCCACTAAATGATATTCGCATTAAAGCTGGACTTATTTTCCATATTGATATAGATTTTATTGGTGAACCATGTCCAGAGGTTATTTGGGACAAAACAAATACACCACTTCAAACTAATGAAAGAACCACTTTAACATCAATTGGTCATCATACAGTTATACATACAGTCAATTGTAATCGCGCAGACTCTGGTGTTTATCATTTGTTATTGCGAAATGATTCAGGAATAGATGAAGGCTCATTTCAATTAATTGTATTAGATAGGCCAGGTGCACCAACCGGACCACTAAATTATGAAGAAATTACAGCAAATAGCGCTACTTTGTCTTGGAAACCTCCAGCTGATAACGGAGGTTCTGAAATAACTGCTTATGTTATTGAAAAACGTGATCTTACACATGGAGGTGGATGGGTACCAGCTGTCACTTATGTTAATCCTAAGTACAACCACGCTGTCGTTCCTAGATTATTAGAAGGAACTAAATATGAATTCCGCGTTATGGCCGAGAATTTACAAGGTAGATCCGATCCATTAACATCCGATTCTCCAATAGTCGCTAAAAATCAATATAATCCTCCTGGTCAACCTGGAAAACCCGAATTAGTAGATAGCGATAAAGATCATATTCACATTAAATGGTCACCACCAATTAGTAATGGTGGATCACCTATTATCGGTTATGATATTGAGCGTCGTGATGTAGCAACTGGTAGATGGATTAAATTAAATGCTGAACCACATCCAAAACCAGACTATACAGATGAACGCGTTACAGAAGGTCACCAATATGAATACAGAGTTTCTGCCGTTAATGCAGCTGGCAACGGTAAACCATCTGATCCTTCCGCTGTATTTACAGCTAAACCAATGAAAGAAAAACCAAAACTGTGGTTAGATGGTTTAATTGGACGCAAAGTTAAAGTAAGGGCCGGTGAACCAGTGAACATAACTATTCCACTTTCAGGAGCTCCAACACCTACAGTGGAATGGACTGTTAATGGTGGCATGAAATTACCACAAAACCATCGTACATCTACTGATACAAAGTCAGACCAACTTACCTTACGTATTGAGAAATCAGTACGATCAGATGCCGGTACTTATACAGTTACTGCTTCTAATGAACATGGCAAAGACTCAGCTGATATTCAAGTAATAGTAGTCGACAAACCAGGACCACCAGAAGGACCCTTAACTTATACAGAAACAACACAAGACACTATTTCTTGTTCTTGGAACCCACCTAAAGATGATGGTGGCGGTGATATAACTGGATATATAGTAGAAATAGCAGAATTCGGTGTAGATAATTGGAGACCAGTTCCCGGTTATTGTCCCAAAACTTCATTTACTATTAAAGGACTTACAGAAGGTAAAAAATATGTTGTTCGTGTAAGAGCTGAAAACATATATGGTGTGTCAGAGCCATTGGAAGGCAAACCTGTTGTTGCAAAATGTCCATTTGATCCACCAGATGCTCCTAGTCAACCAAATGTTGTTTCTTACACTCCAAGCACTGCAAGCTTAGAATGGCATCCTCCAGAACATTGCGGTGGCAAACCAATAACAGGATACATTGTTGAAAAAAGAGAAAGAGGGGGCGAATGGATTAAGTGTAATAATTATCCAACACCTAATACAAGCTTCACTGTACAAGACTTAAGAGATGGCGGCAAATATGAATTCCGCGCTATTGCTGTTAATGAAGCTGGCCCCGGCAAGCCAAGTAAACCATCAGAACCAATCGTTGCTCAGTTACAAAGATATCGTCCTGATCCTCCTGAACCACCAAAACCAGATCGTATCACAAAAGATAGTATAACATTATCATGGCGTCCTCCACGTAATGATGGAAAATCAAAGATTAAAGGCTATTTCTTACAAATGAAAGCCAAAGGTGACAAGGATTGGTCTGACGTTAATGAGCTACCAATTCATAATACAGTTCACACAATACCAAAATTAAAGGAAGGTGAAGAGTATACCTTCCGTGTAATCGCATTAAACGATGTTGGTAAATCTGATCCATCTAGACCATGCAATCCAGTAGTTATTGAGGAACAACCAAACAAACCATGCTTAGATTTGAGTGGTGTTAGAGACATTACAGTTAGAGCTGGAGAAGATTTTAGTATTCATATTCCATATACTGGATTCCCCAAACCAGTTGCAGCTTGGTTTGCAAATGATAAACTTTTAGATGATGATAGCAGAATATTCCAAAACTTAACAGATGATGCAGCTAGCTTAGTTGTTAAAAACTCAAAACGAGATGATGCTGGTCAATATCGTTTACAATTGAAAAATCCATCTGGATTTGATACAGCAACACTTAATGTAAGAGTTTTGGATCGTCCTAAACCACCAACTAATTTGAGAGCAGATGAATTTGCTGGTGAATCATTGACATTATATTGGAATCCACCAAAGGATGACGGTGGATCCCCAATTACCAACTATGTTGTTGAAAAACGCGAAGCACGTAGTCCAACCTGGACTAAAGTCAGCAGTTATTGTACTACACCATTTGTCAGAGTTCGAAATCTTACTATTGGACGTGAATACGAATTTAGAGTTGTTGCAGAAAATCAATACGGTCAATCCGATCCGGCAACAACAGAAGAACCTATAAAAGCCAGGCATCCATTTGATGTACCTGGTGCTCCTGGTATTCCACGAGGTATCGACTCAACAGAAGATTCAATTACTATTACCTGGGCAAAACCAAGACATGATGGAGGATCTCCAATCACTGGCTATATAGTTGAAAAACGAATGATTTCTGACGATAAATGGACAAAGGCAACTCATGCTCTTGTAACTGATACAACTTGCAAGTAAGTTTTAAACATATAACACATCCTAAAAAGTATTTTATGCATTTATATTGAATCTAATTTATTATTATATCCTTACAGAGTACCTAGTTTAATTGAAAATCAACAATATGAATTCCGAGTTTCTGCATGCAATGCCGCTGGTCAAGGACCTTATAGTTCATCATCAGATGCAATTTGGTGCAGGGCTCCACCCAGCGCTCCAAAAATAACTTCCGATTTAGCTATTCGTGATATGACTGTTATTGCAGGTGATGACTTCAAGATAACCGTTCCATTCACAGCTAATCCAAGACCAAAACCATCATGGACTGTCAACAACAATGAAGTCTTCCAAGACGACCGTATTAAATTTGAGACAAATGATTACAATACAGTATATCATAACAAGTGCGCCAAACGGTCAGAAACAGGCTCATATACAATTCAACTTACTAACTCAGAGGGAACAGATTCTGCTACATGTCACGTTACTGTAGTTGATAAACCAGGAATACCTGTTGGTCCAATATCTGCTTATGACATTACACCAGATACATGTTCACTATCATGGAAACCACCATTAGATGATGGAGGCTCTCCAATTACAAATTATGTAGTAGAAAAAATGGATCCAAGTGGTATTTGGGTTAAAGTCAGTAGTTTCGTTCGTGGTTGTCATTATGATGTTATGGGCTTAGAACCCAATCGTAAATACCACTTCCGTGTACGCGCTGAGAATCAATATGGAGTTGGTGAACCATTAGCAACTGATGAACCAATTACAGCTTCATACTCATTTACAGTTCCAGACCCACCAGGTCAACCTAGAGTTATTGATTGGGATTCTGGTAATTGTACAGTGATGTGGGACAGACCTCATTCAGATGGTGGCTCACGTATTCAAGGATACAGAATTGAATATCGCGACGTTGCTGATGATACAACATGGAGTAGCGTAGAATGGTTAATTAAAGACACTAAATATCAAGTTTACAATTTATTGAATGGACATGAATACGAATTCCGCATTAAGGCGAAGAACGCAGCTGGTTTTAGCAAACCATCACCACCCTCACTTAGATTCAAACTAAAGGGTAAATTCACTGTACCGTCACCTCCAGGAACACCCCAAGTTACTAAAATTGGTAAAAACTATGTCGATCTTAAATGGGATGCCCCAACTCATGATGGTGGTTCTAGAATCACTGGTTACATTATTGAAAGGCGTGATGTAGGTGGGGCAGTTTGGGTTAAATGTAACGATTACAACGTTATGGACCTTGATTATACTGTTCTTAATCTATTTGAAATGAATGAATACGAATTCCGTGTATTTGCCGTAAATGCAGCTGGCAGATCGGAACCAAGCCTTTGCACAATGCCAATCAAGGTTTGTGAAGTAATAGGTGGTTCTAAACCAGAATGGGTAACAAGGTTAAAAGATTGTGTTGCCCCAATGGGTAAATATCATATGTTATCCTGCAAAGCAACTGGTACACCAACGCCAGCCGCAAGATGGTTGAAGAATGGTAGAGAAATAACATTAGGAGGTCGTTATACAGCCGACGTTGATAAAGATGGTAGCTTTAGATTACACATTCAAAATGTAGAAACTGGTGATGATGGAGATTACACTTGTGAAGCTCATAATTCACTTGGATTTGTTCACACAACTGGTCATGTAAAAGTTGGCTCACCACCAATTATTAATAGAATTCCAAATGAAGTATTCTGGCCAGAAGGCGATAATACCAAAGTTAAAGTATTTTATTCTGGTGATCAACCAATGGAAGTTATATTAAGTAAAAATGGACATCCAATTGCAGATTCACCTCATATTAGAGTTTCTGTATTTGATGATTATGTTGCAATTTATGTCAAAGATATTAATAAAGATGATGGTGGAGTGTATACTGTTGAGTTCAAAAACGACAGTGGAAGTGCTAGCGGTATAATAAACGCGTTTATCACTGGCCTTCCTGGACCACCAACAGGCCCAATGGGTATTTCTAGCATCACTCGCCATTCATGCACATTAACATGGCGTCCTCCAACATATAATGGTGGCTTAAAAATCACTCATTATGTTGTTGAGCGTAAAGATGTTTCCTTATCACACTGGATTACAGTAAGCTCATCATGTAAAGACCTAAGTCATGTTGTTCAAGGCTTAACTGAAAATCAAGAATATATATTCCGTGTCATGGCTGTTAATGAAAATGGTATGGGTCCACCACTTGAAGGTTTGAATCCAATTCGTGCCAAGGCTCCATTTGATCCACCATCACCACCTGGAGTACCTAAAGTTTCCGAAGTCGGCGATGATTTCATTCACTTAGAATGGGATAAACCAGAATCAGATGGCGGTGCCAGAATTCAAGGCTATTGGGTTGATAAACGGGAAGTTGGCAGCAGTACATGGCAACGTGTTAATGCAGCAATATGCCTACCAACTCAAATTAATTGTCCTAACTTAATAGAAGGACGCCAATACGAATTTCGCGTATTTGCGCAAAATGAGGCTGGTCTTTCAAAAGAATCTCAAGCATCATCAAGTGTTAAAGTTATCGATCCAAAAGCTGCTCAACCACCAATCATTGTCAAACCATTACGTGATGCTAATTGTATAGTAAATCATAATGCTGAATTCTCATGTACAATTACAGGTGTACCAAAACCTACTATAACATGGTACAAAGGTGCCAGAGAAATTACCAGCGGTTCAAAATATCGTATAACTGCAGAAGGTGAAAATTATAAATTGACTATAATGGATATATTTGGTGAAGATGCTGATGAATACACTTGTCGTGCAGTAAATAAAGGCGGTGTTAAATCAACAAAAGCAGCTCTTGCTATAATGAGTAAGATATTCAAATTTTTTTTTCCAATGTTTCTTTTTTTATTTTTAGTAAAACTTTTAATTTTATTTATTAATTTATTTAAAACAAAAATTAAATTTTACATATAAATTCGTTTAATAATTACAGCTGCACCAAAATTGAATGTTCCACCAAGATTCCGTGATACAGCATACTTTGATAAAGGTGAAAATGTAGTTATTAAAATTCCATTCACTGGACATCCTAAACCTCGCATCTCGTGGGTAAGAGAAGGTGAACAGATTGAATCTGGAGGTCACTATAATGTTGAAACAAAAGAACGTCATGCCGTTCTTACTATACGAGATGGTTCTAAATTAGACTCAGGTCCTTATAGAATTACAGCTGAAAATGAACTTGGATCTGATACTGCTATAATTAAAATACAAATTAGTGATCGTCCTGATCCACCACGTTTCCCATTAGTTGAGAATATTGGTACTGACTCTTTATCACTAAGCTGGAAAGCTCCAGTTTGGGATGGTGGTAGTAATATTACAAATTATATGGTTGAAAAACGTGAACATCCATTATCCACGTGGATACGGGTTGGTAACACACGTTTTACTTCAATGGCTGTGTCTAATTTGACACCTGGAAAACAATACGAATTCCGTATCTATGCTGAAAATGTTTATGGTCGCTCAGATCCATCTGAAGTTAGTACATTAGTTGCAACAAAGGGTGTCCAAAAACGCAAAGAAAAAGAACGTAAATATGAAGTTGACGAAAATGGTAAAAAGATTCGCGGTAAAGCTGATGGACCAATTGGTGATTACGATTCTTATGTTTTTGATATATATTCCAAATACGTACCACAACCTGTTGAAATATCTTTAGATAGTGTTTACGATCGTTATGAAATTTTAGAAGAGATCGGCACTGGTGCATTTGGTGTAGTTCATCGTTGTCGTGAACGTGCAACTGGTAACATTTTTGCTGCTAAATTTATTCCCACAGCTCATGCAATGGAAAAAGAATTAATTAGAAAAGAAATTGATATAATGAATCAATTACATCATCAAAAACTAATAAATTTACATGATGCATTTGAGGACGACGATGAAATGGTCCTTATTTTTGAATTCCTTTCCGGCGGTGAATTATTCGAACGTATTACAGCTGAAGGTTACTCAATGTCTGAAGCTGAAGTAATCAATTACATGAGACAAGTTTGTGAAGGAATTAGGCATATGCATGAAAAGAATATTATTCATTTGGATATCAAACCAGAAAATATTATGTGCCAAACAAGAAGGAGCACCAATGTTAAATTGATCGATTTCGGACTTGCAACAAAATTAGATCCAAACGAAGTTGTTAAAATATCAACCGGAACCGCTGAATTTGCTGCTCCAGAAATTGTCAACCGTGAACCCGTTGGTTTCTATACTGATATGTGGGCTGTTGGTGTTTTAGGTTACGTTCTGTAAGTATTTATTCTCTTCTTTACAAAATTCTAAATAAAAAATAATATTTTAATATAATATGCAATTCGAAAATATGTTAAATATTTTATATTACAAATAAAAAATATAAACCAATATGATATATAGCTTTTAAATAATTTTAAATAAATTGAAATTTTCTATTCTTGTTTAACACCAATTTTATATTTTAATTTTTGGTTAAGACTAAGTGGTCTTTCACCTTTTGCTGGTGACAATGATGTTGCAACATTGAAAAATGTAAAAGCATGTGACTGGGACTTTGACGAAGAAGCTTTCCGACATATATCAGAAGAAGCTAGAGATTTTATTAAACGTTTATTAATGGCAAATAAAGAAAAACGTATGACAGCTCATGAATGCTTATTACATCCATGGTTAACTGGCGATCACAGTAATCGTACACAACAAATTGCAAGAGAACGTTACTTGGCATTCCGTGATAAACTTCGCAAAAAATATGAAGACTTTAATAAATATCTTTTACCAATTGGTCGTTTATCAGAATATTCATCATTACGTAAATTACTTATTGAAAAATACAAAATACATGATACATCATTTGATAGAAGACAAGCCGCACCACGTTTTGTTATACGACCACAATCACAGTTCTGTTATGAAGGACAATCAGTTAAATTTTATTGTCGTGTTATTGGTATTGCGACACCAACATTATATTGGTATCATAATAATCAAGAATTACGACAAAGTGTTAAATATATGAAACGTTATGCTGGCGATGATTATTACTTTATTATTAATCGTGTTAAATTACAAGATCGTGGTGAATATATAATTAGAGCAGAAAATCATTATGGTTCACGTGAAGAAGTTGTATTTTTAAATGTACATCCATTGCCAAAACAACCACCAGTATATAAACAAGAAGAACAACCAGTTAGAAGACGTGAACCATTACCATATCAATTTTGGCAAGAAGAATCCGAAACTGCACCCAGTTTTACATTCCTATTACGTCCACGTGTTATGCAGGCACGTGATACTTGCAAACTTTTATGTTGTTTAAGTGGAAAACCAGTTCCAACTGTTAAATGGTATAAAGAGAATCGTGAATTAAATAAATATGAATATTCAATGACACATTCAGATGGTGTTGTAACAATGGAAATTGTTGATTGTAAACCATCTGATTCTGGCAAATATCGTTGTGTTGCTACTAATTGTCATGGTACTGATGAAACTGAATGTGTTGTTATTGTTGAAGGTATGTTAAGAATTTATAATTAAATATTTTTATACAATATACATTTTTTTTTTATTTTAAAATAATTCTACTCTATAAAAAAAAAACAAAAACATAATAAAAAAAAAATCTAAATAAAAATTAATTTAGAAAAAATAATAATTTAAAAAAAATATATTATATATATACAATATGTACTTATATATAAATAAAAAATTATAATTAATTATAATTTTAATTAAAATATTTTTAGTTTTTTCTATAATCAAAATTACATTTAAACATATTTTAAATCATAAATATACAAAAACCTTTAATTACAAAAAAAAAAAAAATTTACATTATACAACAAAATTACAATAAGACTCGTTCTGATAATTCAAAATTTATTTTATATTTATAACTATGTAAAAGTCAACTTAATAATTCCACCTTAAACAGCCGTAATAGTTATATATGGATTATCAATTTTTCAATACATATATTAATACATTAATTTTTAAGATATAAATTCAAATCTTACATAAAAAAATTAAAATATACATAAATTAATAAATAACTTATAAACAAATCAATAAATAAAAAACAAAATAAATAATAAATAAATAAATTAACCAAAATTTAAAAACTTTATAAAATTTTTTATAGGTGAATGGGTTACACCTGAGCAGGCTCAACTTGCTCATAACTTCTTATACTCTGGAGGTAAAAATTGAAACTTAAATCAAAAAAAAAAAATAATAAATCAAGCTAACCATATATAATAAAAAAATTGTTTTTTTCCAATTATTATTATTAAATCAATACAAACTAAAACAATTCAAATTAATAAATTAACTAAAATTACATTTTTGCATAAGTAATTATAATCTAATACCTAAATAACAACAAAAAAAAAAAAAAAAAAAACAAAAACATAATAAATGTGTTATATAATAGTCATTGTCAATTACAGATACAAAATCATTTAACCGATACATAAATAACTTTGTATACATGTACGGAATGTTTTTTTCACAATTAGATAGTAGTTCTTAGTTCAGATTTGTGCTCTGAACTCTGATATCGAGTACATATAGAATATCGAGTTAGATACATCTCTAAAAGCTCCAAAATAATTTTAAAACTCAATAGAACTTTAACCTATCAAAAGTGTCAAATCATACAAAAAAACGAGAAAGAATACAGTTACCTTTGTCAACTCTTAGATACCCGAACGAACCGTTAGTATGTTCACAGCCTGTCACTCTGCTTACAATATTATTTTTTTAATATTTTAGTATTTTGAAATAATTTCGGTGAATTTTATAATTTCTAGAACTATGGGTTGTACATATATTCAAACTATATGTTTATATGTACATTCTTCAAAAGCAGATTCTAACCTTCCACATAACGATTATCAATCCAAAACTTTACAAACGGCGGAGTAATTTTATTATACCCGATATTTATCGTACGTGTATAAAAACATAAAATTTTTGACATTTAAATTTAAATGCTCTACGATATGTTATATAAATTAGGGCCCAATCTAACAATGCGTATAACGTACAATTTTTATACGCCAGTACGTAAATACGTCGATGTATTCCGAAATGTTACTCGCGTACAATTTTTCATTTGTCAAAAATCTTCATTTTGAATAGTGTTTTTATAAGAAGAGTATTTTCATATAAAAAAAACAGTGTTTTTAATTTGAATTGAAATTTTGTTTTTTTTTTAAATTGGTAATAAAATGAATAATAAATTACCCCTCAGGGATTTCAATGTTTTTTTCTTAATTTTATAGGTACGAAAAAAATTATACAAATTATTGAATATTTAGGTACTAATTTATATATTTCAGAATTACAAATCACAATTTTAGCTGACAACAATTTTTTTTTTTTTATTACTTAAAATTTATTTTAAATACAAAAGTTTTATTTAAAAACAATCCCATGACAACTGACATAACAAATGGGCAATAAAAGGCAAAAAAGACAAAAAAAAAAACAAAAACAACAAAAATTTTTTTAATAGGCTTTGTCAGTTTTTAAATTTTAAATGCTGAACGTACAAGAACGCCCTTATTGTGGGTGCCCTCATATAAATTCATGTATTTAAAAATATTTTGACAGAAATTATATTATGCCGTACGCGTTGATTTAGTTTGGACCCTTAAAATCATTTAGAACATTCACATTACACAAAATTTTTTTTTTTTACATTTCTGGCTCTGTTCTGAACTAAAAAAGAAAAATACCCATCATAAAAAGTAGTGTAGGTGATAAAGATGAAAATAACATGAAAATTTTCAAATAATTCTTAAAAAAAAAACTTAACGTACTCTAATTATCTATATACTACATTATACATATATTTAATATTTATTTAAAGTATTATACTTACAGAGGATTCAGTTATTATTATTATTTTAACATTTATATTTACTATATTTACAGTTTATAAGAAAAAACGAGAACAAAACCTCCTAATATGAGATTCTTTTTTTTTTTTTGAAGTTAAACATATATCTAAGATAATTATTTACCGAACTAAAATTATATATTATACTAGCTAATATCCGGTGCGCGTTATTGCACCTCTCATTCATCGTGCCGTTATAGGTTAACAAAATCCAACTCTCAAATAGAGTTAACGTCATTGTCAAAGAGCAACACGTATACATTGAATTTGAAAGCAATCTGTCAAACAGGTTTTATTTTAGAGCGAATCAGTTTATATTTGGCACCACAGCCCCAACTTGACGGGGCCGTTAGAAAAAAATGGTTAGCCCAGAAACACTCTCTGTGCCCAAAAAACCTTTATATATACAAATTCATGTGATTCAGCTGAGCAGTTTAGGAGTCTATAAATCAGAAACAGATATACAAACATTCGCTTTTATATCTATAGAAGATAGAAGTAGATAATGTATAGGGAAGAAACTAGTAAGCATATAATATATTCTAGCTACGTTTTCTAATACTGTTTATTCTCTTATATTTTCTATTAATTTATGTTTATTATATTATTTTGGAAGCCATTTTAGTACCACTCTCTATTTAAACCAAGTTATTATTAATAGGGGTTCAAAAATTTAAATTTTTCTATTTTTAGACACCTGTACACAATTTTTTTTTCAAAATAACAAATTCTACTATCAATACTGAAAAGCTGTAAAATAATGACGCATATTAAGTATAATAATTTGTATAAAGGACGGAATAAAATTCGAACAGAAAACTGAAATGCCATTTTCAATAATAGGCACTATTATCATTATAAAAAATTTATATATTGAAACAATTTTTTTTTGTTCAAAATATATCTTCAAATTAGAATATTTAGAATGATTTAAAATACCAAACAACAAAAAAAAAAAAAACTTCTAAATTATTTCGCCTTGTTATAATGATTGAAACTGTGATACTTTTTAGAATCCTTAATAGTTGAATAAGTTTAATATGAATCACTAAAGTGCGGGATGTTGAATTTAAAAAAAAAGAAGTACTCTTAATTTCAAAATATTATAATTTGACAAAACATAAGTTGACAGCCACCAGCAGGCAATAACAATTTCTAAAATGTCACATTTTAGGTTAGGTTAAGATAAAGTGACTGCCGAAAAGGCACACTTAGATCGTATTTGGTCCATTTGTAATATCACATAGAAACTTTTCTATCCCACCGTTAAAACCAATTTGAACTTTTTGCAAAGCGAAGAATACTCTTCACATTTTTACCTAGTAAGGTTGTTGAAGAGATACTGGCCTCAAATGGATGTTTCTTTTAGCTGATATGGCTGAGCATGTATAAATAAGATGAAGAGTCGTTTCCTTCTCTTCTTCGTCTTTGCCGGCTCTACAGTAGTCGTTTCCGAATAAGTCAAATTTGCCTATTAGATAGTGATCGGTATGATTATACCCATTTTCATTCCAAAAATTTCCTCTTTTAAGAGAAGAGGCAGATCATTAGATCGTCTTAAATTGGGTTTTGAGCTATATCAGCAGTCTTGTAATATTGCACGAGGTGACGTTTGATCATTTGTTATTTACAATATTCTGTTATTTCCTTTCGAAGTAATCGTTTTGCTCGTGGATATAGGTATCCCTAATATTACTTCATGCGGGCAGGATCTGTAAGGTTGTATACCGATTCTTGCAAGTTCATCAGATTTTTTATTTCCTGGAATGCTTCAATTATGTGGTACCCAGCAAAACTGAATGCTAAACTGTCTGTCTCCTTCAGAAATTTGCGGCAGTTTATTTACAGTTTTCGAGGTTGTACATGTTGTCACCTTTTAATATCAATGAAATTATATTTAACAACAAAATAACAACATATCAAATTTTTTTTTTTCTATTAATTAATTTCTTGTCAATACTTTTTTTTTAAATTTCATTCTGAATAATGAATAAAATAAATATGTAGATTATTATGTATAAATATACATCTAATAATTCATTTTTTTTTTTTTTTCCAATTAATATTAACTTATATATTAATTTTTTTTTTTCAAGGCATGGTTTTTAAATTAATAAATATTTTTAAATACTTTTAAAAAAAAAAAATTTTTTTTTTTATAATAATATAAAAATTATTATTTAAATAATAAATAAATTTAAAATAATACAAAAAAAATATAGTAAAGATTTCATTAAAAATAAAATAATGCGAATTAAACTTTTGGTAATCGTCTTTATTTTGGAAAATTAATATTATATAATATACGAGTAATACATAAATAAAAATAAAATAAAAATTATATAAAAAATTACATATTAAATAAAATAAAATATAAAAAAAAAAAATATATAAATTAATTAAGCTAAAATAATTTTCAAATATGTATAGAAATATTTACGAAATAATAAAAATTAAAAAAAAGAAAAAAAAGAAAAAAAAAGGGAATGGTATAGAATAAAATCGCAAGTGGTTTTTAAAAATCAAATCATAAAGAACCACTTAAAATTTATATTTTTTTAAATTTATTTAAAGAAATTTTACTGATTTACGTGGAGATGAGGGTTAAACATTTTTGATAATATTTTCATTTCACATAACGGTATAAATTTGAGTTACAATCGTTTTAATATATAGGATTTTCTCAAAAGACTGTTGTGTGTGTAGTTGTGTAACGAACGAAGTCATCATATAAAAAAAATTATTCTACAACAGCTGATATTTTTTTTTTTTTTAAATTTATCTCGTTATAAAATTCTTGTTTAAAAGAACGAACAAACAGAATAATACAGACAGCACAAGAGACGAATTTTATCATACTTAAATTTGTTAAAATATTTAAAAATTCATAACAATTTAAATTTTTTTTTATATTCGATCACTATACCATAGGCTTAATGCTAAATTCTAACGCTAACGATTCATTTCTTCAGAAATCAGAACATTCTGTTCCGAACAAAAAGTCAAAAAATCATTTAGACCGGAAAAAAATAATAAATATTACTCCGCTGTTTCTGTCGTCTAATAATTTTTTTTTTTTTTTAATGTGAGAAATGTCAAAAAAAATTAAACATTACAGCAAAAAAAAAAATTGCATTATGACATTCCGCTAAGTTTTGAATACAAGTATGTATATATTTGGATACGATTTTTCTATTACAAAATCTACATTAACATATAACATTGTACATATATATGTGTAGAATTATAATTTTTTTTTTTTTGTTTTCTTTTGAAATCAAGAAATTTTGTATCCCATACGAATTTTTTGTAATTTAGATGTCACGGTAAAATATACGTATACACACCAGCTACAGAGCTCCTAGTATTTATATATCTACATATACATATTTTTGATGAATTCAAGAAGGGTTACATAATTTATATAACTAATAAAATAATAACTAAACTTACACACATACATATATATGTTTTAATTAATAAAAGCTCTGTTTGGTATAGAAATTTTTTTTAAAAGAGAGAAAAAATATATCAATTACAATTTTTTTTTGTAACAATATTTTGTTTATGGTATGGAAATAAAAAAAAGCTTCGGGTGGGACCTTACCCACTAGTGTGGTAAGAGCGTATAACATACGCTGTAAATATCAAGGAACTGTGAGTTCCCACACACCCCACACATTTCATAAGAATAATTTACAGCCACGCCTGAAAAGGAAAGGATACGTGAAATTTCCTTGTCTCATTTATGTGGCAGAGGAATGTACTAAAAAAAAAAAAATTTTTAGTAAACATGTATTATTTGTATATAATATGGTAACAAGTTGTATACAAGAAATGAAAGTCTTAAGCCCCTAGATACAATGAAAGTAAGAAACTTTTTGTCGATAAGAAACAAAATTCCAAACTAAGGAAATACTCGTAAATAAGAATAAATACAATAACGAAATAAAAAGTTTCCGGCAACAATTTTTTTTTTAAATGAAATTCAAACTTTGTTGTTGCCATTTTCTTTACTTTGTTGTACTTACTCTGTACTTTTTCTTTGTTGTTGCCATAATAATAAAAAGGTACATTTATGAAATAAAATTTAAACAAATAAAAGGCTTAAGTAAACAATATGTTTCTTGCTTTCATTGTAAGTAGGGCTTTAATGTCACAATTCGTAACATCACTGTCAAACACTAAAGATTTTTTTTTTTTTTTATATCAAAGTTAAAAATTGCAAAAATTTTTTTAAAATTTTCTTTTTTGGTATACCAAACAGACTTGAAAAGAAAATGATAAAAAAAAAACTGTATAATAATTACGAATGCACAAAAAATAAAAAAATAAAAATTAAACATCTCTTGTAAATAAAAATATCTTTTTAATGTATATACCTAATTTTTTTTTTTTTGTTTTTTTTTATAATTTTTATACATATTCTTTACTAATATTAAATTTTTTTTTTTGTTTCTTTTTATTTATATTATTTTTACATTATATTATCAAAAAAAAAATAGATCGCAAATATATTGAGCAACATATGAAACCAGCTCCACCACCAATAATAACAAGAACATTAGTTACGAGCAATCAACAAAGTTCAAGTTCAAATACAACAAATACATCAACGTCTACTAAGGTATAAAATTAAATTTAAAATATATTTTAAATATTTAATAAAAAAAATTTAAGTATGTATTTTTCATTTAATTTAATATCGGAAATTTTTTTAAAAAATTTACAGACTGTTAACAAAGACTCAAGTTCCTTATCATCAACAAGCATTTCAGATACGAGCAGTAGCAGTAAAAGAAGATATGGAAAATTAGATTCAAATGTAAATGGTAATAGATCACGGAGTTCAACAAAAGAATTAATACGTAAGTTACCAAAAAATGCACATATAATATACCTAATGCAGTGACAGAACGCCCGAGGTAATAAAGCAAGCGGGTATTAATTTCTCTTTGAATTGGAATTAAAGCCCATAATTAAAAGGAATTAAAACCCGCGGGTTTTGTCACCAAAAAAAATCCAGCCAAATGAAATACAAACTCATTATAATAACCTCTGTGTTACTCAGTGAGTTTTAATTCTTTTTCGAAATGGACTTAAAACCCACGATCTAGCGGAATAAGGACCCGTGGGCTTTAATTCTTTTTTGAAAACGATTTAAAACCCACGGGCGTTCTGTCACTGCACCAATATACCTATATATATATATATATATTTTTTTTTTTTTCTTTAATTTCTTTACATAATTATATATTTTAATGTTTTTTTTTTTTTCTTTTTTTTTATAAAAACAAAAATTAAATAAAATTATATAGATCCGCCAGATGATGCATCAATGTGTAAACCAGAATTTACAAAACAATTACAAGATAATACAATATTAGATGGAGAACAATTAATTTTAAGTTGTATTGTTAAAGGTGATCCTGAACCTCAAATAACATGGCATAAAAATGGTAAAGCAATATCATCATCTGAAGTAATTGACCTTAAATATAAAAATGGTATTGCAACATTAACAATAAATGAAGTTTTCCCTGAAGATGAAGGTGTTTATTCATGTACCGCAACAAACTCAATTGGTTCTGTTGAAACAAAATCAAAATTAACTATTAAACGTAAGAAAACAAAAAAAAATTATTATTTTTTTTTTTGTTGTATTTATTTAATTTTTTATTTATTTATTTATTTATTTTTTTTTTTTTTTCATTTTTATTTAATTCAAACAAAACAAAAACTAAAAAAAATTAGCAATGACCAATGGTTCAGCAAAACGTACAACAAGAAGCGATAAACCACCAAAAATTGTTAGTCATTTAGAATCACGTTTTGTTAAAGATGGTGAAACTGTAACATTAGCTTGTCGTATTATTGGTGCTGAACATTTTGATGTTGTATGGTTACATAATAATAAAGAAATAAAACCATCAAAAGATTTTCAATATACAAATGAAGCAAATATTTATAAATTACAAATAGCTGAAATATTCCCCGAAGATTCTGGTACATATACATGTGAAGCATTTAATGATGCTGGTGAATCATTTAGTACATGTACAATTAATGTATTAGTACCGGGAGAAGATGCAAAACAACCACAATTTATTAAATTTCCAATTTCAATAACATGCAATGAAAAAGAAACAGCAACATTTGAATGCGAATTAGCTGAAGAACCATTACAATTATCATGGTTAAAAGATGGTAAACAAATAAATGAAACAAGTCCACGTTATAAACTATTAAAAGATGGTTGTAAATATAAATTTGATATAATTAAATGTGAAATGACTGATGTTGGTCAATATCAAGCAAAAGCAATTGGTAAAAAGGGTGAAACATTTGCTTCATTCTCAATTAATGTTTATACGACTGATTCATAAAAAAAAAAAAAAATTTTATTTTTTTTTTTTTTAATTTTAATTTGTATTAAATAAAAAAAAAAAATATTTATATATATATATATATATATATATTTATATTTATACATATATATATATATATATATATATTTAATATAAAAACAAAAAATCATAATTATAAAATAGTATAAATTTTAAATTAAAATGAAAAAAAAAAAACCAAAAAAAAAAAAACAAAAAAAAAACAATAAAAATAAAATTCAAAAAAAGAAAATAAAAAATTTTTTAAAATATAACCTATAGTTACATTACAACAACCATGTTACAAACGGCAAATTTTTTTTTTTTATTATGAAATAAAAATTTAGACAAAAATTTAGCAAAAAAAAAAAAACCAAAAAAAATTAAATAATATATTAATATTATATAATAACGACGAACCATATATATACATACATATATATATATATGTATAAAATTTAAAAATGTTAAAATATTTCATTTGATTCTCATTGAATGTCTTGCATATACTTGTTTTATATATATCTACATATATATATATATATATATATGCATGCATACATAAAATACACACGATAAACAAAAAAAAAAAAAAATTACATCATTTTACAACGATTAACAATTAATTAAAATAATTTATAAAAAAAAAAAAAAAATAAATTCAATTGTTAAATTAATTTATAACTTCTTTTTTATACACATCTTATATACACATATATATTTACATATATATATGCATACCTTTATATAAGCTCTTTCTTTAAAAGAAAAACAAAAACCTTTTCTTATTTAAAATTTAAACAAAAATAAAAAAAATAAAAATTGTGTCAAATTTTGAAATTTTTAAATTTATATTTAAAAAAAAAACAAAACAAAAAAAAAACCAATACAAAAACAAAAATAATACTTTAATATTACCTTGTCCTCTCGTCGGAAAATGTTACATACATACAAGTTTATACAATAAAATATGTATATTTATATATAAATGTATTATATATTATACTTTTCCATAATTAACAAAAACAAAAAAAAACACGAAAACAAAATAAACAAAAAAAAAATTAATAAACGAACCTGTCGTTTTTTTTTTTCTTTTCTTTAATGAATAATTTAATATTTAAATTTACATACACATACATACTTTATACGAAAAAAAAAAAAAAAAAGAACTTTACTTAAACACTCCTAAAATTTACCATCAAAAAAAAATACGACAGGATAAATTTAAACAAAATAAAAAAAATTTCAATATCATTCTTTTTTTTTATTTATAATTTACTCAAATGTTACATTTTTTAATAACTATATATGTGAATACACTTACATTAAATTTATAATTAAACACATTTTTTTTTTTTTTTTCTACTTGTTTATTACATGTATATACATATGTTGTTACAGCATCCTCAACAAATTTGTTTTAACGAAAACGAAATTAACATCAAACAAGAACAAAAAAAAAAACAACATATGATAAACATATAAAAAAACAAGTTATTAAAATAATAAAATAGTGTTTTTTTAAAAATACGAATAAATAATTCACAATATAACAAAAATAAAATAAATTCTAGAGATAAAAATTAAAAAATTTATTTAAAAAAAAAAACAAAAAGTATGTATGTAAAAACTGTATATAATTTTGCAATGATATTGAAAAAACAATTAGGAAGAAAAAAAAAAAAAAAAAGAAAAAAAAGAAAAAAACAAAGAAAAAATAAAAAAAAGCGAAACTATAAACACAACTACAATTGAAGATCATAAAATTTTTCAAAAAAGCAAAAAGAGATTTTTTTTTATTTTTTAAAAATTTTTATTTTTTTTAAAAATAATTTTTAAAAAATACCAAAACGACAAATTGACATTTTTTTTTTTTAAATGACAGATTTAAACAACATCAAAATATACGATAATTTATAATATGGACAAAAAATTTATTTAATTACATTATTTTTCTGTCATTTATTTTTGACAACATCATCATAAATCATTATATTCAATTATTAAAATGTCAATTATGTATATTAATTTATAAATATCTCTTGACCAAATATCTCTCTATTTTGCTTCAGTTTTTTTCTTTTAATTTTTTTTTTTTTTTTTTTTTTACATTATGTATTTCATTTTTTTTTTTCCACTTATTTTTGTTAAATTTTTATATACATCTATATAAGTATATAAAAATATAATTTTAATTTATTTTATTTATTATTTGTTGTATTTTTTTTTATATAATTTATAATTTTTTTTTTTTTTTTTTACTTTAACTTATGATTTAGATATATGTATACAATATCTTATAATATAATATATATAATTTATATAAAAAAAAATTAAAAAAAAAAAAAAACGAAATTGTAATATAATATTTGTATATTTAAAACAAAAAAAAAGAACAAATAAATAAAACTGCTTCTGTAATTTATTATTTCTAAAAAAAAATATTTAAATTTAGTTGTTTTATTTACATATATATACATACATACATATTTATTATTTAATATTCATTTTATTATTTTGCACTAGATTTCTTTGAGTACTGTAAGACTTTAAGTTTAACCAATCAAAATCTGAAGAGTTATTTTTAAGAAATATGTTAAAGTTCTTCTTAAATTTAATTAAATCGTACACATATGAATTACCAACTTTTTGGAATACATGTACTAGGCATAAGATTGCATAAATGCGATATGGGTATGACAAACGAAATTTCGGAATGGTATATTCCGCCATCTTGACAGTTTAACAGTGTTAGGGGTGACCATCTGTCGCATTTCTTATTTTACGTTGGTAAACTTTGAGCGAAGGCTTTTAATTGTTTTATTTTTTTTTAGAACAGGTGTTTACCCCGACACTACGAGTATCGGTTGGGTCATTTTATCTACGAGTATAAAACAAGATCAATGACCCAACTGTACAAGCAGAATGGAGTGAGTGATGAGATAACATTTTGGGGTCTACAATAAAATGAATAACTCTGTTTTGCACTTTGTTGAGTTAGCCCAGCACTGTTTGGGGGCCCCTTCTGCATTTTCAGTCTAATGTACGTTTTAGAAATTTATAAGAGATAACAAGGGTGCACCTGTCATCTGCGAAATTATGAATAGGATCGGAAGTTATTGAGAGTAGCTCATTAATAAATATTAAGAAAAGATTGGGAAATAAAACAGATCCATGAGCAGCATCAACATTTATTATAAAATTGTCGAATGAATATTCATGAAGAAGTTGCGCATTTTGCTAATAAAGTATTATGCCAGACTCGGTGGAAAGCCTTAGCGATCATATCAGACTCTCCAGAATGGTTCGCAAATGTAAGTTATAATGTCACCGGTTGAATGACGGGTTCTGTACCTGTATTGACGATCTGAAGCAAACTCCTACGATCCAGATATTTCAAAAGCTTTTGGTTTACATTTTTTACTATTGCTTTGGAAATAATTGAGCTTATAGCAATAGGACGGTAGTTATAAGGATCGCTTTTACTATCTTTGTTTAGAATTGGGAAAATATGCACAATCTTGTGAAAAGTTAAGCCAGTCTCTGTTATAAATATTGAAATCAATTACAGAAAAATTTTAGTTTCTGGAAATGAGTCCAAAATTTCATTCATCTGGTTTGAGAAATTTTCAATTTCCACAACAGTTTCTTCTTCGGTGACTTGAGTTGGGTAATCTGTATAAGAAACAAAAATGTATACCTTGGTTTTCAACGAGAATTTTACCCAAATATAGTGTAAAAGTTGGACTAAAACATTTGAATTTCGTAAGAGCGTTGAAAGCTATGTCATTTTTAATACCCACCGTTGATTAGATATTAAAAAGATAAAATACTTACATACTTATGTATATTCATAGAAGTAATTTTTTCATAAATATTGTAACTAAATTATGTATCTAGAATCCCAGATGTTCTTAAACCTTTTGTTTTGTACGATATCTTTCCTTCAGTATAGGTATATACATTTTATTTGCGAGTCCAGAATTCAGATCAAGTTGATGATCGGTGAAACATAATCTAAACTGTTCTCAAAAGTGTTTCGATATCCTGCATGATCGAAACCTGTCTCCATGCATCATCTATAACAAGATTTTCTTTGTGGGCTACGAAATGTTGTTCAGATAAATGTGAATTTCATGCCGAAGTCGTGCTGCCACACCATTATTTTTCTCTAATATAACTGAAGCTCCATCAGAAGTAAAGAATATCATTTTCTGTACTCTATTCTGTAATTTAGATTACTGTCAGCATAAAATGCTTAAAAAAATTAAAAACAAATAATAAAAAATAATAAATATAGATGGGATACCTCTTTAAGGCACGAAGTGTGAAACGAGTATGTAGTCAGTAATATTAAAATTATCATTATGACCATTAACTTGTGTTTCACATTTGTATATATTGATTTTTTATATTATAAGATTATGGAAATTTAAGGCAACCCTAAACACATGCTCGAAAATTTCATCAAACATTTATAAAATGCCTTAAAAACAGAAAAATGCTCGATCTTTTAGTCAAGATTATTCCATAAAGCTAAGAATATGCGTTTGAAAGAGCCTTTTTAAAGTCTACAAAACGAAATATAAAAAATTGGAAAAAATTGAAAAAAGAAAACAAATAAAACATTTTCAAACAGAAAATGGAGAAACTTAAAGGACAAGAAACTTAGGAAGGAAAAATGGAGGTGCATATGCAACTAAAAAAGATCGAAACAATAAAAATCAAAGGGGCATCCAAATCATACCTGACGACGCACCATAAAAAGTGACCTGAGCCAATACAACAACCTCAAATATGAGAATGCAAAAACATCAGCAGAAAACTGAGTAAAATATTTTTGTTCTTGATATAAAAAAAAGAGGTGCAAAACGTCAGAAATCCTCTAGAAAACTGCATTAAAGTTTTCCGGATAATACTGAACTTTATACAGCCAAAAATCAAAACAACTCCCTTTTAAACCAAAATTTAATATGGGACCTTTCATCTAAATGTTATTTTTGGTTTTGTGGAAATGATTCTTGGGGAATCTTTAGGATTATGGAGGACGGATTTTGCAGGGATATTTTCAAGAATATATTAATATTTTTCTTCAATTATACTAAATCGTACATATATGAAACTGCATCTTTGCTTTTTTTTTTATATTAACATTAAAATTATTCCATAATTTTTATGTTAGTTTTTAGCACATTTCCAAAAAAATTTTTTGGAAAAATGTTCCTATTATTTTTACTCTATCGGTCCATCCGTCTGTTTACAAAACTTCTACCCCCTTAAAGATAAAGAAAACAAATTGTAACCGTGGGTATGGTCCCATAAAAAAATTAATATTGTAGAACAACTTTTTGATGTAGCCCCATCCATTACGGTGCTACAGCCTCTAAAACTTTGAAAAAGCCCTATTTTTAAATACGTATATCTCATGTTCTGCTTAATATTTTTACAATCTGAAAACGCCATTCACCAGGATTTTTTTTTATCTTTTGTAAGTCAATATTAAAATTATATATATATTTTTTTTAAATTTAGTATTTAAATTTACAGTTATGTGAAAACCAAGTTTTGCATGATTTTTCTACCTTTATAACTCCAGCACGCTTTTAGATAGGGACTTGAAATTTTGAGGTAAGAAAGAACTTTTAGAATTAGTATTAGTTTTCTCAGAAAATTCTTTTGTACTACTCCCTATTTAAGAGTTATTAGGGCTTAAAAATTGAAAATTTGCTGACACTTGTAACTTAGGCACCTGCATAAATTTTTTCAAAATAAGAGGCAAAAATTAAAGCTTCAACTTTATAATTTTACATGTGTTAATGTGTTTTTTCTTAACTGTATAGAGTTCCCTTAAAATTGAAGAAAGGGTCTCTTTATTTTCAACATGTTTTCTTCTTATATGAAATTTTCAAATTTTTGTGCAGCGTCTCAATTATAACAGTTTGTATTATATTGTTTTTTTGGAAATGTGCACCTTTAAAAACCGTTGGTTTGCATTCTGCCTTGTTATTGTTTTGTTTTTATCGGGTTGTATTATCAAATTAGATCAAATTCTTAGCTTTTTGATTATTCAAATGATTATTCATACAAGCAGCCTAAGTATATGCAAATTAAAAAAGTTTTATTTAAAAACAACAAAAAATGTACTAGGGGCCTCTGTAAATGTGTAATCAAATTCTATGTTGAATTCCAATTCATATATTCGACAGTTGCAGTTTAGAAAAATAGAATTTATGGAAAAAGTACAATACGTAAAAAATCTGAAAGCAAAACCAAATTCGTCAAAACAGAAACTGAAATTATTTTTAAAATAGTGCCAAAACAGAATTAAATTTGTAAAAAGAGCCTGTAGGAGGTGTACATACATATATTTTTAGCTTATTTGGTATTGTAAGTGAGGACTATTATGTCTATTTATTTATAGACATGGAGAAAACGGAATAAGTATCCGTAAAACATTCGTAAAATGCACAAACAAAGTTTGGAGCCAAAATTCAGTTAAATTGCTTTAACCACGTTGTCTGTAACAATATTGCCGTTGTTCATTTTACCTTTCTTTAATATAAAAATTTAAAACTGAAAAATACCGTATATTTGGCGTACAATTCTTAATTAAAATTGACATACAAAATATTTAAATAAACACTTATTCAAATTTAATTTTGGTTGTAAGAACTGCAGCCTGTACTCACATTTAAGTATATGAGAAGAAATTGAATTCAAAAAAAAAAAAATACAATTAGAAAAGTTTTCTAATCGCTTCAAATAATATACAAACATTCATACATAAATGCAACAATTTAATAGACAAGTAAGTTTGAAATTTTTTTAAAAATAAAATTTAAGGACTGGCGAAATATTTTTAGTGTTCTTTGAATTTTGCCAAATATTTCAATTAATTCGTAAATAGACCTTTTATTGAACGGTTATTTTCAAACATTTCTATTTTCAGCAATCAGATTTCTAATTTTTAACAATTTTTAAGAAAAAAATATTAGATTTGAATGAAAAAAGTGCAATATTATTGAATTTTAGAATTTGTGATGCATACATAATATACTTACATAGGTATAAATCATAATATTAATTTTGATGCAAACTTCAACAAATAATTTTGTGAATTGCCAGAAAATTATTTTGCACATTTATTATAATTTTTAAAGATCTACCATTAAATTTTATTTTCAAAAAAGTTTCAAAATTACATGATTACAGTGCATTGTGAATATTGTAATGAAAATTACATTACATATTCACAATGTACATAGACATATGTATGTATGTAACTTGTTTTTTACAGGTTTACAATTCAATTAAATTTTTAAAGTAAAAATACAAAAAGGTTTTCATATTATATTACCTGACATTATCTTAATGGAAGCTACGAATTTTTATTAGAATAATCACTAGTACTAATATTCATTCCAATAATAGCAAATTTCTATATACATACAATCAATCGGTCCAGATATTGTTTAGCTTAATTTATTTTTACAAAATGTACTTCCATACACAATTTGACTGTAAAAGTATGATATGACATATATTATACTCATATCTATGGTCGCGTTCAGGAGAATCTAGCGCTATACTGAATTGCGGTGTAGCATTTAGCGCTGCATGTTTGTACTGAACGATTTGCAGCAAAATTAAATAACATTTCATTTTGTGTGACATTTCGTATATTTTTATTTTATTTAAATCCTATTTTTGTTTTTTAAATCTTATATTTTTTATCTCTCAATTTATCAATTTTTTAAAAAAAAGCTTGAAATCCAAAAATTCTCACAAAATTTTGTAAACAAAAATTTTTGACAACAAATGTGAAGACATAAACGTCAATAAAAAGTCGCTACATAATTTACGTTAAAATTTTCTTGCTGCAAAATACATGTAGCGCTACATTATAGCGCTAGATAAAAAAATCGTTCAGTAGAAAATTTTATCGAGCGCTGCATTTTTTTTGTAGCGCTAGATGCTACTGAACGCGACATATGTATGATATGGTTTTAGTGATTGTTTTGTTTTCATTATTACACAAAACAGAAAAAAACAAAAAAAAACATAATAAAACAAGGCCAAGAACTGGAAACACATGAATGTAGTTGTGAGAGAATTGCGATCGAATAATTTATGTAATTATTCGTATATATTAATTTCATAATTGATGTGAATCTCGATTATAGCCATATAAGCGTACACAAAATTTTAATGAAAGTAGTCTCGACGTATTTCGTATATACTATTACGATATTGAGGCGAATATCACGATATCTTAAGAAGTTTTTAAAATAAAAAACTTAAAGGAAGACAATTTTTTAAATGCATATTTATGAATGAAAATATTATATTTTAAAATATTTTTCTTTAATGAATTATGTAAAAAAGATGCGATTTTAATTTTTTCTTTGGACCAAATTGAATAAAGTAAATGGTTTTTGTGTTATTTCAAGATTTATAGTCGGCCCTCTATTTTTTTTCCATAAGACTGCGTGTAAATTTGTTTAAAGCTGGCCCCTTATTAAGCTTTTACTCTCTGGACTTCATGGCCTGATAATTAATGTGAGTCTCGTTCAGAAGAATAGTTTTTAGACAGTACAGTAATTTATTATTTTTTAATATTTGACGTTCTAAAATTAATTTATTGGGTCCTGAAATTTCTTCTAACATAGCAAAAATACTTCATCTGAAATTAAATTTTTGTTTTTTAATGATTTTTTAACAATATCTGGAAACCTTTTTAATTTTTCTAATTGTTTTAAGGTTTTAATTTTCGTATCCTTCTTTTTAATTCTTTCTTTGAAAAGTCGTAATTTTTCTTTCTTTGGTTTTTAGACTACAAAGAATGGAATCTTGGTATGTTGTTCTAAGGGAAAAATGCTAATTTTTATCAATTTTCTTTTCGAGTTTTCGACATGAAATAAAAATGCACAAATGCAGAATCAAAAATAAAAATTGAAATTTTTTCTTTAACATATCAAAATTTCAGATTTCAACTCGAAATTTTCAACAGAATAAAATTTTCAGTTTTTTCTAGCATTTCATATTGTCTTGCCACGCCATCATTGTTTTAATACTCTTAAAAAATAATGAAAGTCAATGTTTTTTAAAAATTTTTTAGAAGTTTTTTTTTTAGAATAATTTTAGTTTAAAATTTAAATAGTTTTTTTTGTGGAAGACATTTCTTAAAAGGCATATTTATGAATGAAAATTTACAATTTAAAACATTTCCTTTTACTAAAAAGACGTAAAAAAGATGGAACTTTAATGCTCCGTTAGTTGAAAACGAAGTTGAAGAAAATCTGTAGTTTTTGTGTTATTTCCAGATTTCTAAGAGGACTACAATAGTTTTCCATAAGACTACATGTACTTTTTTTTTTTGAAAAAGAGGACTACTATTTAGCTTTCCTTTCTCATTGTCCAGGCCTTTTAAACCAATTTCAAAAATGAATGTAGGTTTATGCCTCACTAAAAATTTTTATTTGTTATTATCTATGACTATGTATAAATTCGAGAATATGGTTCAGCGCTAAAATTTTAGGTTAAAAGCTCCATTTTTCGTAACGTTTCTTTCGTCCCCTCCAAAAAATTGGTTCGTTCGTAAAAGGGCATGAAAACGCATGCTAAATTTAAAAAACGCATATTTTTAATGATACGTGTAAACTATACATAGATCGTTCTGCTTAAGAAGTTATGTTTATTAGAAATTTAAATTTTTGTTGAAAAGAAAGAAAAAGTCATAAATTATGTAACTGACAGCATTCATAATAATTAAATAACCTTTTTCGTCAAAATTTCATTTTATGAAGAATGGCCGGATGTAGGTATATAACCATAAAACTGAAAATAAACCAAGTTTTATTTCCTGTTATTTAAATTAAAATAATGAAAAAATGTACCTATCTACATAGTACATACATACATATGTATATATATCGATTATATGTATGTATATAAAATGTTATAACGATTACTTAAATGATAAGACAATTATTCTATTATTATTTTATTAAGAGATAAAAAATATATTATTCTAGTTAATAATTACCAATGTCAAATTTTAGTAAAATTTTTGAGAAATGGGTATAAAGCATACATAGATACATATATTACAAACAGATATAAAGGAAGGTATAGTCGCGTCTTTTCTTCTTATGTGTTTTCCTATCTTAAGATATTCAGTCAAAACAAATCATATGCATTTTATTATAGAGATCTTCACGTAAAAGTGCAAACTAATCTTGCATCGGAGGATCGGAGGATTTGAGGAAATTTTTGACAGAAATTGTTGTTGTTATTTCATGTATAAAAACTTTGCACCGATCCTCCTATCCTTAACTAACATATCCTCTACGTTAACCCTATTGCATATTTTATTTTGCTCGAGGAAATTTTTTTGAATTTAATTTGACATTTCGTTCTTAGAATTTATTTGAACTTTAGAATTTATTTGGTTTCGATTTTGAAATTTATTGGGAATGCATAAAATAAAAATTGCACATTTGAGCAAATAATCTATAAAAATGCTTTAAAAAATTGTTTTGGCATTTTTTTTTATTTAAAAATTATTTATTTTTCAAAATCAAAACTCAAAAATTATATTTTAGTTTTTCAAAGTGAAAACTAAATATTTATTCAAATAATATGTATAATTTAACGTTTCTCTAAACCAATCAACATATCTGTCATCTGTAATTTTTTAGGTTGCAATTTAATTTTTGCATCTGGTCGTTCACGTAAAGTAGGA
The DNA here is from genome assembly GCA_947095535.1 of Poecilobothrus nobilitatus. Classification (NCBI taxonomy): domain Eukaryota; kingdom Metazoa; phylum Arthropoda; class Insecta; order Diptera; family Dolichopodidae; genus Poecilobothrus; species Poecilobothrus nobilitatus. The sequence continues at coordinate 5,962,918 of OX352775.1, forward strand.
AATATTTCTTTCGATGCAATTTTACGTGGAGACCCCAAATATGTTAACACAATAGATATATTAACTAATAGATGGGAAGTTACGTATAGTCGTTTCTTTTCTTCTTATGTGTTTTCCTATCTTAAGGTGTTCAGTCAAAAAAATTCATATCGATTTTATATACGTATACATTTCGTTCACTCAGCTGTTTATATTTATTAAAATAATGTAAAGCAGTTTTTCATAACCAGTTTCATTCAGAGATTTTATTTTTAAGTTTTAATATTACTTAACCAGCAGAGTACCCGGCGTTGCCCGGAGTATTTTGTTGGCTATATGAAATAAAAATTATTAACTTTTGTTTCTGCGTAAATATAATTTAATTAATATAGTTCATGTATTACTATGCATTTACAGATGCTGGTAGTTAATATTCTATTTTTTTTTACATTTAATTAAATTGAATAAACAGGGCGAATAATTAGCGAAAATTAGTTTACAAAAAATCTTTGTAGCAATCAATAATCTATTGAGTACACCAATTTACGGCGAAGTGAGTTTTCACAATATATTCGTTAATACCGAAACATAAAATTGCATTTCAATTATAGAAGACAAAATATAATACATTTTTTTTCTTAAATAATGTCACTTCATGTTTTTGTGAATTATCCTTTCAGCGTTATGTTGTTAAAACTTAAACACAGTATTCTTAAGATTCTTAATTAGGTTATTTTAATTTCTATTATATAACAGTAATTACCCTATGCATGGTTAATATTTCATTGCTCTTTATTAAATAGTATATAAGCATAAGTTTTGTAAACAGACGGAGGGACAGAGCGAACCTAATAGCAAATTTTTCAAAATGTGCTTAAAGGATAATTCACAAAAACATGAAGTGACATTATTTAAGAAAAAAATGTATTATATTTTGGTCTTGTATAGGAGGAGATTATTTCTGTTTTGTAATAACTGCCGAAAACGTTACGTTGTTAAAACTTAAACAAAGTATTCTTAAGATACTTAATTAGGTTATTTTAATTACTGTTATATAATAGAAATTTGCATTGAAAGGTTTTTATGAAATATTAAAAACAATATAGACAAAAGTAAAGAGTATTGGAAATATCTTTTTAATAATAATAATGCAAAAAATTAGGCAGAATATTTTTAATAGGTACTCGTGCGGAAATAGGCAGAATATTTTTAATAGGTGCTCGTGCGGAAATATGTTAATAAACGTTAACAAACATTTTGTTGCAGGCTTTATTTAGAACCATAAATTCATCTTGCCAAATTGGACCCAAATTAGAAACAAAAATTTTTTTTGACAGTTTATCGTGGCGAAATGTGTTAATGTATCACGACAAAATTTATTGAATGACTTTGTGTGCCAAAGTGCAACATTTATGCAAATTTTCAATTGATAAAATCGTTTAAGAACAATAACAAAAAAATGAGAAACTTCATGGTCTGAAGCCTGATGCTGAAACGAGTTACGCGACAACAAAGAAATTAAAAAACTTCATTGAGCCCTGGTGCCGAAATGGGTTAATGGATCGCAACCAAATCAAAAAAACTACACTTTTGTAAATATGCAACTCAATTGGTGAAACCGTTTAAGCGCGACAACAAAGTAAATTACAAAACCTCACTACCCCGTGGTGCCAAAACGGGTTAATGGATCGTAACCAAATTAAGCTAGTGAGCTTTTCTGCTAAAGAGCAAGAATCTCGCAAATTTTCAAATCAATTGATTAAGCCGTTTAAGCAGGACAACAACAAAATTTAATGAACTTCGTTCGGCTCTCGTGCCCAAACGGGTTACCGGAACTTCGTAAAAATTTGACACAGGCTTTTTTTCAGACCATAAAACCACCATACAAAATTGGACATAAATCGGAAACAAAAATTTTTTTGGAAGCGCGCCGGGCTGAATCCGGGTAACGTATTGTGTCCAAATTTCTTCGAGCTAAGAAGAACATTTTAACAAATTTTCAATCGATCAAACCGTTTAGGCAGGCCAACGAAAAAATAGCTTTAAATGGCTCTCGGGCCGCAATGGGTTAATGAATTGAAACACGATATAGCCTATAACTCCTTCCGGGGTCGTAGAAATGTTCCTGTAAAATTTGGTTTTTATGTGAAAAGGGCACAAACAAACAAACATAATTTCTTCCTTATTTATTAGAAGAATAATTAATATATTTTGTTTTTAAAATTAAAATTTAATTTAATTAAGGTTATCCAAAATATAAACTACTTGCAAAGTCACAAAACAAGTAATAAAGAATTAAATTAGAAAATTAAACTATTACAACTTTTATGAAACTAAAGCAATACATACGGACAATTGACTCAGCTGTTTCTCAAAATTAATTGAAAAGATTTGCTTCATGTAAAAAAAATTTGGATATGTATAATAAATTTAATTTTATTATTTAACTTTTTTTACAAATTTATTCTCTTATTTTAATTTGTCTCCCACTAATTAATATTCACGAAGTTAAAAAAACAAATTAAAATTTTTAAACACACACATTTAAGGGTCTTTTTTTTTGTAGTTCAGATTTGTGCTCTGAACACTGAACAGATATCGAGTACATAGAGTACGTTCCGAACAAATTAAAAATATTTTATTTCTAAACGCTCCGAAAAAATTTTGAAACACAATAGAGCTTCAACCTATCAAAAGTGTCAAATCATATAAAAATGTAAAATTTTTGACATTTAAATTCAAATGCTTTACAATATATGTAAATTAAAATCGAACATTTATCATACTCTGAGCGCATTCTGAATGAAAAAAGAAACACAAAAGATAAACTCTGATCATTCAGAGTGAAAAAAGAAACACAAATTTTTTTTGACAGTTCTGGTTCTGCTCTGTACTAAAAAAGAAAAACACCCACAGGTGGAAACGTAAAGTGTAGTAAAGGCTAGTTGTCATGAGAAAAAAATATCCACGAAAATGTTAGATCATAGGCAGAAGATACAAAAATGATATGTGTGTAAGAGAAAACTCTATAAAAATATCGTACGACTTTTTTATTTTGCTGAATATCGTCTATAAAGTCTTTAGAGAAATATTCTATACACGATATTTCATTTCTTAGTATATATTTTTTTTCTCCCTCTTTCCCATTGTAATACACTATATTCTTTTCTCTTTCTAAAATTGCGATAATATCCACGACATTTTTCATAAAAGCCACTTGTGGAAACTGGGCCAATGAAAGTACCCATGGAATTGTTAATTCAGTCATTGCACAAAAGTTGATCAATTTTTAACTTTAACGCGGAGTTTGAACTTTAACAGCTGATTGCTGTCATTTATACATTATTATTGTTATTTGCTTAAATCTCAATAAGTAAAGTAAATAAACACGACAAAAAGATATTGTTAAAATATGAAAATATATTTAGTTATATACCAATATTTTAAAATATAGTTTATTACTAGTTTACTTTTTAATTTTTATTTATTTTATGCACTTTAATTACAAAATATTTTACCATACTTTTTTCATTCAAATGCCATTCGTTTTGTATAGTAATTGAAAAAGTTGGCTAGCTACGTTTTTTGACATTTTACAACCTTATGGTTGTGTCGTGACAACGTTCATTGTGCTCAAATCATAAGGGTTTGTTTTCAGAAAATCTTCCTTATCTCTATTAATTATTATTTTGAAGAAGCTAACCAATTCAATAACAATAACGTTAAAGTTTAATAATATCTAGATATCAAAAATATATTGGTATTTAGGTAAAAATCATAGATAAATATTACCCCTAGACAGGCAATGAAATGAAGAAAATATTTTCAGTCGATTTTGCAAGAATTAGCTGACTGAACCGTGCTTATGTATTGCTTTAAACTTTGTTTACATTTGGGGCAAAAACATACCTTTTTTCCCTTTCTTTTTCAACCTTCATGCTATACCAGGCTGAAAAAGGTGTTTTTTTTTTTTGGAAAAATCATGTCAGAACGTTGGTACATTAGAAAGTTCAAGGAAATTGTCACGATCTGTTACTGGGGGAGGGGACGAGTTAAAAAGCGGCAAAAAGAGCGTTACGTTGCTTGTGAATAGCCCCTAACGTACGTTTTTTCACCAAATGTAAACAAAGTCTAAGTTTCCTCAGAAATAGTTACCTAAACGATGAAATAGTTTCATTTCTAGTTTTTTTAAGAATTTTATCACTTATTTTATTACTTTTGCAAGTAGTTAAAACTGGTTATGAAAAATTGTTTACATTATTTTTATAAATATAAACAGCTGAGGGAACAAAATGTATACATATTATAAAATGCATACAAATGTATTTTTTTTAACTGAATGCGTTAAGATAGAAAAAGACATAAGAAAAGAAATGACTATACCTAATTTGCCATTTATTTGTAATACATCTATGGTAAAAACAAATTTTTGAATCTTTAGTGTCATCACAGTCTAATGTCAAAATTTTGATCTATACCCTTATTTCACTTAATTACATATTTCAATTTAAATTCTCAAATATTTGTTAAAAATATATCTGATTCTTTCTAACTGATTTAACATTTTAGCTTTTAAATAGTCATCTCTTTCTATATTTTTATAAACTTTAGAAAATTATAAACTTAAAGACAAGTATCAGTGTTTCACTTCAATTTTCAATTTATAGAATGGAGAAGGGTGCGGAATAGAATCCAGAATTTACAAATTCAGAAAGGACAAAATCCAGATTTTTAAAAAAAAATCCAGAAAAGACTAAATCCAAAAATAAGATAAAATTTAGAAAAAACTTAATCCAGAAAAGACTAAATACAGAGAGGACAAAATTCAGAAAAGACAAAATCTAGATTTAATCAAAATTCAGAAAAGACAAAATCTAGATTTTTAAGGATTTTTTTAGTTTTATCCTTTTTAAACTTCAGTACGAAAACAAAAAAAAATTTGGCATAAAGGCCAAGATTTCATGAGAAATTTCGTGGATATTATCGCAATTTTAGAAAGAGAAAAAAATATAATGAAAATATTTGAAGAGGGAGAAAAAATATATACTCAGAAATATCGTTGATAAAATACTTCTCTAAAAGTCTAAAGAATTTATAGACACGATATTCAGCTAATTTATGAACGATATTCAGCAAAATAAAAATCATTGGACGATATTTTTACATAGTTTCCTCTTCTACATACATGTCATTTTTGTATTTTCTGCCTTATGAAAACCAGCTATAAAAACAAAACTTAAATTAATAATATCTACATCGTAATATAATTTGTTTTTTTATATTAAATAAAGATTGATGCTTATATGTATGTATTTATAAAAAAAATATCAAAACATTTTTGCCGCATTCATTAAAAGGATTATTTAAATTTGTAGCGGGAGTATGGAGCGGAAGCCTCCATTTATGAAAAAATTTGATTTTCATATAAAAGTAACAATTTTTTTTTTTGTTATGAAATTGCTTTGCATATTAACGCATTAATTTTTGTCTTTTTTCCGAATTTCATTCCAGCAAAAAAAAAATATATAACTGATTCTCGGTGTATGCATTTAGTTACCTTATTCCAAAAGAAAATTGTTTAAATAAGTAGCGGGAGAAGAGATAGCCTCCTGCCTCCTTTTAAAAAAATGTCTATCATTCTATTGCAAATTTGATCATTTTTCAATTCATTTTTATATGATTTAAATAATTATGTTTAAATATAGTGTAGATTTAAAAATTTTTATTTTACTGGATTGTTTTTCTGGATATTTCTTTATTTTGTCTTCTTAGTATGTTTTCTTGATTTTATCTTTTTTAGATTTTGTTTTTCTGGTTCTAGTTTTTTCTGAATTTTGTTTTTCGCGATTATGTCCTTTTGTATTTTATCTTGAGTCCATGGAGAACGAGTTACTACATACATGCGGATTTTTTAAATCTCAGCATTGTCAGATAGTTTGAAAAATGTAAATAAAATTAAACAATAGCAGTTTTTCATCATACATGTTGTTTTTAGTTAACATATGTACATGTTTAACTTTTTTCAATCGTATATGAGAACAATAATGTAAATTTATAAAGAAAAATTAGGAGTAAATTAAACAATGCGGAATGAAATTAGCCGCAAAAAATATTAATTTAAAACAATTCAATTTCCCAATTCAGATCAAAAGATCAATCTGCAGAATGTAAATAAGAAACACTTTTACGTCATTTAAATTGATAACATGGATTTGAGCAAAATATAGCGGAAGCCTAGCCGGTAACCAAAATGACATAGTTCGTAATAAATGTAAATATCACATTTTTTGGTCATATATACATACATATTGTATACATATTTTGTTTAAAATTTTAGTAAATTTATTTGTCTTAAAAAAATAAAAGAAAATACCTCCAAATTAATCAATATATACTGATGAAACTATAAATTTCAAATTTAAACAAAAATTATTTTTATAAACGTTTGAAATTTCTTAAATACTATTTTAACGTAACGTAATATCGACGTTTTTGAAGCGCGCCAGTTGCGAAATTTTGCAGTTTAATGAAAAAATTTTTTTTTGCTAATAAACGTTGTTCAAATATGTAAAGATAGCTACTACTTGAGTGCATTCCGTTTCTAACTATCTGGTGTTTAGTTAACACTATTACAGATAAAAGTCGTTTCGAAATGCCGGAATATAGTAAAATAAACTCTCTGACGTCATAAATATCGTTTCGAAACACCAGAATCGAGTTAATACAGTTAATTTTTTTAATTCTACTCACTAGCAAAGAGAATTAAAGAGTGTTACAAATGTTAAAGTCTTATGAATTCTCATTATTGTTTTTTTTATTTAAAATTTTAACATTATAAACTTACATTGGAAAACTTCATTATTTATTTAAAATAAATAAATGTTCCAATCTAAGCTCGACAGTTCAAATTCATAATTCAACTCTAAGTAATCATTTCGAAATGGCACAGTAAAGTTAACACTGAATGCAAGTGTGGTAGTTAATCCTATGAAAGAGTTTATGCTACTCGAAGTAAGAAACGAAACGCACTCCTTATGTTTTATTTTTTTTTAATTCGTTTACTTTTTCTTGTCATTTTTTTTAGAATTGTTCAAATGACGTTTTTTAAATGAATATAACTTTTTCGTCGTTCATCGCCATTCAATATTTCATTTCGTTGAGATTATCTCGTCTCATAGCAATTGACGAAATTAAAAGTCAAATATACGAGATCTGGATTTTAAATTTAAAAACATAATGCGAACATAAATAATTTTATTAATTATGTTACGAACAAAACAAAAATAATTTTATTAATTGATTAGTTTTTATTTGAATTATTTAAATGTAGAATTTCCAATCACTATTTTAATTTACATATTTACTTTTTTAATATTTTTTAGATTATACAAAATGTTAGCGTAAAGTTTACAGCGATCACCGGTAGTTGATAGTCTTACGTTATCAATTTCATACAATTCAACTCTTATCAAAGTGAAATGTCATATCATCCCTTTCAAAAGCGCCGACATTGTCTCCAGCTAATTCTTAATTCGTTCGTCTATCTGTGGGAATTTGAAAAGTTTTCACTGCTCAAATCTCGTTTATCTCATATTGAAATAAATTAGTTAATATTGATTTGATGTTAGTAACTAGATCGATATACATATAAAATAAATAAATAATCAGTATTAGATAATTAGATAATTAACAGACATTAGATAATTATTATATTAATACCCAGACTTTATAAGAAATTCAATTTATAAAATTTTTTAATCAAAAGCTAATCGACAACTAAATATAGTACCATGTATTTTAGTTAAATGAATTACAAAATAAAAACTTTATTTCTTTAATAAAATAATATTATGCCATAACATGGTGGCCACATGAGAAAAGAAAAGAGCTCATAAAGTCGTAAACTTATTTTTGCCATTAATGAGAATAATGGGAACAATAAAGCAAAATATCTATTTAAGTATGTAAAAATACTTTTTTTTTTAATTTAATTAATTTAATTATTTTTACTAAATTTATTTTAATTCTATTGACCAGGTATTATATCTGGTATTTATTAGTATAAAATTACAATTTGGTCTGGCAACACTGTTTAAAATAGAATTTTTTTTTTTCACATTTACTATGTTGAGTTTTATTTGACAACGAATAAAAGAATACACAATTATATTTACATATAACATATTCATATATATATAATTAATTATATATATGTACATCCAGATACAACAGTTCATTTAGTATCATTTCATACACAATTTTACATAAAACATATAGAATTTTGATATGCATTGCATATTATAATAAATGAAAGAGATCACAATACATTTTACATGAAGTAAAATACAAAAAAAAAAACAATTTGAAATCATATTTTCGAATTTCGGATGTTCCTCTTCTTCAAATAGTCGCCAGTCGGCCATAAATCGCGGAATAGAATGTATGGTAACTCGTATGAGTTTTTACGCGTATTTTTATTTGTTGTGGGATTTTTAAAACAAGGAAAATTTTTATTTTTGGATATTTAGAAATTGAAAATTCCACAAAAAAAAAAAAAATAAACATATTTTTTTACATTAAATTTTTCAAAAATGGATTATGTGCATTTTAATTAAAATATTAAATAATGAGTTTTTTCTATTTTTAAATAGAAAGGTGCATGAATTTTTAATTTTTTGACTCAATTTTTTTTTTTTGTTGATAATTTTAAGGGAAAAATTTAAAATGAAAGGTGTGTACAAAATACACTCATAAAATGTATATGTGTATGGATATATAAATACAAAATATCCATATATCCATCCATATAGTCCATACATTAAATATGGTACATGGATATATTTAAAAGAAAAAAATGTATTTTTTTTTTTTATATTTTATATAATTGATTAATTTTAATCTTATAAATTAAATGAATTGTTTTTATTAAAAAAAAAAGAAAATTTAAATGGTTAAATTTTTTTTTTTTTATAAAGAAAAAAATTTTTCTTTACCATGCCCATTAAAAAACAAAAAAAAAATTATTTGTGTTGATTAAAAATTTTTTTTTCAGTAAGAGTAAAAGAAATAGATATATACATATGTAATATAAAAATTTCTACATGAGATTGTTTTTTTTTATTTTGTTAATATAGTTTTATATACATACATACATGTACGTACATACTGTATAGTATTTTGTGTTAAAATTTTCGTTCAAACTTGTTTTTTTAAAGTTATTCCTAAATAAAAAAAAAATAATAATAAAACTGCAACAAAACAAATCTCAAAAAAAGCAACATGGATTACTTGATTTAATTTGCTCTCTTTCTTTCTTTTACTGTTTATAAAAAAAAAAAAAAAAACAGTAAAAAATGGATTTCGCTGGTGTTTTTTTTTTTTCTCCTTTTTTATCTTGTGAAAATGGATACTTTCATATTTTTTTTAAAGTGATAACTTGGGGAAATGTTCAATTCAAATAAATTAGGTATATGAGTGCGAACGAGATAAATATATATGTATAGAGGTTATGTATAGTATGGAATGGAATGGATGGATAATCAGTTGTTTGTTATTTCTTTCATTCATACAATTTTTGAGAACAGAAATGCTGGGGAAAAAAAAGAAAAAAAGAATGGTAGACGATAATATTAAAAGCTATACGGTCGTAAATATACACATCTATGCTTAGAAATATATATATGTATGGATTTACACAATTGCATATGGGTTTGTGTGTTACTTTTGAAAAAAAAAAAACAGAAAAAAAAAAAAAAAACAAAGAAAGAAATAAGAAAATGATTAAAGAAGTTGTTGGCTGAAAAATTTTCGTTTTGATTATTTTTCATAGATTCAAAAAAAAAAAAAAAAATGTATACATAAGTACATAATATATTTTATATTTAAATAATTAAAATTTTTCGATTAAATTTTAATTGAAAATATGTGTTATATTTCTGTGATTTTCGTATTGTATATTTTATTTAGTAGAAAAATAAATTTAATAATAAGGTGGTATGTAAAATATTTTGAAAAATGAAAAACAAAAAATAAAAAATTTAAATTCAGGGAAATTGAAATTATATGTACATACACATTCATATGTTTATTTTAATAAATCTTGAAAGTTTTTTTTTTTTTTTTGTTTAGTGTAAAAAATAGTTATATTAAGAAAATTAATAAAAATTTTAAGTGAAAAAATATTGGATTTTAATATTTAATTTTTCACAATTGGGTAAATTTTTCCTAATTCTATTTTTGTTTTTTTTTTTTTTTTTTTTTTTTTTATACATATTTGTTTTATTTTTTTTGGTTAAAATTTGTTAGAACAGGTAAAGACTATAGCGATGTTTTATTTGGATAAGTATGAATGTGTGTGTGTGTGTATGTTTGAATGATGCATGTGTTAAATCTGACCCTAATATTTGAAAAGAAGAAAAAAAAAATTAAGATATTTTATATTTATTATAGGTATGTACTTAATAATAAAAAAAAAAAAAAATTTTTAAGTAAAGCCAAAAAAAAAAATATGTTGAATAATAAATTATTTTTATTAATGAATATCAGTTAACTCGTAATATATGTATTTAATACATATTTTAATTAAATATTAGAAAAGGTTATTCCTTTGGAATTTTTTTTTTTATATACATTTTACATTTTATTTAATATTTTACTTTCGGTACATCATATTTATACATTTATATATGGATAATATGTACATACTTACCTACCTACATAAATTGCAATACATATCATTTTTTTTTTTTGTTGTTTAAATGCAATTACCTATACATGTTTATATGCATTTGATTTTTAAAATGAATTTTATTCTATCATTAAAAACAATTGAAATTATTTTTATAAAACAAAAAAATGTAAACATTTATTTAAAAAAAAAAAAAAACACGTTTTATTGGTTATTCAAAATAATTCCATACAATTATAATATTAAAAGGATATCAATAATTCATCCTTCATAATATCAAAAAAAAAAACGTCAAATATTTAATGTTAAAAATAGAATAGGTGGAAATTGAAATGAAACCTATAAAAAAAATTATAATTTTTTAAATTATTTTGCATTCGATTCGATATTGTAATCCCCTTGAATGACGTTGAGGGGTGGGGGGTTGCTACAATATTTTTTTTTTTATTTTAACACTAATTTGATTTGCATAAATAAATTATAATATTTTTTTTTTTTTTTTTGTAGTGTACATTTGTGTGTTTTGAATCAAAAAAATTATATACTTATCTATGTATATGTATATACAAAATTATATGCCGGTTTAAATCAATAGTATAGTACATATCACAAATCTACAATAATTATTTTTTTTTAAATTTGCTTCGAATATAGGAATATGTTTATATTACTATGTATAACATGTATAATAAATCTTTTAGCCTTTAGAAGATAGGTATTCTTCTTTTGCATACTAAATTAAATATCTACCTAAATATTAGAGTTTTAAATGTCACTAATTTTTTTTTTTTTTTGTTTGATTAGTGAATTGTGATTATTTTCTCATTCAATTAATCCTTATGTCAGTTTATAGGTAAAAAAAAAATATATATATAAGCATCAGTTTTTAAAAAGAAAATTTCAATTTATGTTGAAGGACTAAATACCTATAAACTGACTATTAAATAATATCTAGCTACGTAATTAGGTACTTTGTTAATATTTTAAATAATAATAAATAAATTTTCATTTAATATTTATTATATTAATACTTACTTACTAGTTACTTATTAATATCTAGACGTTTACTAAATTCTTTAATCATATTATAAATAAACTGGGAAAGTTTTTTTTAAATCTTAAGTATGTTTTCATGAAGCATGTAGGATTACAATCACATTTTTTTAATCTCTATTAAGATTAGGTATAAAAAAGGAAAACTTAAAATATGAATATTATAGTCTTACAACAAAAACAGATATGGTTGTACCAGCTGTACTAAAAGAAAATTTGGTTTTTTTTTGTCTTTTCATTAATTTAAAAAAAAAAAAAATGACAGACAGTCCAAAAAAAATATATTTATATTTATCGAAATTGCACATAATATAGGTTTGTTAATTAATTTTCAGAGCAGATCAGGTTAGAACAGAATATGACAGAAAACAAAAAAAAAAATTTCAAAATTAGATCTGAAAAAAAAAAACTAGAACAGAAAAGTGTAACTTAAAGCAAGTTAGAACAACTTAATGAGCACAAAACTAGATCACTTTCGAACAAAAGAAACACGTTTATAAAACTAATAAACGCCAAAACTTGTACTTTTTTGCTCTTAGTTGTTCTAGGTAGTACTAGAGCTGTCTATTAAACACACCTTATGTTCACGTAACGTACCTATAGGTATAATATTAGTAGGGAAAAAGAAAGTTTTTTTTTTCTTTTTTTTTTAGGTAGATCAAACTTTTATTATTAATTATAACTTTTTTTTTTTTTTAATCCTTTTTACTTACTTTTTTTTTGGTACAAATTCTCAAATTATAAATAATGATACCTAGATTTGATAAAATTTATGATTTATTAAAAATAGAAATATTAATTTTATTTAAGAACATAGATAGGAACATTAACATTATATTTAAGATTTTATTGATCAGTTAAGAAAAGATTTTATTGATAAGTTTTTGAAATTTTTATCAAAATTGCTAAAAAAAAATTGAATTATTTTTGTTATAGTTGTATGAATCATTCACATGAATTTTCTTTTGTAACAGAACGTTTATATTCAAGAAGAAGATCTTGCCCGTCCAACAACCTTTTTTTTTTTTTCTTATAAGTACCTACTTAAAGCATTAATTAATTATGTTAGTCATTAAAATTTAATTTTTTTTCTTCTTGCCATTCCTATGAGAAGTATAGGGTATCCACTAACTTATTTATTATTCATATTTGATTAAACTACAGTTTCGTGAATCATTAATTTCAATAAATCATTGATTATTTGACTGTAAATAATTAGATTAGTAATGACAATTAGTAACATATTAAGATATATATTTTTTAATGTATGATTTTAAATTATATTGTTTAAATATAATAGGTAATGTTTATTGTTTTACATTGATTTTTTTTTTTATATTTTGTCAATAATGAAACATATTTTATAATACTTAAGTAAAAACTTCAGTTTTTTTTTTTGTATTCAAATATCAAATTTCGAAAAAATTAAAATGTAGTCTGATTCTGTTTAACTAAAAAAGAAAATTGATTATACTTATTATCATATATAGGTATACTGTATAGGTAAATATTTTTATTTATACAGTTATGTTATCAACACAGCTAAATTAATTTAAAATTTTTGGGGTCTAGATTCCGGACTGATCTCATACAAATATAAAATTTTTAGTGTATTTTTATGTTATGACCAATGGAAAATCAATTTTACAGAAATTTTCTTTATATAATTAAGTACTTTAAATCATAAATCAATAAGTCAATAACAACAAAAAAAAAAGGGGAATACCGGCGATTGCGCAACAAGTTCGTACAGTGCAACTGAGCATATTGTTTAGTGATATAATAGTCTGTGTACACGTGTAAACCTTAAACGACTGAGCGAAATTTTTTGAAATTTCATATTTAAGGTTTTGACGTAAATATTTCGGATTGATAAGCTTTTGGAGCAAATCGGACAACCGCAAGTGGTAGTTTACTAGTGTACTTTTTAAGTTTTCTACGAATATTTCGTAACAGAAAAATTTTGTGAAAAATTATTAGAAAAATTATTAAGAAAAAGTTGTTACACAAGTAAAGAGCAACAATTTTGCCATAGAACATTTTTTGATACGACTTTAAGTTTTATTTAAGTCCCAAATTTTATACATATAGCACGCCATATGAATTTTTATGAACAATTTTTTTTTTGTTTTTTTTTTTATATCTCTAAAAATGTTACGTATTTGCTTATATTATGTTATGTACATATGTGCACATATTATTCTTTTGTTGATGACATAAAATTAAAACGGTAAAATTTTTGCTAGAGATTCAATATTAATCTTATGTTTGTTTTGTATTTGTTTACAGTTTTTATTATTTTTTACTTCTAATATTTTTGAATGAAAAAAAAATCATGTACCTACATGGAAATGGATGTATGAATGAATGCACATAAATTTTTTCGATTTCATTGCTTATTATTGTTATTGACAAAATGTTTATTATTATTAACAAAATGTTTATTATTATAAATTGTCAAGTATTAAATATTATAAATTAATATATACAAATTGTTAAATTATTAGAAGTTATTTTGCTTTGTTATAAATTATTATGTAAAAAATTTATAAATTTTGGCTTTGTACTTTTCGTGTAATGGCGGTCGGTCCTGGTGTGGAGACAGCTGATTTTTTTTTATTAAGTTATTATAAATTCAAGTTAAGTTATTAAGTTATTATTATTTAATATATCGTTTAGTTTTTCTTTTTGTTTACAACATTACCTATGAAAGCTCTCACAAGCGTTCACAAGCTCTAAGAAATATTTCCAATGAGCAATGCTTCAACTATTCGTGAATCATTAATCACATGATTCTCTTACAAAATTTGATACAATTTTTCAATTTTTTTTTGTATCATATGTGATTCATCGGACAGAGAACTTCTTGGTTAAGAGACTTCATTTCACATAAAATTATATATATTTTTTTAATTAAATATTGTTAATTTATTCATTAGATATAGGTATACTCGGAATCCGATTTACACCTTTTCATTTTAAAACTTTTCGATTTGTACCTTGAGTCTACTTGACGTTATTTTTTTTTATTTTACCTACACTGTTTTTTTCATTTACATCCAATTTAAATTTCTTATTGTCAATTATTTTTCAAATTTTCGATGAAGACTACTTTATAAATTTTCATTTCGATTTAAATCTCTTTTTTTTTTACATCCAGAAACGCATACTGGTCGTAAGTCGGGGTCATATTGCATTCGTATTATTTTTTTTGTAATGTTTAAAAACATTTTAGCGCTATATCTTGGTATTAACTACATATTTTGTAAAGTGGCTGTAAGTAACGCTTAATATAATAAATAAATATTGTAACAAATTTTAAAATGTAAAGATTCGAGTTATTGGTGTTAAACTAAAAATCGAAAGTGTGAATATGTAGATTTGATATTTCGATATAAAAGATTTCATTTCGAACTTATATTTAATAGTTATGTAATATGTAGTGCAATTGGTAAGTTTTACAATTTTTTGAATTTTAATATTTAGATGGATTTTGATGGATATATTACATATAGGTATAGGTAATTTTCATAATAGGGTGGTTGAATTCATGTTTACAGTACTATATTGTAAAACTAAAATTGCAGTGCATTTCTGTAACTATACTGTACGAAGAAGATAATTTGTTTGTTTCTAGTACCTACTATACAGAAGATCTGCAGTAGTATTTGCAGAATCAGAATCGTGCTGCTAATATATCATAAAATAAGAACATAACCTAAAAATTAAATACGATAAGTTAAAAAATGTCAGAAGATTTATTTGTAAGTAGAAAAATAAATTTATTAAATTTTTTTTTTTGGAGTTTTTCTAGTTGATATTTATTGATATTTTTTAGAAGTGCAAATTGCGAAGTGGCGAAAGGGTGGAATCACAAAGTAATTTACACTACTATAAGCTAAATACATTTTATTTCTAAACTTTTTAAATATTTTATGCCTCGTATATTTTGTTTTACAAAATTTGCTAAGTAAAACAATTAACAAAATATAATTTTTCCTATTAAATATATATTTTTTCCCTTTCCACTTTTATAAGGAGCATAGGGCATTCACTAAGTCATTTATTCATATTTGACTACGCTTCAGTTTCTGGAAGCATTATTTCACTAAGCCGTTGATTACTCTGCTGTTAAATAATTAACCGCTCATTTTTATGTTAATAAATTAAATTTTTGGCGAAACTAAAGAGAAATGTCGAAAATTATTTTGTGCAATAATTCAGCAAACCGTTTTTGAATGTAGTACTTTTTTTTTTATTATTCTGTTGCCGAAAATACCTACCAATTTTAGAGCTACACACATAAAAACTTAAAAACGAGGTGCAGTAACGTATATATGTTCTGAGAAGTGTTGAATAATCTTATAGTTGCAAGTAACAACAAACTCTGTATAAGGTAAAAGTGGGTATAGTGGCGATATAATTTTTTAACAAACCTTTGATAGTTTCTCTCAAACAAAGTATTTATTTTTTTTTTCCAAGTTTTAATTTTTTTTTTTAATAATAGATTTAATTATTTTAAATACATTTTTGTTTTATTTTTATCTTATTTTTTAATTTATTATAGTTTTTAATTTAATTTTAAACATTACTATCCGATGCTGGTTTAGGGATATAGGAAAAAAAATTTTTTGTTTGTTTAGTGGCTGTACAAAACGAGGGTTTAATGGTGACATTATTAAGTACATAGTAATAATGCATACATAAAACAACCGTTTTAGTGCAGATGTAATAATTTTGATTGAATATTTGAATATTTATTAGAAAAATTAAAAAATAATATTTAAAATATTTTTGTACCTAACATAAAAAATATTAATAGTTATATTTCAGTTTAATAAAAAAAAATTCAAATGCTAAACATAAACTTTTATAAAAATATAAAATACAAAACATAAACATTTATAAAATTAAATTTAAAATATTAAAAAAAAAAAATTAGAACTTAAATACTATGGTATTAGAGGCAGGTACACACTAAACGATTTTTCATTCGGGTATATCGGCCGATTTTAGTATTTACAGATATTTTTTTCCTTATTAGCACTAACGTAAAAATATTTTCACAAATTATCGTCTAATTTCTCCAAATCGGGCCGATAATTCGATTTTGTGTATTATTCTTCTTTATTTCTATGCCATGCATATTGTGAAGATTATTTTATCTATTGCATTTCTCTGCCACATAAATGTGGGCAGGAAATTACACAGCCTTTCCTGTTCAGGCGTGGCTGTAAATGTAGTAAGGGGGAATAATTCTTACGACGTGTATGGGATTCGCACGCACACTGCCTCAGTGTTTATAGCGTATTTTATACGCTCTTATCCACTAGATCACCGAGGCCCCCTTGTGAAGATAATATAAACGTATGAATTATGGAGATAAATATGAATGATTGCTTCATTATTCATAATTTTATTGCATATTGGGGAGGCTTCTTGTAATAACTTAGATATTTTGTTATGTATCTGCGTAAATATTCAACCTTTTATTTAAAAACAAAATTAGAAGTATAAAACATTTAATATTATCTTATTTTATTAAAAAACAAAAACCGCGGATTCTTCACTATACCAGTTGCACCTCTTCACTATACCCACTTTTACCTTAGGTATTTTTGTGTTCTTCTGCTTGCTGGTTATTAATACAGGTAGCCCTCGATTAACGCAATATATTCGTTCCTAATAAACTACGCGTAAATCAAAACCACGTTATTCAAGACATGAAATCCATATAAAAAAGGGTCAATTGGTTCCACAAAATATTTTTTTAAGAACTAAATTAAAATTATATTGAACTTAAAAAAATGATAACAATAATAAAAACATAAAGAATTCAATAGGTATAAATTTTTCACAGAAAAAAGTAATCTTTCTTCTGATTCTTGGAACTTATTATAAACTATTATGAACTATAACAAAAGTACAGCTTAGTAGCTGCCATTTTAAAGGCATAACTGAGCTTTCATAACTTCTGTTAGTTAATAAAATTACATCAGCTGGTGTCGGTTTTCCTTCGTGTGCAATTAAATAGGGAATCAACTATTTTATTTTTATTTTGGTGGTAGCTCCTTATTTAATTATTTTATAGTTAAGAAGCTGAAATTGGAATTTTAAACTTCTATAGAGATGTCGGGATCGTTTTCTTTTATCAAAACTTTAAAGTTTACGGGCTAAAGTTAATTATGCCTCATCCAAAGTTTTTGCGGAAAATGTTTTAATGAACTATTCTTCCATTTCGCCTTCAGATAAATTTGAATTTTTGTCGTCAATGATGAGAATTAAATCTTCTTCAGTTACATTAAGATTAAGAATTCTTAACTGAAATGCACAAGTTCAAGAAATTTTATTGATTTAAGTGTTCACAGATTGAGATTCAATATCATTCAAGTGAAACCATAATATTAGGCCGTAATTTTTCCCCAATATCCTTTTAAAATTGTAGTTTTTATTAAACTCACAGATTGCCTAATAAGTCAACAGTTAAGCATTGTGTAACTCTTACATAACGTTTTTTTTTGTATATGATTATATGTACATATATTTTTTTTGATCGTATATGGTTATAACTTATATATTATGTTACACAAGAGATTAGAGAATATCCACATAACTGTGTATATTGTAGATTATCTTTTCTAGGATTTTAGGCAACAAAAAAAAAAAAAAAAAAAAAAAACCAAATTTTTTCCGCACAAAACCGCCCGAAACCTTTACCGCGCTATTTAAAATACATTGGGAATTTTTCTCACCGCATTATTAAAGTGTTGCGTTAACCGACGGCTAACTGTATTTACATTTATTTTAAAATTAGTTAAAATTTAAAATCTTATAAAAACATTTTATATTTTTTTTTTTAAAAAAGTTTAATTCTTTAGAAATTTAATATGTATGTTAATATAAACTTGATATGTATTTAGAAATTCATAACAAAAAAAACAAAAGTAGTTAAGTATAAATGTTTAAAATCAAATTGCAATACTTTTTATTAAGAAAAAAAAAATTGTTTACTTATTTGTATAACAAAAAAAAAAAGAACATAGAAAAACATAAAAATTAATGTTATTAGACACAGTAAAACCTCCATATAGTGAACCTTCTATTTAGCGAACATTTCCCATTTAAGGAACAATTTATACTGCATTAGCATTATCGACCAAAAAAAAATCTCTATATAATAAACTGCTATTTAACACAAACATCTCTTAATAACGAACCAATTCAGTTTTCCATTACTTTAAAATTGTTACTCCATTTTACGAAACTACAACTTATTCATAAAAATTTTAAAAATATTTTGGAAAATTTAAAAAAATGAAATTTTTGAAAAACTTGTACTTGTTTAGCAAAAAAAATTGACAATTATGTACATACATAAATATGTCAAATTAATTTATGTAAAAATGGGTGTAGTAATATAAGATTTTTTTTTTTTATCTTCATAAAAAAATTTGTTACAGAATGGAGAAAGAACGTAAGATTTTAACTTTTTTTTTTTGGTTCTCTATTTAGCGAACTTCTCTATATTACGAACAAAAATATATGAATTTAATCTGTTTGTTATATGGAGTTTTTACTGTATAATAAAAAAAATACATATAGGTTAATAGGTACCAATATTACAGTAGAATATAGATATCAAAATATGTTAAATATTTTAGATAAAATAATTTTGTAATAAAAAAACATAAGTTTTTTATTTAAATTTCAACAAAAAAAAATTTTTTTTCTTTTATTTGTTTATATTTTAACCTAACCATAAATTGGATTTCAAATGAATTTATTAGGTACATAAGTATATATGTCTGTTTTTTTTTTTTTTTGCAATATTTTTTGTAAAATTTTTCTGTTCTGTATAAAAATAAAAAAATAGAAAAAATAGAAATTTTATTTTTAATTAAATAAAAGTAGTTGTAGTTGCAATTTTGGTGTGCAATCCATTTTATATAAACACAGTTTCAAAAATAAAACTTAATTTAAGTTTTATTTTATTTAATTTAAGTTTTATTTTATTTAATTTAAGTTTTATTTTATTTAATTTAAGTTTTATTATATTTCATTCAAGTTAAAAAAAAACATCAAAAAGTTAAAAAGTTTTAAGTGTTTTTTTTTCTGTTTTTTATACCTATGAACTTGTTTATATTTTGTTTTATTATGTTTTAAAAGAAAATGCACCATATGGAATTCAATCGAATCGAAATAATTCATGTGAATAATAATTTTTGTTTTTTTTTTTTTTGCGACTATGTATCTAATGAATGCCTTGATCCGCATGTATGTTTAATATTGATTTGTGTTTTTTTTTTTTTTTTGTTAAGTTAACATCATAAAAATTACAATTTAGTTTCAACTGTAAAAAACCTAAATAATTAGTGTATTTTTTAGTATATAATATCATATTTGTTATTTGTTTTTGAACGTTAAAAATTACAGATTTAAAAATGCATAATAAATAGGTATGTTATTTTAGAGGTACACGCATTTAAACCAAAAAAATTAAATAGAGTGAGATAATGCAACAGGTATCTAATCTTAATTTAATAAATACGATATAACTAAAAAACAAAATCAATTTAATTTTTTCTTATATATATGTAATACCTATCTTTTTTTTTTTTTTATTAAATATTAATACATTTTTCCTAAAAAAAGTAAAGTATTAGTTCGGGGGGAATTATGTTATAAAATTTTTCATCTTCAACAAAAAAGAAAAAACAGAAAAAAAAAGCAATAATATAAGAGAAGAACTACATTTAACTGGAATCTCATAAAACCTTACCAATCAAGTACGAAATAACAAAAACGAAAAATATTAAATAACCAAAAAAAAAAGAAAAAAAAACGAAAAAAAAAAAAACTTTACAAGAAGATATCATAGATTTGTAAAAAAAAAAAAAATAAATAAAAGAACAGGAGTAATATAAGTAGTAAAAAAAAAAAAACCGGTTTTTTAAATTTTTTTTTTTCTTTTTATTTTATACCTTGCATTTTCTTCGTATTATTCATTTTTTTTTTTTTTTTATATAAAAAAGCACCACTTCACAAGAAGAACAAAGACAACAAACAAAAAAAAAACAAAAATAAAAAAAAGGTATATAGGTATACCTTAAGTGCGGTGTATCATCCAAATGCTCATCATTGTACTTGCATTTTATTTTGTTGGTTTTTGTGTTTTATAATATACCTAATATCTACAAGTATAAATTTTTATATAAGTATATAATATGCATATATATATAATATTATGTTCTCCTTTATACCTTATAATTGTACAAACATCTTGGTTTTTTTTTTTTATATTTTAATTTAAAAGTTTGAGTCCGAAATGAAAAAAAAACAAAAAAAATAATTTGAAATTAATATAGCAACCAACAAAAGATGAAAAATGCAAAATTAAACAAATTTTGTATTATACTTATTGCCCATATATATATATGTTATTGCACATTATATATATGTACTTATGTACATACCATACATAGATATCTAAATAATAAATTGATACTTTTTAAACTTTTTTGATTAAATTTAATTCACGTAATTAAATGCAACATTTAATATAATATAAAGTTATGTTATATAAAAGTTTTTTTTTTTTTTTATGATGAATTACTATATAATAAGTATATAATTGTACATATTTTAAATTTTCTTTGTAAAAATTTGTAAAATTCTTTTAAAATTTTTAATAATTTATACATATATACATATAGGTAATATATAATTTATAATAAATTTATTTTATTATTATATTTAATAATATTTATATATAAAAAAAAAAAAAAACTAAATACTGGTAAAATTTAGAGAAAGTTCCAATTAGTTCTCATATTTCATTAAACTTCAAAATTTGTGTGAAAGTTAGCCTATGTCATTAATAAGTATAAGTTTTTCAAAGTGACGGTCTCCCCGCTAATAATGTTGTCATTTAAATTGGCAAATAACCCTTAAAAGTTAAATATCATAGGCCTATATTGACAATATTTTGAAAGGGTCTTCCTGAGTATTTTTTCCGAAAAATACTCTATTTATACTCTTTCCTTTTTAATTTTTTACAAAGTAATATATCATTCCACCTTTTTTATTTTTGTAATTTTTAATTTTCTAATTCAGCAAGGGAAAAATATGAGTGGAATATAATTTCATTCGGGAAATACATTTATAGCTCGCGCAATGATTTTGATTCATCTTCCAACATATAAATTACCAAAATTAGTAAATTCTGCATGATTATCCTGTCATTTGCAATCTAATTTGCATGTGAGTTTCCTTTTTTTTCTTTTTTTGCAATGCTAGTTTTTTTTTTTTGTTTTTTTATTACCATTAACATCATTACTAACATTAAATTAGTAGTTACTAACAGTGATAATGACCAATTTAAGTATTAAGTTTTTCTATGTATCTATCATAATTTACTAACTTACTAATATACTAACATACTAATCCTTTTAAATGATGACTTTTTCAGTTAATTGTGATGAACAACATCATAATTAATGTTTGGTTTAAGCAAATGTCTGATACAAAAAAAAAAAAAACATGTCAAGATGAGTAAAAATTTTCCATTATTATCTAATTCATTTAATTTATTCCTGTCTACCTTCATACATCTTCCAACATGTCTGAATGATGTATGAAGGACATTTAAGTATTACGTTGATTCATTATTCGTGGTATTATTTCATTTGGCATAAAAAAAAATCCTTTAATTTTTTCGAATTATCAGATTACAATATTTTTTTTTTCAATGCATTTCAATTACACAGCCTTTCCTGTTCAGGCGTGGCTGTAGATGTCGTAAGAGGGAATAACTCTTACGACGTGTGTGGGATTTGAACCCACACTCTCTCGGTGTTTACAGCGTATTTTATACACTCTTACCAACTAGGCCACCGAGGCCCCTAGATTACAATTTAAATACAATTTTAAAACCAATGATTTAATATACAATTTAAATTACATTACAGACTTAATAAATCTATGAAAAAAAAAAAATATTGGCAAAAAAAAAAGATGTTGAAAGAGTATGGCTGTCGCTCATTATCTCTGGCATATTCCACCTTGGCATATACTTACTTACTTTATTTAAAAATGTGGGTTACAAAATAGAAACAAAAATATAAATTTTCTGTAAAAATGTGTCGATAATCGTATTTTGTAACCAACTATAAAATTACTCCTAATTTGTATATTTTTTTTTTAAATATATATTGTATATATGTATATACATATACATAAGTTTTCGTCCTTTTTTTTGTAAATCTTTTATTTAAGAAAATTAACTAAAGAAACCTTTCATGTAAGCCAATAAAATGTTGTCAATAGATCTGTTAATTAAAAAGATATAATAAAAAATATGAAGTGTCCAAATTAAACTTTGAAGGGATATTTGATGTCCAGCAATGATGTCATCGGAAACTCTTACTTTAAAACTATTTAACATCTGGTGGAATTTACACCTTTAATCTCTCTATAGCAAGCCGTTCCAAAGTTATAGATTTTTTTATGAAAAATCGCTAAAACATCTTTAACCCCTCATATCTCCAAAAAGGGTCCAGAATAGACACCCCCCCCCCCCTCTCACAGGAATTTTTGTTCGTTGTCATGCTCTCCATCACCTTCTGCTCTGTGTGAAAGTTAATGCGGGACACCTTTTGTAAATTATATCTGATTACTTATATTATAGTATTAAAATTAAAAATATACCTTTTTAGCACATTTCCAAAAAAATTTTGAAAAAATGTGCTTATTATTAGTTTCACTCTGTCCGTTCGTCCGTCCGTCTGTTTACAAAACTTCTACACCGTTAAAGATAGAGAAAAAAAATTTTAACCATGGGTAGGTCTCATAAAAAAAATAATTTTGTGGAACAACTTTTTCGTGTACCCCATCCATTACGGAGGTACAGCCCCTCAAACTTTGAAAAAGCCCTATTTTTAAATGCATATATCTTATGTTCTGCTTAAGATTTTTTCAATCTGAAAACGTCATTCGACAGGTATTTTTTTTAACTTTGTAAATTATTATCAAAATTATACAATTTTTTTAAATTTAATATTTAAATTTACCGTTATGTGCAAATTTAATTTTGCATGAATTTCTACTTTCATAACTCCGACACGCTTTTAGATAGAGGCTTGAAATTTGGAGGCAAGAAAGAACTTTTAGAATTAGTGTAAGTTTGCTCAGAAATTTTTTTAGAACACCGCCTGTTTATGAGCTATTAGGGCTCAAAAATTGAAAATTTGCTATTTTTAAACACCTGTAACTTAGGAACCTGTACACATTTTACTCCTGCAAGATATAAAAATTAGAGCTACAGTAATATATTTTTACGTGTGTTAAAGGTTTATTTTAGTTGTAAAGGGTTCCAAAGTTGCAGCTCTTCAAAATTGTGAAAAAGTCCCATTTTCAGAAGTATATATCTCAGGCTCTGCGTAATAGTTTTGCAATCTAAAACCGCCAGAAGATCGAAAATTTTATTATCTATATAAAACAATATCAAAATTATGTAATATTTTATATTTTACTATTTAAATTTACCGTTATGTGAAAACTACATTTTGCATGAAATTTTTTTTTTCATAACTCCGGCACGCCTTTATATAGGAAACTGAAATTTTGAGACAAGAAAGAACTTTAGAATTAGTATAAGTTTCCTCAGAAAATTTTTCGGTAGCACCCCCTCTTTAAGAGTTTTACGCCTCAAAAATTGAAAATTAGGGCTCTGTAAAAATTAGGCATCTGTAAAAATTTTTCTTCAGCAAGACATGAAAATTAAAGGTTCAATAATATATTTTTACGTGTGTTACCCGTTTTTCTTAGTTATATAGGATTCCCGACTACGGCCCCTCAAAATTTCAAAAATGTCCTATTTTCACGTTTTTTCTTATTACATGAAATTTTCAAATTTTTGTGCAAGTCACAATTCTAAACAGTTTGTATTGAGTTTTGGAAATGTGTGCTTTTAAAAACCGTTGGTTTACATTCTACCTTGTTTCTTTTATTTTAAGCCAAAATCAAGAACTTTTTAAGTTGATAGCTTTTTTTTTTCAAATTTTCAACACTTATGTACATACCTAGCTGCAATTAAACATTTTTTCGTTACTTACGTTACTTCTTAGCTGCAAAGATCCATTATGCAATTCTGTAAAATGCAATAAAATTTTATTCAAATTTATATTTTTTTTGCTAATTGATGGCTGCCGCGTTTTCCAAACTTCTGCTAAGAAAATTATTGAAATATTAATTTTATGTCGATTCATAAGCCAATTATTTGTTTTAACTGTTTATTATTTGTGTTAAGTTCTCAGTATATCGCATCAAACAAATGGCTAAAAGTTAAAAAGAGAAGATTAAGAAAAAAATATATAATAATTACATTAAGCTCCATATAATAAATAAAAAATGTTTTTTAGAGCGTAGAATCTAGGTGTAGGATAGTTATTAACTCCCATTTCTCTAAACGACAAGAACAAAATAATCAATATGTAACTAAAATATTGCAACATATATAAGTGATGTCGCGAGAATCGATTTTCAACTAACTTTCAATTATTAAAGTTGATTTAGTTCTAAAAGTCAATGTTAAGCGCGCAATAATTCTATTGATATTTTTTTTTTAAATAGGTTGTAGACTTACATATTTTTATTTTAAATTATTTTTAAAATTGTGAAGCAATAAGTTGAATCAATTAATGAAAAGTAAGTTAAATACTAATAACTTCCAGGGATTGGTTTAATCTCCCATTCTCTTCTTAATATTTACGAACCGACCTACTTTCAATAATCTTCAAAATCTAATCTATGTTTTCATAGATGAAAGCACCATTGTAGCTTTCTATGTATTTCATAACCGCTCTAATATTAATCATAAGATTAAAACAACAGCAAATAATTTCACTATCAGTGAGCTAAATAATGATTTAGTTAAAATTCAAAATGGAATGAAGCCTTAAAGTTGAAATTTTTTTACACCGAAAAAACGCAATGCTTTTTGATCTCGCGAAAAGTAGCAACTACTATATCGAAGCTGTCAATCAACATTTTAGCGAAATATTCTACAGCATTCAATAGACTTAAATTGTCTGGGCATCGAAAATCAAAAATTGATTTGGTCAAATTATAGTAAAAATTATAGTTGGTATAGTTTAAATGATTGGGGTTTTGGTACCGCTGTGAAGCTTACTTTTCTTCAACTGACCTTCTCAATATCAACCGACCTTTTCTGCAGGTTGCTTGGTCGCTAGATCACTAAGATCGTTAAGTTAATGGCTACCCAGAGCTACCCTGGCCAGCGCTGGGCGTGATATATGTTATATACGTGAAGTGTATAATGGTTTCTTTCTCATTCTGTTCACGATAATTCCGACATGTTCTTTTACCTTGTTGGCTTATTCTTATACCATTAATTGTTTTTTCCTTTTCCACTCCTATAAAGATCGGGTATTCACTAAGTCTATTACATATTTTATTTGGCTAAACTTCAGGTTTCTTTAATCATTAAAGCCGTCGATTACTTAGCTGTTACTGATGAGCTGTTTCAGCTATTGTACAAGATTTTTATGTTAGATTATGAAACACAAATAATATATTTATATTTATTATGATTATATGAATAAATTACTAATATTGGAAGGTGGGGGGAATAAATTTTTATTTAATAATAAAACTTGTAACAAAAAAAAAAAAACAATTGAATAATGCTAATAATTTTTTAACTTTTTATTTTTATTTTAGGAAGAAATTAACCACTTAAAAATATGGAAACTTTAGTTCTTTTGGTAGCTAATAATATAACATGACTAATTATATCAATCTAAATGGTATGTTTTTTTTTTTGAAAAAATAATTTTTTTTTAATTTTAAGTATGTAAAATTTTGAATATTTTGTAAACATTTTTTTTTAATTAAATATATTTTTGTTTCATTAATTAGTAAATCTTAAAATTTTATTTAAATAATAATAATGTCTTTACACAAGTTAACACAATATGTTTTTTCATTTAAGGCCAAATTATAATGACGCGTTGTGAAAGAAAATATGCGTGCGGTGCGATGACATTTAAAGTAGAATACACAAGTTTAAATGGTTCAAGTTATAATGATGTAGCAACGTTGTAGCAACGCGCCACGCTTTTCTAAAATAGAAAATTGTTCTTAATTTGTGCGCGCATTGTGTGAATGAAAAATAAAAACAACAATCAAATTTCAAAATCAAAACAAAAGTCGAGAGTCAATTCAATATAAAAATTCGAAAAAAATTTAATTAAAATAAAATGGAGAATTTCGAGGAATTTCGAAAAATTGATCATTTTGATTAAAGTTAAAAAACAAATTTAATTTAATTTTTTTTTTAATATTACAAAACTTTACAAAATTAAAATCTTTCAGTTTACAAATTGTTTATGTTTTTATTAAACGTCAAGCGTGTAGTGTGGTGTGATTATAACTTGAAAAAAACTTCATGTAGCGCCACACGCGTAGCAATCAAACAAGCTTAGAATTGACGCGTCATTATAATTTGACCTTTAGTTACAAAAAAAACAAGTAGTCTAATCGTTTCTTTTTATGAAAATGTTTACGAAATGTACTTTTAGTTTTAGTTACTTTAAATTTTAAGTTAATTTATTATTTTAATTATTTCTACAAAATTTTCTTGTAGATTTGTCGAATTTATGATGTTTTTTAATCAAAATCAATTTTATATATATATATATATATATTTAATTATGACGATATATGGATCTCAAAAACGTTTTATTTATCGATAAGTAAAACGGATTGCAGGATATCTATAATTTCCAATTTTTTCTAATCTAATTTAACAAGACACATTCTAATAATTTTTTATAATAATTTTTACATAATGACTGTTTGTTTACATAATAAACTGCCAAATTATTGTAGACTTATACATTCTAAATTAAAAAAAAAAAAAAAAATACTTAATTCCTAAGAATTAAGTGGTAGATAATGGCTATCGTTTCGTAGGAAAAGTCTTACAGAAATTCCACACACGGCTCTTTTGACGTTTAACATCGCGTCAAATTAAAAACTATCACTTTTGAGTCTAGTAGAATTAGAAAATGTCGCGTCAGTGATATTTTTCGTATTCTACATTTCTTAAATTTTAATGTTACATTTTTTTTAGTAATAAATTTAATCCATTAAAAAATCAAGTCTTGTTTTTTTTTTTTTTAACAATAAGTTAAACAATAAATTAAAATACATTTGGAGTATAAATGAATTTGCCAACAACTAATTATGTATTAATTTTTGTTAATTTAATAATTTCAAAGGTTTTTTTTTTCTTTTATAATTTTTGTTTGTTTCTTTACAGATCCTTAAAATAAATTTTTTAAATTTAAAAGATTGGATCACAAAATAAAATAACTTTGGAAGATAATATTAATAAAAAAAAAAAACATATAATATTCAAAAATTTATTAAATATAAAAAAAAAAAAAAAAAATCAACAACAAAATACAGCAATGAAGTGATTGTGCCAAAATCTTAAAAAACAAAAAAAAAAAAAAAAGAATAAAATAAAAATTACTTGTGAACCAGAAAAGAAAATTAGTTCAAAATGTTTATTAAAAAAAAAAAATCAAAATAATAATTAAATTTTATGAAAATGAATAAAATTTCATTAATAATAAGAATTAATACTAAAAAATATTATATAATTAATCTAAAATTTCAAAAATAATATTCTTTAAAAATATTTTCACTTATATTGGGAATAGAAAAAAATAAAATTGAAGTATTTAGTAAAATTAATTCTTATAATATTATAATATATGATCTATACATATTTATAAAATAAAAATTTAGAAGAGAAAAAAAAAAAAAAAAAAAGGAAGATAATGTCGATTAAACTTAGCTGTGATCATTTCGAGAATTCATTATTCTCAATTAGTTTAAGTCCACGTCGTGATGTTGCTAAAAAACGTCTACGATCAAATATTACAAAAAACTCATCAAATATAGTTAAAAATGTAACAAAATTTCAAATAGATAATAATAAATATAATTATAATATAAAATTACAAAATGATATAATTACATCACAAAATGAAAATCTAATAACTACTACTCATGTATTAAATAAAAATACAATTTTAAATACTGATGAAGAATATACTGCCAAAACAGAAATTAATAATGATAATATATTAATTAAAACAACATCATCATCTAAAAATAATATGAATTTTCAATTAAATTCAAACATTTTATTACCATTATATTATTCATCAATTCCAAAAACATTAAATACTTCAAAAAATTCTTTAATTAATATAAATATAAAAGAAATTCAACAATATCAAAATCAATATAATTCCAATAAAATATTTAATTATTTTGATAGTAATAATAATTTAGTTAAAAATGAATATAATAAAGGTGAAAAACAATGGCAATATTTTGATGATCATCATTCAAATAATAATAATAAAATAAATTCTGTAAAATTAATTAATAAAAATTATAATAAATTATATAATAGTAATAATAATTGTAGTAATATAAATTATAATACAGACATTAATAATAAGGATCATAATAATAATAATATAAATTTTAAAAATATTACAGAGAAATATAAACATTTTTTTAAATTTTATTCACTTAATAATAATATAGTAAAATATTGTATATATCATATCGTTTTCTTAATATTTTTTAATCAAATAAATATTGTAAGACCATCAAATGCTCTATTAATTGTTGATCCTATTACATTAAATGATGGTAGCTATGATTTAGATAATCAATTTAGATCATACAATAATCCTGGATTAATTTCAAATATAAACAATAGTTTTATAAATGTATCATCTAATAATGGTGGTAACAATAATAGTAATAATAATGGTAAAAGTATTCGTAGTTCTAATAATAATAATAATAATGATGATGAAGAAGAACTTTTAAATGATCCAATTGTTATTGGTAGCGGCGGTGGGGGTGGTGGAGGAGGTGGTGGTGGTGGAGGAGGTGGTGGTGGTGGTGGTCATTATTTAGATAAACTAGATAATTTAGAACGAAGTGTAGCTGCAGTATTAATGAAAGTTGCATATGGTACAACATCAACTACAAAACGTAGTATACCAGATAATACTTATGTACCTAGTTTAACAACAGTTGCAACACCTCCTTTAACAACTTTAAGGTATTATCAAATAAAGTTTTCTTATACAAACATTTAACATGTATATAAATTAATTAATAAAAAAAAATATAAAATTCTTTTAAATTCAATTTTAGATATTCTGAAAAATCTCCACATCAACAACAACTTAATTTACATCATCGCAATTATGAATTGGATTTAGAAAGAGATCATGCTTTACCAACATCTGCACCGAATGCAGATATATTAAAAAGTAATAGTAATCCAACTTATCCAAATCCAAATAGACATCATAATCATGATCGAGATAGACATCGTCATCTTATAAATTCTACACCAGCACCATCAAGTAAGATACATATTATTAAAATACAATATTTTTAAATAAATTATTATATTTTTTCTTCTTAAATTATTAAATTTTATGACTTTTTGTTACAACTTTTAGTTAAATATTTGCAATAAAAAATTTAATATTTTTGTTTTTATATGTCCGTCAGTTCAGCCCATATAAATTATAAAATTTATTTTTCGTATTAATCGTAATTTTTTTTTATCTGAGCTTGTAATAAAAAAAAAAAAATAGTAAGTTTTTTTTATTTTTAAAGAGCTTTGATATCAGCTCTTGTACATTTTTGTATTATAATGAATAATAATGTAATGTTGAATAGTAGTTTATCAATAGTTCCGTTTACAGTGTAAACTAGCTAATTGATTTTTTAAACGTATTATGTTCTAATGCCAACAAAAAAGGTAATTAATTTACTGCTAAATTCTTCGTTAATTGTTCTCTTAACCTTAACGAACAGAAATTTTATTGAACTCCTTTAGATATATTAATCTAATGCCTCAATCAAAATAAATCTTAAGGCATTTTATCGACTCTGTTTGGAAAAGAATGAAAATGGAAGTAAATTTTATATGCAGTGCTGTGCAGAATAAAATTACAATTTTTCCCAAAAAAAATTTTTAATTTCCTTAGTTGAGATTGAAAAAAAAAAATACCACAGTAGTAATTTTATTGTTGTTAGAAAAATGGGTTCAACAGAACAGACGAAGGATATAAATCAAAATAGTAGTTCAATTATAACAGTCCTGATAGTTTAACTTTTTTTTACTTTTTCTTAATTTTAATTTTATTTTTGTCAATGTTTTATTTGTTTTTGTTTTTTACTTCAAAATTACTAAATATAAATTTCATTATATTTTTAAAAATATATAATACAAATTTTTTTTTTTTTTAATTTTTTTTATTTATAAATTGTAGTACACAATTTATTAAATAAAGGTCAACCTACAATTGCGATGTATCCTGGTGATATGCCTTCATATTCACCACCAGCTCGAGCATTTTTTACTCCTCCTTTACCACCAGAATATCAAAATCCTTTTGCTGATAAACCAACTTTACGTGGAACTAATAATGATGGCGGAATCATTACACCTGGTACTAGCAATAATCAACAATCATATATAAATAGAAGACCCATACCACCACCAAGTCTAATGCCCGGCCATGAAAGAATTCCATTCAGACCACCAGAACTTAATCCTGGATCTTCAGCTTCATCAGTATCATCACAAAATTCAAATATTAATTCAAAACAACCTTCATCAGAATTATCAAATAACAATGGTGCTCGTGGTGTAAGTGTGAATGGAAGTAATGGTGGAATGTCATATTCAACAAAAACAACGGACGATAACCAACAACAACGTAAAAAGACATTAAATACACCTTCACAAAAGGTAAATAATAAAATTGATCCAACAAATGATATAAATAACGGAAATAATGATAGTGGAATGACAAGTGTTATTCAGTTAAGCAATGGTCCTGGATCAGGTACTGAAACAAATGTTAATATAAATGGTGATCGTGTGCCAAATATATCTAGAATCTTATCTGGATCTAATGGAAAAAAGGAAGATATTCCTGAAGTTTTATTAAAGCAAGTAACAAGTCGACCAACTGATAATTTTAAAGATATAAATATGAATGGTAAATCTAATAATGCTGAAAATGCTGGGGCAAATATAAATCAAAGTAAAGATAATCGTGATGGTAATTTAGAGAAACCAGTTTCCAATGGCGGTAGTTCGATACTTGATGAATCTTCAGAGGAAAATGACGATGATGATTTTGATGACATATTTCCATCTGGTGGTACAATTTTTGGAAATAATAAACATAAAGATATTGATGAACCAAAAACTCAATTAACTATAAAAATCAATGGTAAATCAACAGAAAATCCACATATAACATCTGGCTCCAGTGCTAGTATTGGAAGTAATGCAGCTGGTAGTAATGGAGGTGGTTCATTACAAAATAGTTATTCAACACAAATTATTCACAATTTAGCAAATGATAAAAATTTTATACATTTAACGACATCATTGCCATCTGGTGGGAATAGTCATTATCAAGCTGCCGCTGCTGCAAAAGAAACGAAAAAATCAAATGGTGCTACATCAACAGCTCAAAGTAATGCTGCTGCAACTTGGGATGTTGCATGGAATATACATGTTTATTTATCAGTCATTTTATTTACTATGTTAGGCGTATATTCAATATTTAAAATGATCTTTTATAATAAGTTATCACATTTATTCAGTCAATCATATTTTGTATGGATTCATTTAATATTAATATCAATATGTGTAGCTCGAATATTTTATTTAATTTATGATGCATATAACATTCATTCGTCGTTTCCAATTTTCATATCCGAATTATTGTTAAATTTACCAGCAACATTTTTAACTATAGCATTTTCAATATTAATTTTATTTTTATTGATTAGATCTTTAAATCATAAAACAAATCGGTATTCAGCATTAATTAGACCTTTAACAGTTTTAGTTGGTAGTTTAGTTCATGTTTTTCTTTGTGTTACATTGCATTTAGTTGAAAGTTATACAACAACACAAAATAGTCATTTGCATTTTTATTATCAACAACAACAACAACAATATCGGAATACGATTTTAAATGGTGGAACTAATGGAATTAGAAATTTTGGTACACATCATAATGGTATACCAATAACAATACCACCACCACCACCAAGAGTTTTATCATTAATATGTCAAATAATTTACATTTTTGTTTGCCTCAGTTTAGGCTTACTTTATTTATATATATATAGAATATTAAAACGTGTTTTACGAAGTAAATCTCAAAATTATATTCATGGATATCAAAATTTATCATATGCCATACATATTACAATAGCTACAGCTTTATTATTTGTTTTATTAGCTGCATTACAAATATTTGGTGCAATTTCTATATCCACAACACGTACTATTAATATGACAACCGGAGGATCTGAAGTTGATTGGTTACAATGGGGTTATCAATTTTCTTTACGTTTAATTGAAATAGCAATTATATGGTTAATGTCTTGGGTTGCAGGATTAAAAACTGGTGGAACACCTGGTGTATTGCAAAGGGAAAAGAATATCGGTGGTACTTCAAGTGGTAGTAGTCATGATAATCATCATAATGTATCTGGCTTTGCATTATTCCCATGCACATCAAGTTCTAGTCAAGAACATTTTGAAACTGATTATCCTGCCGTATGTAATGCAAATACAAATTTACATACTTATACTTTACGTACAGGAAAACCAATTTATGATGATAATTTTGCCTTGAATTCTTTACAAAATTCAAATAATAGTGGTGCTAATAATGCTAATCCACTTGGACCTGGTAATGGTACATCACGTTTAAATGATTTTCATCAGCAACAACAAAGTCATTCTGATTTTGTTAGATCATATGAAACAAGTTCATTACGTTCTGGAAGACACAGTGCTAATCATAGTCAAATAGATTCTGATTTTTTAAGTGGCGGTAATAATGATTCTGCTACTGATCATTATGAAAATCCAAATTTTGAATTACGTGGTTCTAAATTACATTATTCTACAGCCGGTGCGTCAAATTTGGATAATTGTTATTCTGAACCATTAAATCTTACTGGTGGTGGCGGTTCAACTAATAATAGAAAAATACCATACGATCAAAGTTATGATTTTCAAAATCTTGAACGCCCTAATTTTCAATCGGAACGACCACATTCTCGATTGAATGAGTATAATAATAGTGGTACAGGTTTAGCTGGTTTAAATCATAAATCAAAACATAATACTACTAAATTAGATCGATCAAGCTATGAAAATCCTGAAAGACGTAGTTCCAATTCAACACATTCCTGTGCGAATAGTCGAGGAGGAGGGGTTGGTGGTCATTATAATAGTAATAATGATAATAATATAAGGGGCTATTCACAATATAATTCTTTTGATCGACGAAATTGTGGTGTTAGAAAAAGTGGAACCTTAAATAATATAGGATCTGGAGTAAATGCAACGAATACAAATCATATACATGGCCGTAATGGTAGTAGTTCATCATCAACTTCATCACATTCCCATCATCGTCCATCTGGTGTTCAAACACTTAGTTCATCACATCGTAGTAGTAATAATGGTTCAGGAAGAATGAATACAAAAGGTAATAGTAATTTTTATCGTGGTAGTAATTCAAGAAATTCATTGGAACGTATTAATGTTCTTAATACTGCTGGGCCTATAATAAATGGTGTAAGTGGAACAACAGGTATAATTCATAATCATACACAATTATCACAACAACAACAACAACAACAGCAGCAACAACCCCCACTGCAACAACAACAACAACAGTTTGCATTACCATCCGATGATGAAATGCTATTAATAGGTAATAGTCAAGCAGAACGCACAAATTTAATAAATGGTCATTGTAGTGGTAATAGCAGTGGTAATGATGTTACTGGTGGTATAACAAGTAGTACAAGTGGTGGTAATTTGACTGATATAACAACAAATGGTTTAATTGTTGGTAATAATGAAATAAATTCAATAAAACAACAAAATTTTCTTAATAGTAACAGTGGTAATAGTAACAGTATAATAAATGGTAATAGTAATGGAAGTGGTGGTGGTGGTGGTGGTGGAGGAGGAGGAGGTGGAGGTAGTAGCAGTATAAGTGGCGATAGTGCAAACAGTGGTAGTATGTTAGTTGCTGAACATGGTTTTGTTAGATTTCGGGCATTAGATGACATTAATAATGCACAAGGGGTGGGTATTCATAATGCCTCTATTAGAACAACAGGACGTAATAAAGAAAAACGATATACGAACAATACATAATCCATAGCTGTTTGAATTTAAATTATATAAAAAAAAAAATACAATATATATATATATATATATATAATTAATTTAATAATATTTTTATTCATAGACTATTAAATAATAAAATATATATAAAATAATATATATCTAAATATAAATAATATTTAAAATTAAAAAAAAAAAATTGGAAATATGATTTTTACTGTTGATAAAAGTAGTTAAAACATTATAATTAAAAAAAAAAAAATCTCAAAAGCCGTGCTTTATTTCTTAAGAATATATATATATATATATAACACAATGTGAAATTCCTATGCAATTATGTATAAAAACTAAAATTATAAAAAAAAAAAAAAAAAAAAAATACACAAGTCTTTTATTGGCTTTAATTGAATGAAATGAAAATTTTTAATTACCATTAAAATAATTAAAAATAACTTAATTTTATGTAAAGATATAAATAAATATACGAATCATGTACTAAAAAAAAAAAAAAAAAATTATGTAAAAATAATAGGAATCGAATCGAAAAAAGGAAAGAAAAAAAAAAAGTCATTCTTCGGAAAATAATTACAAGCTATAATAGTATATTTATATATACATCATTATGTAGAATTTTACCTAATTTAAAAAAA
This sequence comes from Poecilobothrus nobilitatus, assembly GCA_947095535.1. Classification (NCBI taxonomy): domain Eukaryota; kingdom Metazoa; phylum Arthropoda; class Insecta; order Diptera; family Dolichopodidae; genus Poecilobothrus; species Poecilobothrus nobilitatus. The sequence continues at coordinate 5,998,604 of OX352775.1, forward strand.
AAAAAAAACAATATATAAGTATATTCACATATATATGTGTATATATATATTATTTTAATCATTCTTTTTTTATTTTATATTCTATCGTTTTTTTTTTTTTTTTTGTTTTTTAAATAAAACAAATTTGATAATGGAACAGAATTTAAATAATTAAATTTTTTTTTTTTTTTTTTCATATTATAAATTTATATAAATTTTGGCTATACATATATAAAATGGCGCATATAAAATAAAGTTGCATTTTTGATATTTGTTTGACGCGCAGATATGAGAAGATCTTGGATTTTATTTTAACATAACATTTTATTTAATTAATAATAATTTTGATTATTAATTTATTTTTTACTATTTACAATTTTTAAAAACAAAAAAAAATCATGATTAAAAGTAAATAGCAAATGTATATAAAAAAAAAAAAAAAAAAAAAATTAGGTACAAAAAAAAATTTTTTTTAAATTATTTTTATTCAAACATTTTTTATGAACAAATTAAATATTTTTATAATTATTAAATAATTTTTTTTTATAAATTAAGTATAAATTGATTATTGTATAAATTACAATATTAAACAAAAAAAAAAAAATTCTATATAAATATAAATTATTATTGTATATAAATTTTATATTTATTAATAATTACATTCTTTTTGGTTTTTTAACTAGTTAAATAATTTTTAAAAACAAAATAATTAAAAATTATATTATATACACAAAAACAAACAAAACACAATTTTATTGTGTATTTTATTCAAATATAAAATATTAATGTTTTAAATTAACTGATTTTATTTATTTATTTTTCAAAAATATTAATGAAAATATTTAAGCACTGGAATATAATAAAAAAAAAAAAAAAAAACATATGTACGTTCTTCATAAAATAAACAAAAAAAAAAAAAAAAGAAATATAGTATTTCATTATTGCCATATTAGTAGCACAGTGTTATTATAAATCAGATTTTGTTTTTTTTTTTTTTTTTTTTATATAACGTTTAAAGTGAAAACTCTAATGTACGCTTTCTACGCTTTTGACATAAGTTGAATATTAAGATTTATATGGAAGGTAACTAAATGGAAAACCGTTAAAACGTATGAAATACTCAAAGTTTGTCTATTTTCAATTTTTTTTTGTGATTATAACGCTTTTGACATTTGAAAAAAAAAAAATTAAAAAATATTCGAAAAACAAAAATAAAAAAGGTTATTTTTACGATTCATTTTTAATAATTTTTTTTTGCTATATAAGATTGTTTTTTTTCTTTTATGTAAGTTAAAATTTTTATGTCATTTAGACGTGTTTTGAATAAAAACAATTTCTCTTTGTTTACAAATTGAAATTACTGCCAAAAGAGTTCATTACATTTTTTAAGGTATAGAAGAAACCACAAAATGCACAAAAGCATAGAAAAAAAAAATAAAACTGTCAAAACGAAATATGTTTACATTGAGTTTTCACCTTTAAAAACAAAGAAACAAAAATAATAATATATAATAAATCTATTCTAGCTTAAAATACAGTAAAACTTAAAAAACAAAAAAAAAAAAATAGTGAACATAAATCGAATTAACACAAAATATATATATGGATGCAGTTTTTTTTTTTTTTTTTTTTTTTAAGAATAAATATTTCTTTTCATTTCAACTCCTTTAAGGAGCGAAGCATAGGGCATGTTCATAGACACTCATTTATTATATGTATTTAATTATAAGCTTCAATTTTTTTTTTGGAATCATTAAATACACAATAAGCCATTGATTATACTCTTGGCGACTGTTATTAATGTACAAGATTATGATATGTTTATGTTATTCTTTATTTATACGCCATCTTTATTTTTATCATCTAATAAAAGAATTATTTTATTTTAATTATGTATTAATATATATTTTAATTATGTATTATTAAATATATATTAATTTTTTATTTAATTATATTATACTAAATTGAATATTAGGTATAAGAAAAATCTAGTATTATTTTATTTATTTTTTTATTAAACCATATGACCCAGCCGTGGGTTTAAAAATTGTAAGACCTTTCGAATAAAAGAACTATATCTTAATTATTACACTATTGGTATGTGGATAAATTGATGTTAAACAAAAATATTAATGCTTAATGTTTCATAATCTTTGTACAATAACTACAGCCGAAAGCAATCAAACGGCTAAGTGAAGATAATAATATATAATACATATTCATGTTTATTACAAATGTCAAATATCGTATATTAAATATTCATTTAAATCTATCGTCTATCATTTTTCATCGTATTACGAAGTATTACAAAACGATATACGATAAACTTAAATCTAACGAAAAAACTTTTTTAAGTATGACATAATAACATGAAAAACATTCGAAAATTTCAAAAGTTAGAAAATTTTTATTGTTAAATATCGTATATCGGAAAAATTTTGACAATTGTAATAAACATAATTATTTATTATTGTATTATAAATTATTCAATTGAAATTTATTAATTACAGAAATGGCCACAAAATAAGTTATATATAAACAACTTATACTAGATTAAAATAAAACAACTTGAAAGTAAATCCGGTTTTGTATCCCAGGTACCTTACCGAGTAGGTGCTACTTTCGCTAAATAAAAATTGAATTCGAAAAATCGAAACTCGTAGGGTTGCGTATTGAAATTAAAATATTAATACTGGATGCAACTGTGTAAGCATTATAATATATAGTATTAAAATTTTAATTTTGCATTCGCGCGCAACCCTGCGATTTTTTCAATTTTCAAAGTGTCAAATTTTTGCATACGATTTTTTTTTTAACGAAAGTAGCAGTATGCGGTAAGGGCTCCATCAGAATTTGCTAAATTGGTGTTGATTTGGTCAAAAATTTTCATGAATGGTTAACAAAGATTTCTCAGGAATTCTTCATAAAAAGGTGAATAAAATGTTTATTTTTAAATTTCACCAACTTATAAAAAACTTACTTTTAAGATTTAAAAAACAAAAAAAAAGAAATCTTCATTGTAAAGGTATATTTTAACATTTGGCAAACGTACTAGTACTATATTATATAGCAACATTATGTACATTAAAATGTATTAATATATTAAAATACTTCTAAAAAACAATATAAATATAACAATTTTGCACATTTTATCAAATATTGATATTTAAAATATTTTTCGTTTTTTGTTTTTTTTTACAAAATCAAAAATATACCATTTGTAATCAAATTTTAAAAATAGCATTATGTACATATGTAATAAAATTGTTATTTCATTTAAGAAAACGAAATTGTTCAAAATTATTGCCATGTTGTTTTATAAGTAGGTCAATATTTTACATTTCTATTAAAATATACTTTCACAGAATATTATTATGTATTTGGATATTAAATGTATACCGGTACTTTGACAGAATTAAAAAGAAAAAGTAGCTATAAAAATCAAATTTAGGAGCATTTTAAAATAAGACAAAAAAAAAAGAAAAACAAATCAGCAATATTATTGAAATTTGTTGTAGAAAATTTATCTTACAGTTAAAAAATTTCAAATCTAAAAAAAAATATTAGGAAGTCGAAAATTAAAACAAAAAAAAAAAATTAAAAAAAACTATAAAATATTGTTAAAAAATTGTATTTAATTTACAATATAAAAAAAAAAAAAAATTTAAAACAATATAAATACATATTATGTAAAATATTCATCTATTTTATCTAAGACTTGTCACTGAGGTGATGAAAAAAATAATGTATCGCTCACGTCTAATTAAATTGTATTTTTTTTAGTAATGTTGGTAAAATACTGGCTAATGTTAAAAATATTTTTTTTTTGGAAAGTAAACAAAAGAAAAAAAGTATTCACCTGTATACTTGAAGACTTATCATACGAATAGTATTACTGACGCGATGCTTTGTTATTCTGTAAGAAGCTAAAGTGATGGATTGCACATCTAAGATCATGTTTGCAGATCTTAAAACATAATTCTTATTCAATCAGCCCCACTCTGCAACAGAAAATCAAAAAACTTAAAAAAGCAGCTCTACCTTTAAAAACAGTTTACTGCACTTCATTGTATACAACATTTAAATTTTTGTATTTTGACATTTAAAAAAAAATTTGAAATGCAAATATGACAGCAGATCTTTTAAATTTCTTAAAACAAAAACGGCAAACTTTTTGCAGTGTTGCCTCAAAAATACTCTGCATTTGTAGAACTTCGTAAGATCTGCAAACATGAACTCAACCACATAATATGCCCACATAAAAAGTATCGTGTGTGTGTGTGGTGTTTCTATAAGACTTTTCCAACGATGCGATAATGATTTTTTTTTTTATCACGGCTAAATAATTCAATGATACGTATATGACCTTTGAGCGCAATTGAAATATTTTTTTTTGGTTACCGATTAGTAAAAAATAAAGAATGTGAGTAGAAATATGCATGTAAATATTAAAATAACAAGTTTTGTTTTTAAAAATTTTGTTGGGAGTGAAAAACTAATTTCAAAACAGTAATTTCAATTAAACATAAATTTTTGTTTACATGTAAATATTATAAAAATTTTCATTTTGGCAGCACTCAAATTTAAAGTACTACTACCCAATATAACAAAAATGTTCATTGTGTACGTCTTTCAGAAATACAAATTTTAACTAGACGTGACGTGATACGTTTTTTCATCACTTAGTGTGTGGTGAGTCGTCAAGAAAATGGTTGATAGGTTTTTTTTTTAAATTTTAGTAATTTTTTTTTTGTTTTGTTTTATAAAAGTCTTCAATAGATTGTTTTATTTGAAAATAAATTGCCTTACCCCTATATATATTTATAACATTTTTTCTGAAATGAATAAACAGAAAAAAAAAATTAAAGTTCGAAATTATTTTCAAACTTCCTTTTTTATTAGGTCTTTTTTTTTTTCTTAATTAAATTATATCACTCCGTTATTATTGGCCAATGAAATATCCAGTTTATTTAGATTTTTTTTTTTTTTTTTTTAATGTTAATTACCGAAATTTGTCACCAAATTAGAGCTCGTCGAACTATAGAATTTTTTAACGATAAATTTTTTGATAATATTTATGTATCACAAGTCCGTAACATAATATGAGTATATTTTTTTTTTTTTTTTAGATAATGTATGTACATAAATGTGATTTAATTCAAAATATAAGATTTTAAATCAAAAAAAAAAAATTTTTCAAAACTCACAAAATAAAATTTAAATGACCGATAAAATTAAAACTTACTATATAAACCTACCATTATAACATTTTTACTATAACTGAAGACATTTTTTTTTTTTTAAGTGAAGACATTTTGTTTTTTTAAGTGAAGACATTTTGTTTTTTTAAGTGAAGACATTTTGTTTTTTTAAGTGAAGACATTTTGTTTTTTTAAGTGAAGACATTTTTATTTCAAATGAAGACATTTTTATTTTAACTGAAGACAATTTTTTTTTAATGAAGACTTTTTCATTTAGCTGAAGACAATTTATGTGTATAAAGTATATATATATGAATATGTATAGTATATAAATATATAAGGTATTATTTATTCATTTATACCTATATATATACTATATACACATATATACATTAACTAAAATAATGAAATAAAGAAACTGCATTAAAAAAGTCTTCATTGAAAAAAAAAATGTGTTCATTTGAAATAAAAAAATATTCAATTAAAGTAAAAAAGTCTTCAGTTAAAGAAAAAAAGGTATATTAATATCATTAAGAGTAAATTTTAGTTAAAAATTGTTTATTTGATTAGGGATTATTTCTGCAATTTTTTTTTTTTTTTTATAATTCCAGTGCTTATATTCGAAATTTTAATATTACCATACATTTATCTCTTTAGTATTATGATGAGTACGTTCCATTCCACTTAAGAAAAAAAAAAAACACATTAAATGGAAATTATGTAAACTCAGTTGCGCAATAAATTTCATATAATATTAAATTTATTTTAAATAAATTAATAAAATTTTTAAAAATTATTTAACACTTAATCTTATTTAAATCTGGAGATGAGTGTCTATATATTTTATATATATTATATTATTTTATTTTTTTTTTCTTTCTTTTCTTTTCTTTTTATTATTATATTAACGATGAATGACAATATTGATAAAATGCATGTGTAATACAACATATTTATGGAAACAATTAAAGTATATATAAATGTTTTCTAAAATAAACACATAATTTACATATTTTGTAATTTATTATATATATATATCTATATTTGTATTTATATACAAAATAAATTTAGAGATAAAAAAAAAAACAAAGAAAAAAACACAAAAAATTAGCACATTCATGACTTTTAAGAGATTATATAAAAAAATTAATTAAAAAAAAAAATAAATAAAAACAAATTTATCTATGTATAAAAAAAAAATAATTAAAAAATTTAAAAATATAAGATAATATTATATAAGTAAATATAAGAAATTATATATATATATATAAATTATAAGAATGTATATGTATATTTATAAAAATAATTAAAACATATAATATATATCTATATATTAAATAAAAAAAAAAATTAAAAAAAAATAAAAATAAAAAAAAAAAATAAAAACTAGTAAGGGTTAAGTTTAATTTTTTTGTAAGACGTAGTTATATTTCATAATAGAATCTTTTAAGAAAGAAAAAATACCTTAAAAAAAGAAAATAATTGTAATTTAAATTTTTAAAACAAAAAAAAAAGAAAAAAAAAAAAACAAAAAAAGTAACAAAATATGCATTAAAAATGTATATAAAAATAAAATAACTATGTATTTTCCAAAAATTTTTCCAAATCAAAAAACATTAATTAAACCTATTCCGTCTTCTATTAAAAAAAATTTCTAATAGTTGGAAAAATCTAAATATAGCGCTGCTGGAATTAATGTCACCATATTACACACTTACACTTAATTTAAAATATTTTTTTTTTTATGTAATCAAAAAATAAATATAAATTTTCCAATAATAATAAAATATTATTATTGATAATATTTCATAATATATAATATTATTAAATATTATTAATAATATTATTAAAAAGAAACAAAAATGAAAAAAAAAGAGAAAGGATATTCCATTTTTTTTTTAATTTAAAAATTTCATATTTTTTTTAAATTTAAAAATTCCATTTTTTTTTATTTATTCTATTCTATTATTTATTTATTTATTTTTGTTGAAATAAATGGATTCATTCCGAGTATCACAATTTCTTGTGTGTCACGTATTATAAAAACTAATGCCAAGTTAGGTCTTACTGCCCAATCTAAATAAGAACGTACGATGTATAACCTCTATCAAAATGTGTTCATACCCATACATTTTATATGAACCCTACATATAAACGCTGAATATTCGAATTTTCAATTTTAATACGTTTTTTTTTTTTATTGCTAGTTTTTTTGTTATGTTTTTATTTTTTTTTTTAACAGAACTTTCATATTTTAGATTGACATACGGCGACGTTTTATTTCGGGAGATGTCAATGTATGAACGTCCGGCGTTTATACGTGGAACGTTGTACATTCTTATTTAGGACAGTAAGATAAAAAAAAAATGACAAAACTATTGTTAATATTTCACCTCTTTAGACAAAACAAGCAAAAATTGTTCGTATCAAAAAAAATTACTTAATTTTTTTTACAAAAATAATAAAATTCCATATTTATAACTATAGAAAAGGAATTTTAAAAAAGGTTTTTCAATTAAAAATATTTTTTTGTATCATTTAAAATCTGCATAAAAATGTTCTCTGTATAGATTATGTATTGTTCACAGAAGCAGAAAAATCTGGTATTTATTTTTTGCATATTACAGTACATAAATTGCATAGATGCGATACGTTCAAAATTTGTATTGTACAAAAACGTATGGTTTACAGTTTTTTTTTTTTTTTTTTTTTGTTAGTAAACACAGCAAATGTACATTTTTGACTTTTGAAATGTACAGTTGAGCTTTGCAATATGTATTAAGTTTGTTTGGTTTCGTTTTTTTTTATTAATGTTTTTTTTAAAAGTTTTAAATCGTGTAATTTTAATTGAATGAAAAAGGAACACAAATGTTGAGCAATATTAACTTCTCATACAAACTGCAAAATAACCCTTAAAGTTAAAACAAAAATTACATTTGCAGAAATGCCAAAACAAAATTAATTTTTGCAGCAAAACAAAAAATTTTAATTAATTGTACTCCTATCAGGTCTCAAATTTATCAATAAAAAAAAAAAATATTAAACAATGCAAAATTTACTATAGTTTTTGCAAAAATTTCTCTGCAATTAAACATTTTCAAACACATTGCAATGGCAGCTTTTGATTTTCAAACATACTTACCTCTTTTGCAATTTTATCAATTCTTAATAAACAAACATAACTTCACATTAGTTAACAGTTAGAAATGCATTTTGCATCAATACAAAAAAAAAAGAATTGGGTATACAAATAATTAAGAAAATCTATCTTTGAATTTGAATGCTTTTGGTGGCTTTTCGCAAACCAAATTTTATGAATAATTTCTTTGTCACATAAATGTGAACAGGAAATTACAAAGCATTTCCTGTTCAGGCGTGACTGTAAATGTCGTAAGGGGGAATAACTCTCCCTCGGTGTTTACAGCGTATTTTATATGCTCTTACTCATTAGGTCACCAAGGCCCCTGAATAATATTATTTTTTCTCGCCTCAAAATAAAAATTAAACAATGAAATAAAATTATTAAATAAGTATAGCTCACACATGTTTCTTTACGTTTTGGATTGGAGTTGAAATTATATACATAAAAATTAATTTTAAAATATTTAATAGTTCATATTTTTATCTAATTTTTTTTAAATATTACCGGATTTTTATATTTTTTGCAGTTGATTTTCAGAAGTATTTATTAAACATTTTTAAAATTTGACAGCAGACTTTAAATAAATTTCGAAAGAAGTTTTTAGTCCCGTTGCTTTTTGTACAAATACCCTCCGTTGCGTTTTGTACAAATACTCCAAAATAAGTGTAAGGTGAAAAGAAATTACAAAATCTACCTTTGGGTTAATTTTGTGTTGCGCAAATTTTTGGCAGTATTAAGTGACATTACTTCTAACAAAATTTTTATTTTTTTTTTATATATTTTATGATTTAAAAATTTTCTGTTTCTTTTTTTTTTTAAATATGTATATATATATATCATAATATATTTAAGAATATTTTGTCAATTAAAAATGAGTAAAAAAAACAATAAATTCATATATAGGATATAAATAATATATTATAAATAAAATATAAAAACTACAAAAAAAAAAAAAAAAAACAAAATGTCTCAAAAAATGTACAATGCAACTGAAAAACTATTATTAATTTTTAATTATTATTTTTTTTTTTTTTAATTCTGTATTATAAATTTAAGTTCTTTCGATTAAATAGTATATGCAATAAAAAAAAAATTTAATATGTACTTAAATTGTTTAAAACGAAAAAGTTATATTATAAAAACGTAATTTTTGTTTTTTTTTTCTTTATATTTCTATTTTTTGTTTTATATTTTTTGATTCAAAAATAACCGTGTTGCACACAACAATATTGTCTCCCAAGACTCTTCATCTTTTTTTTTTTCTAAGAGTTATTAATATTTTACAAAATAGCATGATCTTTTTACTGTTATGACGTTGATAAACGAATTTCTAAGTCCCAAATATTTTATTTGAAAAGTCTGGCTATGCTTTTACGAAATAAAGTTGTGGATGTCACAAAAACATTAAATTCTGATGCTATATGTATAGTGTTTTGATGGTATATTATGTGTACTTTTCAAAGCTTATGAAGTCGTTTATTTCTTTTTGCTGGAATTTATCGGTCTGGGAATTTGTTTTTGTACTTCCGGGTTTTATTTGAGCGATATAAAAATGACGAGAGAATTATGGCTCATTTAAAAGCTAAGATTCGTTAATTTCTTTTAGGTTCAAGTCATAAAACCATGAATTTATCACATAATAAATAACGCAAAAAATATTAAATAGTTTCAAAAAAAAATAATTTTAATTTGAATCGAACGCGGAACATGAATTGTCGTTCATTTTAAAAATTGTTTTACGTTTTTTGTATATTTTTTTTTTTTTGGCAAATCAAACAAACAAAAACGATTATTATTTTTTTGTTCAATTATATTAACGAATCATTATTTGTGACAGTTATAAAACCGATGAATCACATCAATTCGGTCAGATTTCTCTACTTTCGGTAATGTCGTTTGCGCTGCAACTATCAATAATTTAACTGTCATCGAACTTTTGGTTATATAGTTGATAAGCGTTATTCTTTCCGTTATGCATAAAAAAAAAAATCGAAATGTCAGTCGAATTTGTGCATACAAAGCATGATAAAAATTTATGATTATTTGTTGATTTTTGGTTTGAAGCAAAGGAAAAATATTAAATATATATTTTTGTTGAACTCTGGATTCTGATTCTGAAAAAGAAGTTTAGTAGTATTTTTTCTTTTGAAATTTTAATTATATTTTAAAATTTGAAATATAAAAAAGTAATTGAAATAAAATATAAAGGTGTAATCGGAAATGTCGCACTAAGGTAAACTGTATTTGTAATTTAATCGAAAAAGTAATTTGATTTAAGTATCGTAATTTTTGATATCGCACTTCGATTACTACTTTTGCAGTATAATCGAATAATTAGTGAGACACAAATCACCTAAAATGGAAATGTCATTTTTACGTCAATTGCAGGTTTTGAAATTGCATTTTAGTCAAGAAATTTTCATACGTGCACACAATGGAAACTGGAAAAGTAAATAAAAAAATTTTTAATAATTAGATTTAATTTTAATTAAATTTTCGAAACATTATAACTTTATGTTGCAGTGAAGAAGTCAATTATAACTTTATGTCAATGTCAATTTTAAATTTCGAAACATTATAACTTTATGTTGCACTGGAGCACTGATTTTATGTAGGTTTTGATAAGTGTTAGGTTGGAATTCGAAACAGTGTTTCAAGATGTTTTTTTACCAAAGCAACAGTGTGGAAAAAAGTACATAGAGAAATAATTGAGTAAAATGTCGAATTTCCATTTTCAGTAGATTCAATTTTTTTTTATGTTTGCGTTAATTCACCAACAATGTCAAATTCCATTTTGTTTTTCTAAATTTTATTTCACAAATTTTTATTTTTATGTTTAGTCGCGTCATATGATATTCGCTGCAAAAGTCTGATAGCAATGCGACAAAAACATTTTTGTCATTTTTATCAAACTACATGTAATAAATGATCAAATACTTTTGCATTTCATCTCTTTGTGTGACATTACCGATTACAGCTTAAGTAATTGTTATGTTTTTAAATTTAGATGGTTTTCCTTGTACTTATTATATATGTATATGTATATGTATATAATTTCCAAAAAATAATATTCTATAGCTTTTAAAACATGTATATATTAATATTCTATCTAAATTTTTAATTTTTCCTGAATTTCAGAACAACGAAAAATATAAAAATTATATTAAAGCACACTAAACAAAAAAATTTTTTTTTTGTTCGGTAATGTTGCTTGACGTCGCGTCAAAAATTTACAAAAGTCTATTTGACAGTTGCTTAGTTGAATCAAAATCGGATCAAAAATCATTTGACTGATCGTCATTTTATATTACCGAAAGCAGAGTTTGACAGTTTCCAGACTAAGTAATAAGGACAAAATTATGTTTTGTATTTGGTTTAGACATAATTTTCTTTTAATTTTTATGTAGCTATTCAGAGAATATATAATTTTTCAGAAAATATTTACATTTGTTTTTATTTCAGTTAAATTTTTATAATTTAAATACAAAGTTTTTAAATTATTTGCTTTAAAATAATAATTTTCATTTTCATTGAGTTTAAAAATAATCATTTATTTCTACAAATTTAATTTTCTTAACAATAAATTTTGTTAATTAATTTAATTTTTTTTTTTAAATATTTATTTTGAAATATAATTGATATATTTTTAATTTTTTCACATAAAAACTACCATTCATGACTACCATTGAGACACTGGCATTTCATGTGAAAGTTCTCGGGTTAAAACCTCGGTTGGGCCATATAGATTAATAAAAAAAAAAATATAGTTTTTCTTAGAGTATGTATGTATAAGTTAGTTATTATTTTTTTTCCTTGCCACTACTATAAGGAGTATAGGTCATCCACTAAGTCATTTATTCATGTTTGACTAAGCTTCAGTTTCGTGAATCATCGTGAATCAGCCGAGTAATCAATGGCTTAGTGAATTAATGATTACCGAAACTGAAGCTTATAGTCAAATATGAATAATAAATGATTTAGTGTATATATGAGTATGCTCTATGCTCCTTAAAGGAGTTGGAAGGAAAGTTATAATTTTAAAATTGAAAAATATAATTTTTTAATCAAATTAATTGAGAAAAGAAAATTTTATCAGAATACATATTGGTTTTAGTTCTTATAGTATTTTTTTTTTTTGCAAGGGTAGGTGAGCTCGAAAGACACCAATGAGATTAACACACCAATTCTCTGTGGTAGTGTTGAACTTTAATCAACTAAACGTCACCTCCTCCCTTTGATACAATGTATATTTTTTGGTTTGGGAATTGGAAAAATAGGAATAAATGAAATTGGGAATTATATTGCAAGTTATTGAATATTGGGAAGATTATTTATAACAAAAATGTTGGATGTTCTTCTTGAATTTATCGACATCATATACATTATGATAGCCAATTTTAGGGAATACTTCCGGCGACAAGCGGCTATTCCATATTCGCGCTTAACGCATTACAAACAAATTTCCATGTGTGAACATTTGTGCTATTTGGGAATTTTCAAGGTATAGTGGTTAGCTTGTGCAGCCCTCCTTGTATCTCCGGGTTGAAATTTTTGGGAGAAAGTATTAATGTTTTTATTTCTTCTGAACAAATTTCCTATACCAGCCACAAATACATATACATATCTAAAAAATAGAGTGAGTGTGAAAGCGAAAGTGTTCGTGTTGTAAATTGATTGAATAAAATTGAAAAAAAAAAAAAAAAAATTAAATTATAATAAACCATCGTCGTCGGTCCTTTAAAAAAATAAAAATGTTAAGAAAGGAAATAATTCGTTAATATTGTAAACCTATGGTTAATATCATATGATGGCAAATGTCACCTGAAAATGGTTACGATTAATCATACTTTGTTAAAAACGGTTAACTTGCAACTAAAGCCTACTTTCTAATAAGAATAAATAAATCAAAATACAAATTCATGAAATTTCCTATATAAATTTAATTTTTCTTTTCAGTTTACCTACTATTATTTGTCGTTGATATTATTGGTAAAATTATTGCAAATCATTTTAACCATTAATATTGCATTGCGTTGCATTTAAAAAGTTTGTAATCGTGGACTTGCAAAGTTAGTGAATTTTTAAAAGCCCATCATGAGGAAGTTTTTTTTTTTTAAATAATTTTAAAGTAAGGTGAGTGAATGATAAAAAAAACTCCTTTTATTTTTTTAGTTATTTACATAATATGAAATATTTGTATATAATTTAATAATAATTATTCATATTAAATTTTGCATACATATATGCATGAATTTTACATTTGTTCAAAATTTTAACATTAATTATGCATACGGGTACCGTTCAAAAGCCGGATATTTATTATCCCGCCGTTTCAAAATCCCGATACTTGAAAATCCCGACTGTGCTAAAAAATCCTAACAATCCTACTTTTGAAATATAACTTTGTAATAATTGCTGAACATATAAAGATTATATGTCCACAAAAATAAAAGCAAAGTATTTATTATAAAATTTTGGTATTTTTATTAAAATTTGGTAAAGTGGTAAAAGTGGTATTTTTTATAAAAATCACATTAAAAATATGTAAAGTCTCGTAACTCGAAAACAATGTAGAATAGGTACCACTCCAATACAATTGCTTCCTAGTTTTAATAATCCCAAATTGCTTCAAAATGGATAAGGTTTTTTATAGAAGACACCCTTTATATTAAATATTTTACTATGCAGCCCACACTATCTTAAGTTCATTATTGTTGAAATATGTATGTATGTAAAAAAACTAATAAGGAAGGATTTTAGAGTTAATTACAAAATCAGGATTTCAATAACTTGTTTAGCAGGGTTTTGGGGGTGACAGCCCTCACTATTTTATGTGTTTGGTTGTTGAAATATTTATGTAAACAAAAATAATTGAGAGAAATTTTGGAGTTGGTTACACAAAGTCAGGATTTATACTCTTTTAATGTATTTTAGAGTTGGTGACGAAATCAGAGTTTTTACCCTATTTCCAGAATATTTTTTTATATAGTAAGAAGGAATTTTAAAGTTGGCTTCAAAATAAAGGTTCTAATCTCTTGTCTCCGAACCGCATCAAAATTTGGGTTCAGGTTCAGTGGGTTCAAATTCAATAAAAACCCTTGAATCGAACCGGTTTTTTGTTCGGATTAGAGCTTTCAAACCCTGATAATTTAGAATTTATGTAATGTAAGTACATACATATATATAATAATTATAATTTATAATTATAGAGGCGGTTCTTCCTAATGGGCATGTTGGGCACAGCCCAACCTAACAAAGCAAAATCGAAGCAATCGCAAATATATTTATAATTTCATAATTACAACTCAATATATATTTTAATTTTACTTTGTTAATAAAATAAATAATTTAATTACATATTTATACAATTTACATATTTAATACAATAAATAATTTAATTTATCATTTTTTGTTACCACAGAATACTGTAATTCTTAGGTTACATACATTAATATTTAATATATTGATACTTTATGCGAGTATACTTTATAACATACATTTTTTTCCCCCTTACTTCTAAGGGCATCCACTAAGTCATTTATTATTCATATTTGTCTAAGCTTCAGTTTCTGGAATCATTATTTTACTAAGCCGTTGATTACTCGGTTGTAGCTATTGTACAAGACTAGGCGTTTCTTTAGTTCTACGTCATTTATTATCTTACACAAGAATTATATTTTATTATTATTTTATTATATATTACAATATGATATTAATTATAATTTATAACACATATGTATGTATATATATATACTTATTTTTAATTTAATTATATTATACTAATTATATGTTATAAGAAAAATCTATATTATTTTATTAATCTATATGACCCAGTCGGAGTTTGAACCCGATACCTTTCGTATGAAAGGCCGCTGTCTTAACCTCTACACCATTAGCTGGATTATAACATGTATACATACACACATAAAAATATGTGCCCAAAAAAAATATTCATTCAAAATAAAAATAAAATTTTTTACATGTATTTAACTCTCATGCATATAAAGTTGGGCAAATTTTTTTTAGCCCAGCTTGGCTATAAAATATACATAATTATATAATTTCAAAAATATTTTTTTTGAAATTGTGTTGGTGTTTCTAAGTACAAGGTGGGCAGATATCGAATAACCCAACTAAGAACAATTTCTTTTCGAATAGAAAATTATAGTTCGGAAAGACTTCGACTAAAAAAACTATACAAGTCTGATTGAAATGATTAAAACTTTGTTAGATTATTAATAAAATTTGCTAAACAATAATGTAATTTGTTATTTAACAGGAGTTGCCGTTCAAGAACTAAAGGAAAATCAAACACAATTTTTTTTTTTTTAGGTAAAATAACTTTAAACCCATTTCCTGAATAATTTTGCAAGAAGAAATTTTTTTTTGCTATTATATTTGAAAGATATGGAAAATTTCTCATCTGATGAAAATTCTTCTGCCTATAGTTGTTAACATGTACATACATATGTAACACTTCGGGTTTAGTACCTCAGGATGAAGTGGAAACTTATACATTTTTTTCTGGCCCACCCAACATTTTACATCATGAGATCCGCCACTGATTTATATATGTATATATTAGTCATATCTTTATAAGACAACACAAAATGTTATTTATTATCATTCTATTATTATCTTTATTTTTTATCTTTTTTACTTATATATCGTTTATTTGGCATACAGACCGTCAATAGTCATAGTAACTAATGACTTATGGCATAGGTATTGTTTTTTTTAAAAGATCAAAAATTATTTCGATATCAAGAATTTTTGAAACTTTTTTAATTACTTTAAAGAAATTTTGCAAAACAACATTGCAATGCATAATATTCATTAAATTTATGCAAACATATTTCATATCATTTTTATTTTTTTTTTAGTTTTTTTTTTTCTTTTTAAACATTGTTACAAATTCTAAATTTGATTAATTTGAAAAAAAAGAATTTTGTTTTAATAATTTAAAATTAAAGTAATAAAATAACAAAAAAAAAAAAAAAAATTAAATTATAAAAAAAAATAAATATTGATGACAATTGAAAATAAATTGCTAAAATTAGTAATGCTATATGGTATAAAATATATAATAAACATTATTAATACATAAATCATCAAATTGTTGATGTTTTAGAAAACTACTACAACATACATATATTTTCCTTGACATCGGAAATGTATATTTACAAAATCACGAATACAAAGTTACCATGATCTTAAATGTCAAAACTTAAAATAAAAAATAAAATGTAAACTTCAAAAAAATTTTACATTGTCTCATATGATCGGAAATTAATTTTACATTATATTTGCCCACTAATTTTCAGAACGCGGGGGTTGTTAAATTATATGTATCGAAAAATGTTTGGATACACAAATAAAAATAAATTGGATTTAAAAAAAAAAAAAGAAAAAAATTTAAATATAAATATAATATGGGCATTTTCATAAATAACAGATGACTGCAAATAGCATAGATTGCAAGAAGCCCCGGTTATTTTGGGAATAAAGAGTCGACATGATGACATGATTTAAAAAAACGTATACTCATCGATTTTGTAGTAGAATTTAAATTATAATAAACAAAAATAAAAATGTTCGACTTTTAAGCTCGCCACAAAAATTAAAGTTCTACTTTCCGGGACTTTTTTTTGTTTTTTATCTTTTTCTAGTTTCTATTACAGTATCGGTCATTAGGTTTTTTTTAAATCACATTAGTCTAACTTCTGGTTTCTAAAGATAAGGGGAGGGGGCTTCCCCAAAAATAACAGCCGCATAGTATTTATAAAAGTTGATATTTAATTTTTGACGTGATCTAGAAATATTGTAAAGAAAAAACACATTCTATTTTGCGACATAATGCGTTTGCGTTCATAAATTTTATATTGTATTATTTTTATATTTTTAGGATGCAGTTTTTTTTTTTTGTTTTTGTACGACATTTCCGATGTCACCCATTTGATCTTTTATTTAAGGGGCCTTAAAGACTCAGATCAAAATTATATTAAAAGCAAATTTACATATATGTATGTACATTAGATAAATAACTAATGATAAGCAAATGTCAAATATAAATTCCAATTTCAATTCCAATTTTGTATTTAGTGTAAAAAAAAAAATATAAAATAAAAAAATAAATTTATTTAATTATTTTATAAATTCATATTTAAAAAGGTTTAAGCTTAAGAATAAAATTTTGTTAATTTCGAGATTTTATTTTCTATCAATTATTAAATCAAATACCAAACACAGTACACAACTTTAAAATAAACAGAAAAAAAATTTATTTCATCATGATAATATATAAAAGTTTAATATAAAAAAAAAAAAAAAAAAAACCAAGCAACCGAGAAAAAGAAGCAAAATAATTTTGATCATATAATATATACATCCATACATATATTTAAATACATAGTTATTTTACAAAATAGCCCTAATATACATATTTCAGAATATGATAAACAAATATTAAATTTTCAAAATTTTTGAAATGTGTCAAATTATTTCAAATGTCAAAAAATCGAAAGTAAAATCGAAATTGTAATATTTTTTGTTTATTCTTGTTTATTTATATAACCGATAAGTTGTTTGATTTTTGGAAATTTTTTTGACGGAGATAAAAAAAGAAAAAAAAAAAGAAAGTATATATATACATAGGTAGATAACATAGAAAAAAAAAACAAAAATAAAGGATTTAACAGAAGCACTATCATTCCAATATTAAAAAAAAAAAAAAAAATTAAAAAATTATATTCATACATATATACATATATATAATATATATATATATAATATAATAATTGAATAAATATATTTTATTTTAGAATACAGTAGAATATTTTTAAATGAAACATGTTTAATAAAACAAAACTATATATATATGCATAAACACAAATCTGCTTGCGCAATAATTTTTACTTGTACATATATATAAAATAATAATTAATTAAAAAATAATATTGAAAAACTGGAAAAATAAATATTCTTAAAGCATTTCTAAATGCATATAAAAATAAATTTATATTAAATTTTACTTATTCGGTTTAAATTATCAAATTATTAAAATTAATATATAAATGTAAATTATATATACGATTAAAATATGAAATAATTAATATATAAATGTAAATTTATACTTTTAAAATGTGTTCTACTGTATGCATAAAATACATATTATATACCGTTCTACTGTATACATAACATATAGGTATATACTTTATACTTATATATCTATATATACTTTATACTTATATATGTATGTATATATATATATATATATATATACTTTATACTTATATAAAGTATATATATATATATATATATATATATTTTATACTTATATATATATATATATATATAAGTTTGTAAATAATGCACATAAGCAAAAATTATATTAACAAAATAAAAATTTTCTTTATAAAAATTTAAATAATTAAAAAAAAAAAAACTTGTTTTTCTTTTTCACCTTTTCTTTTTACCTACCTACATACGTTTAAGTGAAGCCACATGAAAGTCTAAAAAAAAATTGAATAGAATTGAATAATTTTAAAAGTTTAAAAAAAAATAAAAATTAATAGCCAGAGCCAGGATATCAAGAAAGTCTAGGCCTTCCTACCATGTAAAAAAAAACGCATCACAAAAATGTGCGCATTTGATTTGCGATGCGTAAATTAATTGGTACCATGTAACAAAAACGCATCGCAAAATTGTGCTACCATTGAAAATATTTAAAATTTGCCCTATGCCATTTTGTTTTTCTTTCTAAAATTTTTAAAATTGACATTTTTTAAACATTTGTTTGTAAAATTGTAAACAATGGAAATTATAATTTTTTTTTTAATAAAATAAAGGCCAAAAGGCTCTTCTGAAGGAAGTGTTGTATCCGCGTAGGACCAAATGACTATATCCCAAATATAGTTGGTATTGCCAGATTTTATAAAGTATATTTCGTTAATGGCGCATATTATCCTTTAAGGAAGAAAAGGACTTCTAAAAGTATTCTTGTTATTTTGGTCTTTTGTAAATAAACCGTTATATATGGCTATCTGTTAGGTATATATATATTTTGTTCTGCTTTTAGTTAAGGTAACGGTCTTAAGAATATTTAACGTTTATTTGATTACGATAAGTGTTGCCGTTTGGATAATGTAGTTCAAAGTTGAACATTTTTGAAAAAAAAAAAATTTTTAACATCTTTCTTTAAAAGCCAAATATTTCAAAATTTAGCAAAGAAAGCTGGTAAATATTTTTACATCGTTGAATTGAACTCATGTTTTCTATAATTTGTCCATACATACTTAAGGTCAATATCCAAAGATTTAGAAGATATAAGTATTTATTAACAAGTAATTCGTTTTTTTTACCCTTTTCTATATAAAACGATTCGTAAAACGATTTTTGAATTAAACGAAATGGTACTCTGTAATTCGAAATTCGAAAATGTTTAGTTCGATAATCGAATATACAAATATCATCAATTCGAATATTGTATTTTTGCACTATGTAATGCTACTTTCGACTATTTTTTGACAAATTGTATTCGAATGCTATTTTATTATCGAATCTAAGAGAAACATTGTTGGTCATTCAAAATTTTAAGGAATTTATTGTTTTATTTAAAATGTAAGTATATAATATATAATATTTAGTAATTACAATTATTGTTAATAAAAATATTTACAATAATTATGATATATTAAAGTTAGTGAAATATAAATGTAAATACAATGTTTAGATAATTTTTTGAAAATTTATATTTACGTTTTACATCTAGGAGTAAAACCACAACACCCTATCAATGCAAAATTATGGTGGAATATATGTGCAAACATAAAGAACTGGCTCAAGGGTACCAGCATACCTCTGATGCTAGAGTTAAATCAAACAGATTGTGGGAAACTCTTGCTAATTTATTAAACGCTGATGGATTTCCAAACTGCACTACCACTGAATGGAAAAAAGTAACGACTTCAAAAAATTGATTAGAAATAATTATTTATCTTATGTTTTTTACTCTTTTAGGTTTGGGCGGATTTCAAAAATTACATAAAAAGCAAAATGCGTTATAATAAAAAAAAGTATAACTGGAACTGGTGGAGGGCCAAGTAAAGTAAAGACGTTCAACGAACTTGAGGAAGCGGTTATAGACCTTTTAAATTTAAATGTATCTATAGAAGGAAATCCAAATTCAAAAAGTTTTGGAATTTTTTCGAGTCAGGAAATTTTAAATAACAATATTTCTTCTAAAGAAACAAATTTTTCTCATGTTACTGATATAGAAACGACAATTTTTGATTGTGATGTATTTGGAGAAGAACAATGTTTTAATGTTAGTGCAACAGAAGTAACTGAAATACCACCAACCGAGTTGCAACCAACTGAACCTGAGGTCCTTCAAGAAAGAGTATAACAAACATACGACGTAAACGGAGAAACCAAGATTCAAACATAAAATATTCTCTACTTGACCAACAAGTTAAACAATAAAAACTTTTTTAAGACAACATTACAAATTATTTAAAAAAAAATGATGAAATATGTAGATATGTAAGAAAAATTTATGAAATTAAAAGCGAAGAACTAACTTTAAAAAAAAAGGAAATGGATATAAAAGAGCAACAGATGCAAGAAGATCTCCGTAGATACAATACAAGACTAGAGTTAGATATGTCTTTTTTGCAAATAGAAAGAGAAAAGTTAGAAGTAGAAAAGGCCAAACTTAACAAAAATTAATAAGACTAAAATGTGAACTAAAATATGATTAATAAGTTTTAAAATTTCATTACAAAATATTAATTAGTATTAAGATCTTATATAAAAGTACAAAAATGAATTATGAAAATTAAATTTTATGAAAGAGTTAACTATTACCATGTAATATAAAAAAATAAAAAACCTTTTTATCGTTATAATAAAGATATTTAATCAACCAAAAAAAAAAAAATTATTTTCTATTTTGAAAGACAAGTACAAAAATTGATTTCAACATAAATAAATAAAAAAGAATTATACTAAAGAATTTTTTATTAAGTCCCGAATTTTTTTAGCTTCATCTGTTATTGATGTTTGTTGTTCATCAACAGGTAATTGGTTCATTTCCTTCAATGGTATATGCACATACGGAATTTTAAAATCAATACAAATGTTATGTAATGCGCAACATACGTTAAACATTTGAATTGCGTTTAAAGGGGAATAATGCAGTTCTCGGGCCGCCAGCAAACATCTAAAACGCCCTTTTAATAATCCAAATATGCGCTCAACCACATTCCTTAATTTGGAATGTATTTCATTGAATTTAGCTTCACTACTTCCTTCAATAGCTAAACGATAAGGTGTTATTAGCCATGGTTCCAGTCACCTAAATCGAGGTGTTATTAGCCATGGTTCCAGTCACGAATCACCTAAAATATAAATTATCTTTTATTTTTTTTTATCTAGTTGTGTTAAAAAGAATATTACCCAATAACCAAGAGGTTTTATCACAACTATTAAAACACCTCTGAAAGAATTGTCTTTCTTTACTAAGTGCCCATATATGAGAATCGTGAGATTTCCACCAAATCGTGCATCTACTGATCGTATTCTCATCTTGTGATCACATATCTAAAAATCATTAATAATATAAATATATCAAATAAACTTAATACATTAAAATAAATTAATCATACCACCATTGCATTAATGCTATGCTTCATTTTTCTGTTAAAAAATAAATGCTCATCTTCAACAGGTCGGATGATTTGGATGTGTGTTCCATCTATTGCACCGGTTACTCCTGGGAATTTTCCTTCCCAAAAAAATATTGTTTTGCTTCAGTTTTTTCGGCTTCTGACATTTCAAGTTTGATTTTCATTGGATTTTTCATAATTCTTTCTCCATTGCACTGCATACTTCTGCAATGATATATGACACGGTTTGTTGTGCAAGGGCGATTTTCATATCCTGGCCAATATCATGTTGATAACCTCCTTCTGCCAGAAACCTCAAAGTTGCAGCTAGCTTGATTGTATCAGGAACTGATGTTGAGCATAAATGTGTTTTTAATTCGCTTTTGATTGTATTTAGAATATAAACAAAAGCTTCTTTTGAAAGTCTATAATTTTTTATAAACCTAAAAGAATTTTTTAAATTATAAGACTAAAATGAACATTGTTTTTCATATAAAAAATTTTCACTTACGTTTTAGTTCGTAATTCTAAAATATTCGATTTATTCCTTAATGTTCTCCGTTCAATTGCGACTTGATGACATTTTCATTATCTTCACTTTCAATAATTTTTATAATTTCAAAAGAAACCCAAAAACAAACAAAAATATTAGTAAATGACAATTTTTTATTTTATGACAATTGATAATTTAAAATTCGCAAATATTTCGTTAGCCACTTAAGTGACATTTATTTCGTTTCGAATTTCATACGCGGTACTAATGAATTTTACATTCGAATTCCAAAATCGAAAAACGTTTCGAATCCGAAATTCGCGGTAGATATCCTGCTCAATTTTTCTCAATTTTCTGAATTTTTTCTTATTGTTTTCAATATTATTCATAATTTGTATTAATAAAATACGTAATTTATATTATTATAAATTTATTTTTCAATATATCTTCTCCTTACAGGCTTATTATGGAATATTTTTTAATTTTGGAAATGTGCCTTTTTGAAAAATCTTGATTTTTTCCATTACTTGTTTAAATTTCTTTTGAAAAATTTCCTTTTTTTGGAAATTATTTTTTTTCATAAAGATTATAGGATTTTAGAATTGGTTACAAAATCAAATTTAAAAAAAAAACAAGGCAGAGAATAAACCAACGGTTTTTAAAAGCGTACATTTCCAAAAGGCAATACAAACTGTTTAGAACTGTGACTTGCACCATAAGTTTGAAAATGTTCTTAGAATTTCATATAAATAAGAAAAAATATTAAAAAAAAAAACTTTGTACAGAAGATGTGTATAAAAATAGCAAATTTTAAATTTTTAAGCCCTAATAGCTCTAGCCCCTGGGCTGGTGCAAAGTTTAGGGGTCTTCACGTAAAAGTGTATCGAAGGGAAAAATTCTACTTTACGTGAACGACCCAATGGAAAATTTAAATTGTAAAGTAAAAAATTACAGATTACAGATATGTTGTTTGGTTTTAGAGAAATGTTTATTGGTATCTTTCCAGAAACGTTGATTGGTATTTTTTATAAAATGTTAGTTGATTAGTTGTTCTATCTATTATATTTATATTATTTGAATAAATATCTAGTTTTCACTTTGAAAAATAAAATATTAGTTTTGAGTTTTGATTTTGGAAAATAAATAATTTTTAAATAAAAAAAAAGCCAAACAATTTTATTAAAGCATTTTTGATGCATTATTTTATGCACTCCCAATAAATTCCAAAACCGAAATCCAAATAAATTTTAAACTCCAAATAAATTCTAAAAACGAAATGTCAAATTCACTTTAAAAAAATTTCCTCGAGCTAATAAAATATGCAATAGGGTTTAAGGTATATAGAGGATTTTTAATCTAGGAAAAATATCCACCGATCCTCTCTAGATTTTTCATACATGAAATAATAACAATTTCAGTCAAAAATTTCCTCAAATCCTCCAATCCTTCGATGCAAGACTAGTTTGCATTTTTTTTGTGTTGTGTTTTGTGCATTTTGTTGCATTTAATTGTTAACATAATAAAAAAATATGTATATGAAAACAATATTACATTGTTAACAATACAAATTTAAAAAAAAAAGAAAATTTACTTTTAGTAAAAGTGTTGAGCGACAAAGCATAGGATTTTAATAATTTTTTGTTTTTACGAGGGAAGGTGGGAAGCATCGAAAGTCATCTAAAGAACTGCACGAAGTTCCTCTAAGGTAGTGGTGAGCTTTAATCAACTAAACACCACCACCTTTTTAAACCAAACTTTAGGATAAGGCCTTTAATACAAAATATATAGTTTGGTTTTAGGGATAAGGATGTAGGAAGGATTTCTGGGAAAATAAGGATTAGGAAATTTGGAATTAAGATGGATGGGTATGAAAATTTGGAGGGGAACTTCGAAAATGTTCTTCTTAAATCTTTTTATATTGTACACATATGAGTCATTAATTTTGGGAAACACATAGGATAGTGTAGGGAGCACCACGAAATAGCAAAACAAAAAAAATCCCAAATTCCAAAGTCCCTAAATTCCAAAATCCCAAATTCTAAAATCTCAAAATACCAAAATCCCAATGTTTTTTTTTGGAATTATGTTAATGCTAATTTGAAAATGGAATTTGTTTTTTGGAATTTCGTACCCAACCCGTCTCGAATACCAAAAAAATATAGGAAAAAATAATGTTGAACAGTATACAAATGCAAATTAAAAAAATTAAAAGCGTTGAAATCTTGAATAAAATGTTGAATCTTTTTTGTTGATGACCCACATCTGAAATAAAAAAATTCAAAACGAATTATGATAACGAAAGTGGTTTGGGATTTTAGAATTATGGGATTTTGGTATTTGGGATTTTGGAATTGTGGGATTTTGAATATTTGGGATTTTGTATTTGGGATTTCGTGGCCAACCCAATGGTATGGTATATACCATCCTATTGATCCTATCCTACCATCCAATTTGATTTATGACAGTAGACCCTACTATGAAGAATTAAAAATATAAGCTTTTATAAAAAGATTCGACATTCGTCTTTTTGCATACCATATTAAAGGGAAACCTATTTTTTTTATAGGTTTATATTTTTTATAGGTACAAATTATAGTTTAATAATTTTAAAAAGAGAAAAATAATGTTTGTTTTTTTTTTTCTCTACATATGAATCATTTTTAAATAAATCTTTTTATTAAACGATTTTTTGCTAAATATTTAATTTTGTCAAGTGGAAAATTAGAGAAGAGACTTTTTTTCTAAAATGACTTGTGATGAAATGTATTTTTTTTTTTTTTTGCAATAATATGTTATTTGATAAAGTATAACCCTATACATATTCTATACCCCCTTTGTAACCTACTGAATTGGAAATATAAATATATACGTGTACCTTCTTATGAGCATAATATCACTTTTGGATTTTCTGTTACTTATATTTTATAGCTGTGTGTAATTCAAAATAAAAAAAAACAAAAAAACGTTGTCCTTGCTTGTAGATTTAATTAAGTGTATAATTATATATTTGTGGCGTCTGAAAAATAAAGAAGATGTCTATATAATAACTACATATTATAAAACAAGATTTAAATTAATAAAATATCTTATATGGATGGTTCATTAAGTATTCAATTTAAATATGTATCATATATATGTATAATAAATTATTATTATTAATTTTTATTTTTAAAAAATTCATTTATTTTGTTTACCTTGATAATTAGTATTTTTTTACATTTTTTTTTTTTTTATTTTAAAAGGAAAAAATCTTAAAATCTTCAGCTTGATTTGTTTTTTTCTTATGGTGCCAAGTAAAATAATTAATACCTAGCATATTTTAATATAATATTATTCCACACCAATATGTTATTGAAAAAAAAAAAAACAAATTGCACATATTTTAAAATGCAATTTTGCAATTCAATGATGCAATCAAGGATTTTAATATAAAATTTCAAATATTTAAAATAAAAAAAAATATACATATACAGTGAGTCAAAAAAGTATTCATCTTTATCACATATTGTTATTCTCAACAGTTTTTCATTTTTCATCCAGAAACTATCAATAACTATAACCAATTATTAATTAAAAATTTTTTTTTTATATTAGATATTTCTATTCTACAACAACAACAAAAATAAAATGGAGTAAATTCATAACAAAAAAAAAGTATTCGCCTAATCTAATTGTTTATAAAAATACAACTGTAATTTTTAATCTAATTGTAAAATACAACTGTAATTTTTATAAACAATTAGATTAGGCGAATACTCAAACAAAAAGAAAAGAATGGCTCCTCCAGAGAGTACCAACCAGTTTAGCTCGCTGGCAACCGGTGATAGCCCACCACCTAGTAAGAAAACAAACACAGCAGGAACAAAATCCTCAGGCTATCCAATGCTAGGTTTCAATAAAATTGACTCGGACAAAAAATTCCTTCAAGTGAATTTTATTTCAATAGTTTACAATCAAGATCACTGTTATCTTTTTATATTTTATGCAGATGCAATAATTTATTATGGTATTAGTCATTCAATAAATTTTCAAGTGATTTATTAGTGTGCATTTTTTAATAATAATTTTTTTGTTAATGAATAATAATTAAAAATGGGAAGAAAAGAAAACGAAATGACTGATGCAGGTTGAAAAATAATAATAAATTTAGAAAAAGAAAGTTTTACGTACAAAGAAATAATTAATTATGTTAAGAGAGCAATAATAACAACTATTAAAAGCATTATTTACAAGTACCAAACCACTGGAAAAATTGCAAACAATCACAGATCTGCGGTTGTCCGCAAAAGTTTAAAGAATCTGAAAAACGTTTAATTGTAAAAAATAAATTGAAAAATTAAAATAAACCAAATTGTAAGAAAAACCAAAATTAGATGCTGAAGTTAGAAGAGATTTTCGGAAAACGTTGTCTAATGAGACGGTACGAAACGTTTTACGAGCATCTAATTTTCATGGCTGTACTGCTCGTAAAAATCCATTATGATATCAAAACTAAATAAAAAAAAAACGTTTGGAATATGCTAAAACTTACAAAAATCATCACATATCGTTCTGGAATAACGTTGTGTTCACGTATAAGAGCAAGTATAATATTTTCGGATCGGATGGGAAAAAAATTCGGATTGCAGAAAGCCTAATACCGAAATACCAAACAAAAATTTAACTGTCAGTGTTAAACATGATGACGAATCGCTTGTGTGGGGATGTATGAGTGCCAATGATGTAGGAAATATTCAAGTTTTTGAAGGTACTGAAGGTAGGAAGGTTTTGAAAGTATGGATCACATACAAATATTAGACAACCATCTCTTCAGTAGCGTAGAAAATATGGGTTTATCTACAAATTTTGTTTTTGCCCAAGACAACGATTCCAAAAACATACTGCCCACAATACCAAAATGTGGTTACTCTACAAACTAATATGGAAACACCACCACAATCTCCAGATATTAGTCCTATACAGAATTTATGGGATCTGTTTGAAAAAAGAATTAGAAACCGAAAAATATTTCAACTAAGTCGATTTAAAGATTTCGTTACAGGAGGAATGGAATCAAATTACACCAAATATAAAACAAAATCTGGTAAATTCCATTCCAAGACGCTTGGAGGCAATACATAAATCTAAAGGATGACCCATCAAATATCAATACATTAAAAAGCAAAAGAAAATATTATTCTTTTATTTTAATATTCTTGTTATTTAATATTAAATTTTTGATTAAAAATTGGTTATAATTGTTAGTAGTTTGGGGATGAAAAACTATTGAGCATAAATGTTATGTAAAGACGAATACTTTTGTGTCTCACTATATGTGTACATACATGTGGGAATCGAAAGTTAAATGAATAAGATTTATTTTAGTTTTAAGATTTCATTTTTTTTTTACAATTTTATTTAAGTTTAATTATTTAAAATATTGCTTTAAAATTTAAGTTTAATTATTCAAAAATAATTTTAAGATTTAACTAAATTTATGTAAAACAATATATTTAAGAATTAATTTTATTTACATACTTTAATTTTAATTAAAATTTACTTAATTACTGATTTCAAGACAGTGGAGACGATATAGTTGAAAAAATGTAATAGTATTGTCAAAAATGTTTATGTTATTGTACACTATCTTGCTAGTACTGTCTCGTCTGGCCTCTAGGTTAGTAACGCTATACGATACATGCGATTACACTATATCTGTAAATGTAATTCTACAGGGTGGGCCAACTTGGACTGGCTGATTTGAAATGCCTATAATTTTTTTTTTTTTTTGCAGATAATAAAGAATTTTTGTAAAATTTTATAATGTCATCATACTCATAAAAAAAAAAAAAACTTCCTGATATTTAACAACTTTTTTATTTTGTAAAAAATTAATAATTCAATTTTATACGAATTGTATGTTATTCATAGATAGAATAGACTTATAATGTCACGCAAAATCTTGTATGTAAATATTTTCTTTTATTCTTTTTTTTTTTATTATTTATTTAGAAAATTCAGTATATTCTTTGTATATAAAATTATAATGCGTTTTTTGTTTTTATTGATTTTAGCCTAAGCTGATCTTAGATCTTAGCCTGATCTTTTAAATTAGCATCTAACAAAGCGTTGTATTAAATAGAGTTACAAAATATAAATAAGGATAGATTATTATTATTAGTTTTTTTTTTTTTTTTTTTTTAAACTTAAAGTAGTTGACCAAATTATATGTATAGATTTCTTGTATTGTGACCGTGGATATCTATATTTCTGTTAAGGATGAAATTATATTTTATCAAATTGTTTACAATTTTGAATGCTGTTAAGTATAGTTCCTTTTTAATAATGTTTTGGATGCTTATATATTTCCCTGTTTATAATAAGGATGTTGGATGAGTGGGTGTGGGTAGAAATTTAACAATTTAATGACTTTTTTATGTACTTTGTCCATAATAGATTGATTAGCACTTCCCCATAAAGGACTTAAATAAATTATATTTATTAAAATATATAAAGTATAAATGAGATTTAAGAAATTTTTTTGGTAGAAATTTACGTAGCCTGCGTATCAGAAAAAAATATGAGATAAGTTTTTTTAATTAGGCGATCAACATGATCAGAACATTACAACTTCCTGTCAATTATTAGCCCGAGGTAATTAAAATTTTCTATTGTTTCCAAGTTTCCAATATCGTACCATTAAAAGTAACGGAAAATTTGGAGTACTTCCTATTAACTAGTATAGCAATCATTATGTTTTTTTGAAATTCAATAAGCAATCGGTGTCTTGAATCTCAACAACTGCTCCAGTATTTGCAGATCATTTATAATGCCTTTCTGAAGCCTGTTATCACTGTTCGTTCGACATATTTCAGGACGTCATCATCTGCGTATAATTGTATGGAATCTGTCAAGTTTAAACTGCGGATGTCATTTAAATTCACAGGACAATTTATGAAATGTTAACAATGTTTTGTTAGCGTTTTCATTTTCATGCATATTTTATTGTTTTTTTTTTTTTTTATAGGTAAATTTAATTGTTTTCGTTAGTATTATTTTGTTATAAATCAAAGAAGGTTTTATTTATTTATATATATTTATATATTTTTCTTAAAACTAGTAAAATTTAACAAGCTCTTTTAATAATGAGTCAAAAATAAAAAAAAAAAAATAAAAATTAGGGTGTTTACTACTCACTTTTCACAGCACAGTATTTCACTTATAAATAATACAAAGATTATATAAAAAGTGTTTAGTTAAGTAGATATAATTTGTTTTTTTTTTTTGTTTTTTTTTTTTTGCTTTTGTTTTTTAAATACTAACTGCCCAGTTTTACTAATAATTGTGTAAATAATGGTGGTAAATTTAAATAAAAAAATAAAAATTTTCTGTTTTTGTAATTTTTTTTTTAGTACTTGAAGAAGAGAAAAAAAACAACGTGTTATGTGCGTTTTTAATTGAATTCGCATAAAAAAAAAAGAAAAGATTTTAGTTGATCTCACAATGTATAATTTTATGTACATACATATATATATATATATTTATATGAGTGTACGTAAAATGCAATTAATATGCACATATAATAATTATAATATTGTAAATTTAATGACTCAGCAACAGGGGTGATAAGTTTTTTTTTTTTTTCCTCTATAATTGAAGACCTCCTTTTCTTAACACAACAACACATAACATAACAAAAAGAAAAACAATATATATTTATACATATATATATCTATATATATATACAAGGTATGTATATTCATATACAAGGTGTCTCAAGACACCTGAGAAATATTATATCTTTATTTTATAAAAAAATAAGAAAAAAACAATCATAGAAAATTATTTACTACATATTTTCATAGTTTACCTTTATATAGTATATATTTAATCTTTATATAGTATATATAGTATAGTATATAGAGAAAATTTTGAACAATCAAATTTGAAATTTAGGCAGTGTCCGAAACTATTGCACTTCCTACTAAATTAATTCCGAAAAACTCCGAGAAAAACTTTTTTAGTACATTCGATAATAGTACACTAAATTGTCTGATCGCACTTGATTATCTGTCAATCTTTTAGTGTACTTTGGACTACACTAAATGTTCTCATCCTAAAATAGTAATACATGTAAAAAAAATAGTGTGAAGTGTCTATAGTGTCAAGTGCTAATGCGATAGATTCGGAAACTGCGTTAATATAGTTTTAATTATTTATTTATTTGTATTAAATATAAAGCTAAAAAATTACATAAAAAAAAAGAAAACCTAAAAGATATTTTATGTAAAATTGATTTTAAATCTGAATCGAGCATTTTTATGATTTATGGTAATTTGAATAAACTCTATAATTGTTATTCTATAGAATCGTTGATTTTTATTTTTATTAAACTTTTTGTTTTGATTTAACTATCTACACCAGAGCTTCCCACTAAGTTTTTAATCTTTTTACAAAACAATCTATATGCATATATATTATTATATATAATATATAAATGTATATTACATATTATATTATATTCAGGACATATTTTATGTATTGAAATTTTATCGAAAAAAAATATGATTAAGATGAATTCCCATAATATAACCGTCGTATGTGATGATAACGCTGTGACGTGACATAATTTCTATTTAAAAATTATCCATTTCTTTTAAATTTATTCACATATTGCACTACAACGACATCACCAACAACGTGCTGGTATACCCTAACCATGTTGTTGGGAATATTGTATTCTTAACGATATATATATAAATATAAATTAAAAATAAAAGTAAAATTATGACGTCGTTGTGTGTGTGTGTGAATAGGAAAATTTGACTTTAATGTGAATTTAATATTATTTGTAAAGAATTTTATAAATAAAAAAAAATAGGTTACCGTCATTGCATATACATCAATATATAGTGTGAATGGAAGTACGTAACCGTTACGGTATATCATTGTCGTTGCTTCGTTACATGCCGTTGTAATGAGACTTAACCTTTAGTTGAAGCACAATTCAATACGTAAACTAAATTTACAGAAAATGAAATGATTTATTTATTTTTAACGTTTATGTATTTAATGAAAATCAGCGTATTAATATTTCAATATAGCAAATTCTGAATTATATATGTAATATGAAAAAAAAAAAATAAATTATTTAAATTAAATAACACTCAACTCAAACATTAACCAGATCAAAGCAGTACAAAAAATAAATTGAAATCTGTGAATGAAACTCATAAGGCTCAGATGTACTAAGGCCACCTACAGATATAAATTTGAAAAACAAACTCCACCATTATGCAGTTTTTGCAGCAATGTTCATATCATCACAAAATGCCCATATATTACCCTACAGAGACACAAAAATTCAACAATAACCTGGACATATCAAAAATGTACACCCTCCCACAAGGTCACAACATCTGGGAGGATATCTAAAAAGAAAAAATAAAAACAAATAAGAACACAGTAAGATAATTGTAAGATGGTCCACATCCTAAAGGAAAAGAGCCGAAAAAATTTTAAAGTATTATTTACTAATGCTTGAAAATAAAATAATAATAATATTTGCCATTATATTACTTAAAATACCCTGTAAAAAACAAAAAGAAAAAAAATATGTATGTAATTCTTATTTATTTATACCTACATACATAGGTATAAATATATTATAATTTATTTGCTATTGGAATCCATAAAATAAATTGTATGAATTTTATTATTGAATTGTTTTAACATTTTTTTTTGAGTTCGTTGATCCTTATTTTTTTTTTCTTTTGTTTTTAGCTTTTGTCCTATATCAACTCCTGAAGGATTATTTTTAATAGATTTAACTAATATATATTATAATAAAGGATCAATTTTTTTTTTTTTTTTTTAAATATTTGTTTTTATTTTCTGTTTATGTAAGCAAAAATTATATAATACTATATATATATATATACTTAATATTAATAATTTTTTTTTCTAGAAAGTGGGACTATAATATAGTAAGTAGTAGAGGGATGTCAAATCATTATATTCTTTTATTAAGAAAGAAATTCCGAACAAAACTAAAAATAAGGAATATATGTTACAAAATATAAATGTCACATTCAAATTCAATTCAATTTACATATATAACAGAACGAATTGATTGGATATATAACAGAACGATATTCGATCTTCTTTCAACTATAGGAGATAAAAAAAATGAAATCAAAATATCTAATGATCAGGATTTTCACTTATACCTTTGTTCAATAATTAAAATTATAATAATTAAATTAAAAAAAATCTTTCAATTCAAATACCGAATATTAAAAAAAAAAAGAACCCAAATCATCTCAGAATATTCCATTATCTTACAAAATAAATATACCATAATAATAAGCAATTTTTGATAGAAGAAGCTTTAAAATCTCAAAACGAATTTTATCGATAAGTAAATTGCCAATTCGAAAAAACTGAATAAATAAATGTTTTTTAAATAAACAAATGAAAATTTTCCAATTCGAATCATCCGACAATGTATATATATATATATATATATAGAATTAAAAGTTCAATAAATAATTTAAACCTCAGAAACTCAAAATTTTACTTATTCTGCTTGGTTGCTTGATTTATAATAAGAAAAAAATTCGTTAAAATTTGATGAAAGTATAAAACCAAATATATGACTACGTATTATTGTAATAGAATAAGATCTAAGCAATTCGAAACTTATCACTGCCCCGGTCAACACAAAGATCCTGCATCCTTTCCGTGGTTAACTGCTCCTTAGGTAAAACTTCCTTCAGGACTCGTGCAATTCTTAAGACTCTTAGCAATTTGGGTACAGAAAAATCAATCGATCCAGATGGCATTACTGCCAAAGTTCTTAAAATACTTTGTCTACTATTGCGAAACCATTGCGCAATCTCTTCCATTTATCCGTTTCTTCGGGTAGATAATCTACCCAATGGAAAACAGCGCACATACATCCCATCCCCAAAAATAGAGACAAAAGCGATCTCTCTCAAACTACCGTCTTATTGCTATCACTTTGGTCCTATCCAAAATAATGGAAAATTTAATAAATAGAAAATTTCTGAAATGTCTACATAACAAAGGATTAATTCATGATCGTCAATATGGGTTCTGAATCCGTTTAACAGGTGATCTCATAACATGCCTGTGTGAAAGGCTTAACATCAACCTCCACCATTCGGAGGAGTCTGATGTTGTTGCTTTGGATATTTCTAAAGCTTTTGACCAAGTTTGAAGCATGATGCTTTTATTGCTAAATACAAAGCAATGGGCCTCGATGATGTAATCCGAGTAAAATTTGTAAAATAGATTATAGAGATTTTCTTTCGAATCGTTCGATTCGTGTTCTGGTCGATGGTTACTCTTCAGACCAATTCATAATGAATGCTGGTGTCCCACAAGGATCTGTTCTCTCCTCAACATTTTTTTTATATTTATAAACGATCTATTAAGTATAACCTCCAATCCAATCCATATTTTTAAATTTTATGTTATTATTGAATTTCATGACATAGTTATATTTAAATTAATAAAGAGTGTGTGGGGTCAATTTTACCTCACATTCTGACTAGAGGGTTAAATAGTATTAATTATTATAAAATTTTATTTTCATATTATATAAGCCAAGGTTTTAAAATTTGTGATTGCTGTTTTATTTTTGTTTTTAAATATAAGTACATATGTTTGGTTCAAATTAAATGTCCTTTTTAATATTATTAATATTATTTTATTGCAATTATTATGCTAAAATAATGAATTTTTTTAACAAAAAGAAAAAAAAAAAAAAATGTAGCAATTTAAATTTATTTATTTTACCTTTTAAATTTATAATAAAAAAAAAAAAACTCGATAGACTTTTTATAATTTTTCATTTATAGAATTTCTAATGACATTATATATATATACTCGTATTTATAGTACATATATATGCGTATTGTATACACATAAACCATATACATATATCAATAAAAATATAAAAATGTTTTTTCTTTATGTTCAAGAAATTGTAACACACACATTTGTTGTACGTTATACGAAATAAAGAAAGTTAAAATTTTATTGAAACTTTTATAATACCACTTAAAAAAAAAAAAAACAATTCTGTGTTTTGTATTAGAAATTATTTGATTGCAAAATAAAATATTTTATATATATGGTATGTATATAAATTTTATTTCCTGTGGTAGGTGCAAATTATCGGAAAACACCAAAGAAGAGCGATACGAGCACGATTCCTCTATTGATATGGGCAAGAGAAATTGTGCTATGGAGTAAAATTAGGTTTAAGGTTTGGAGGAATATGATAAATAACGTGGTGAAGTTCTTTTTAAATTTATATAAGCTGAAAACGTAATCATCAGATAAGGTAGAAGATGGTTCCATATTCGCGATATTCGAATCACAAACGCTGAATTGTTCTATTGGAGGGGTTTGAACTATTACGTAAGGGTGAACAACGGATGCTTTCCTTGTTTTTCTTTTGAAAACTTTGAGTATATTTTTATTTATAATAAAATCTAACTAAAAAAATTGAAACTTGCATTAATTTGAAATTAAACATAATATAAAATTTACAAAAATAAAATTAATATAATTTTCGAAATAGGTTGGTAAGTCGTATATGAAGATATATAATATATATAATATTATGATAATCTGCCTCTATAACTATTGAGTTATTTCACTTGACACTACAATAATTCTACAGGTTATACTATTAGTCTTATTATGACTAAAAATTGATAAAAGTGCTCATTTACAAAAAGACAATAAAAATAGTTTAATAGTACTTGTCATTTCTCGTGAAATGGATCTAAAATTAAATTCGATATGGCCTAAATATATGCCTTGTGGTCACGGTAGTGGTAGCAAAACTTGTAGTCTTGTCACGGCTGACAGAACCAGCCACGTATATACCAAACAACCGACCTTTTGACTACTTTAGCATCAAAATTTTTATTTTTTTTTTTTTTATTTAAGAAAATATTGTCTAAAATCAAGACACTTTCTTCAGATTTTAAGAAAATTTTATATTATAATTAAGAAAATCTATTATGTAAAAGACATGTAAAAATATAATATTGGAGGTTGAATTTTTGTGTTTTATTTTAAACAAATCTGCACAGGTATTTTAAGTATTCTAAGTATCATCTTGTGCAAATGCTATAGAAGATTTGTAAACAGACGAATAGACGCAAAATTAAATTAATAAGCTAATTTTTATTGTTTAAATTTCTATTGTAAAAAAAGCAAATTAACGTAATTTAAAGTTATCGAATTTTCGTGCAATTTAGTAATTGGTTACTCGTTATATTAATTTACACGCCTAATTGTTTAATTTTGCACAAAAAAAGTTATCAACTCTTAAATACCAGTACGAACCTGGAATTATGGTTTGTATTATTCTTTCAACGCAGATTCTAATCTACCACCTAATGATTATGGTAAAAGTATGTATCTATTGTATAGATATTTCTAAAGCTAATAAAATTAACTACTTTTTGGCGCTTTCAGATTGAAGATAATACCTCATAGGACTTGCGTTATAATAAATTTAAATATAGGGCTTTTCCAAACTTTGGGGGGCTGTAGCTGCGTAACGGATGAGGCTAGAGAAAAAAGTTAATAAAATTAAATTTTCTTGCGATGTCTATCCGTTGTTAAAATTTCATTGCTCTACTTCAAACGGTATAGATATAAACACCTGGATAGACAAACGGACACAGTGAGTGTCCGTTTTGCTAAAAAGCAAAAAAAACTCATATAAATTATTTTTATACAGAAATTTTGTATGAGAAATATGAAGATGAAAAAGTTAGTTGTTCGAGAGCTACCCGAAGTTTTAGTCGGATCTCAACCAAAAAAATAGAGTATCCAAAAATTGATTTGTAAAGATTTCGTATTCGTATTATCTGACTCATGGCGTAGTGGTTAAGTCGCCAGCCTTTCAATCGGAAGGTTTTGGGTTCAAATCCCGGTCAGATCATATAAAAAAATATGTAGTAATTTCATATTGTAATAATGTATGTCGTATGATTAATAGTAAAAAAAACACAAACACAAAATTATAGAGAAATTCTCACTTACTCTCTTTAAAATTGAGTATTTTTTTTTTCCTCTCGAGCCGACTCGATCTCAACCAACGGCTCAACTATTCTTTGGCTATATGTATGTAATGTAGTATGTAGTATGTACTTTAACTTATGCATGTATAAAGAAAAAAAATTAAAAATTGATAAAAATCATCATTTATCACAATATGTATTGCAATTTTAAATAATGATGAATGATAATGATCTGATATTAATAATCAATATGTATCTACGTATGTACTTATGTATGACCAGCGGGCAGAGTCTATTTAAAATTCAAATATAAATTGTTTTGGTTTTGTACTTTTCTATTAAATTGTTGCATTTATGTATGAATGTTTGTATATTATTTGAAGCAATTAGAAAACTTTTCTAATTGTATTCTTTTTTGAATTCAATTTCTTCGCATATAAGTACTAAAATTTTAGTATACAGCATTACAGCAATACAAATTTTAGTACTTAGTCTTACACCCAAAATTAAATTTGAATAATTTTTTATTTTTAAATATTTTGTATGTCAATATTATGCAGGGTTACCATTTGTAGAATTGTGGTAATATTTGTACGGTTTTCTCGCCCTCTGTACCATGTGCAATCTTAATCAAGGATTGTACGGCGAATGCACAACTTTGTTTGTGCATTTTACGAATGTTTTACGGATACCTATTCTGTTTTCCCCACATACCTTTAAAACATTTATTTCGAACTCGATAAATAAATTGATATAATAGTCCTCACTCACAATACCAAATAATTTAAATATACGTACACCAACTACAGGGTCTTTACACAATTTAATTCTGTTTTGGCGTTATTTTAAAAATAATTTCAGTTAGTGTTTTGACGAATTTGGTTTTGTTTTCTGATTTTTTTACGGATTGTACTTTATCTATAAATTCTATTTTTCTAAACTGCAACTGTATATTATATGAATTGGGATTCAACATCGAATTTGACTACACATTAACAGGGGCCCCTAGTATTAGTATAGTTTCAAAGATAAGGAAAGGTCTAAAATGTATAATAAAACAATTTCTAGTGCTAGTAAGTATTTTGATTAAAAAATTACGTACCTAACATAAATTTCAAAAATAACACAAGTTAAAATTAGATATAAATCTTTTAAAAAATGTTTTATTAAATTTTGATTTTTTAAAACTTTTAATACGAATAATAATATTAATAAATTTTATAGTCTACAAATGCCGTTAGTTTTAGACCTTCTTTTATCACATAAATTTAAAATCTAATAACTTTTATGGATATGAGTCATATTATATTATATATTATTGCCTATAATTAAATTTAGTTTTAGTATTGGTCGCAAGAGGGAATTGTGTAATTAAAAAATATTTTCTTTTGTTTTCTATATAATGAATATCTCACCTGTTTCAGGGTCGGCCTAAAAAGAGGGGTTCGGTGCAAAGTTGTCTTGCTAATATAAAACTACAAATAGATAAAATATAATTTGATATACGACTGACAAGATTCTGGATACAATATTGGATTATTTGTCTTACGTTTTATAGGAAATTCATTGATAATATGATCATAATTTATATTTTTTATTAATTCTGATTCGATTGATAAAATGGCTAAGGAGCTAAATCGTTCTTGACTAATACTATAGATCTCAAAAATGTTGATTTCATTAAATAAATCAATGCAATCAATATCATTTTCCAAAGTCCCATTGAAGTCTTTGTAACATTTAAAAAGATCGTCTTCAGTTAGTTTTTGAATTTTATCCGAATTATATAAAAAACCAAACCATATATAAAAAACCTCATGTTTATTATAAATTTTGAATCTTTTTTTTTTAAAAATAATCACAGTATCAACTGTGACTAGAAAGGCTGACTTCAGAATTGCATATATCTGCGGCATTACTACTTTTACTACAATGTAGATATAAACCGCAAATATACAATGCACTTTATTTACATTGTATATAAAGTTTTTGAAGTGTAAACATTTGCTTTAAATTGTCAAAAACTATACTATTTTTTTTTTTCTTTTAAAACATCCAAAATTCTTAATAACTCCAACAACAAATAGATAACAAAAATCAAAATACAAAATAGTTTGAAATGTATACTAAAGTAGCTACAAATTTTTGTATACATAAAGTACCCACTTTATACACATTATCTGTGCGTATGACAAACAATATTAAATGCAAAATTTTGTAGATATACAGTATATCTACAATTTTGAAGTCACGGAAAATATTGAATTTTGTACAATTCTTGCCAGATGAAATCGGTTGATCGGCTGCTTTAAAACAAAATTGTTTTGTTTTTCTTTCAGGTCTTTGATTATTAAATTCGGATGTCACTTAATTCTTCAGCTATTTCCTTAGCTAAGTGCCAAAAGAAGTGCTTAAAGAAGATTTGAATCCTGATTCATGATAAACATAAAATTGGTTCAAAAAAAAAAGGAAAAGAGGAAAACATCGACATGCGGCCTTTACAGCGCGCGCCGCGCTCGGGCCGACCCTCCAGTGTTTGACAATAATTACAATTTAGGATGTGACCCCGCACACGAGATGTAATTATGTAACCACCAAAGTTATATAATTATCACCAGGTTATATCGAATTATCACCTAGATGTACATATATACATATTATATATATATATATATATAGATAGGTTTATTTTAATTTTTTGTATCAATAAAATATCTTTAAGTGAGGTCAAATTATATAACCATTTAGTTTTTCGCAAATAAATGATCAAAAAAATATATTTTAGTTAATGAAATAATAAACATCTTGATGAAACAAAAAATGAAAACCAAATACCTTGGATATGATCTTGTACACGAAATTATGATAAAAAGTAAAGAAGAAAAAAAACTAAAGAAGAAAATATAAATATAAATGAAGTTAAAGAAGAAAAAAACAAGAGTTAAATTTAAAATATTAGGGGTCTTCATGTAAAAGTGCATCGAAGAAAAATTTACTAAAAAAACTAAAAAACTAAAAAATTACAGATATGTTGATTGGTTTTAAAGAAATGTTTATTGGTATCTTTTCAGAAATGTTGATTGGTGTTTTTAAAAAATGTTAATTGGTATCTATCATTTAAATTATATTATTATTTGCGTAAAATATCTAGTATGTATTCACTTTGAAAAACTAAAATATAATTTTTGAATTTTTATTTTAGAAAATAAATAATTTTTAAATAAAAAAAAAAAAATGCCGAAAAGATTATTTAGTCGAATGTTCTATCTTGATTGATGCACTCCCAATAAATTCCAAAACCGAAATCCAAATAAATTCTAAAAACGAAATGTCAACTTCAAAAAAAATATCCTCGACTTAATTTCCTCCAGCAAATAAAATGTGCAATAAGGTTGAAGATAGAGGATATTTTAGTCTAGAAAAAATATCGACCGATCCTCTAGTCACTAGTGCATATTTTTTATACATGAAACAACAACAATGGTTGCGTTCATGTTTGCAGATCTTATGAAATTTTACAAATGCAGAGCGTTTTTGAGACAACACTGCAAAGTTTGCCGTTTTTTTTTTGAGAGCTTTAAAAGATCTGCTGTCATATTTGCAGAATGAAATGTGATTTGTAGTTGATAATCAAAAAATAACATAACCTAAAGATACCTTTTAATTTTTTTTATTTTTTTTGAAAACTGTGTAACAGTATAAAATTTTGCTTGTTTATAATATTCATTTGAATTTTTTTTTTTTAATGTCAAAATACAAAAATTTAAATATACAATGAAGTGCAGTAAACTGTTTTTAAAGATAGGGTTGCTTTTTTCAGTTTTTTGTTTTTCTGTTGCAGAGTGGCGCTCACTGAATAAGAATTATATTTTAAGATCTGCAAACATGAACGCAACCAATTTCTATCAAAAATTTTCTCAAATCCTCCAATTCTCCTTTGCAAGACTAGTTTGCACTTTTACGTGAAGACCCCTAGTAATTTAGAACTCAATTAGTATTACAGTTTTTTAATTAGTGCCTAGGTAATTATGAGACCGTATTATAAAAAAGTTCTATATTTAAATGATGCAATTCTATTTCATTTTTATACCCTACACATTAAGTATAGGGTATATTAACTTTGGTATGGTGTTTGTAACCACCAAAAGGAAGCGAGTTAGGTATAGACATGTATATATATTCTGAATCAGGATCACCGCCTGAGTCGATTTAGCGATGTCCGTCCGTACGCACGATAACTCAAAAAATAATGATGCTATCTTGATGAAATTTATACTGTAGGTTAACAATGACTAAGGTAAGGCGGGGATTGTAAATGGGCGAAATCGAACCATGCGTTCGAGTACCTCCCATACAACTCCCAAAACCTAATACGTATGTTTTCGAAATTAATAAAGATAGAAACTTAAAACGAGAGTGTGAGAGTGTACGAGTGTGTTTTTCTGAATCCCTGATATCCCCAAAATTTGAGATGAATTGGAGTAGTTGTTCGGGTACCTCCCATACAACTCCCAAAACCGAACATGCATATCTTCGAAATTAATAAAGATAGGAACTTCAAATATGATACGAGGGTGCTGTTTCCCAAATCCCTGATTTGTCTAAAATTTGAGATGAATTGGAGTGGTCGTTCGGGTACCTCCCATGCAACTCCCAAAACCAAACAAGCATATCTTCGAAATTAATAAAGACAGAAACTTCAAATTTGGTACTAGGGTGTTGTTTCCTGAATCCCTAATTTGTCCAAAATTTGAGATAAATTGGAGGAGCTGTTCGGGTACCTCCCATACAACTCCCAAAACCGAACATGCATATCTTCGAAATTAATAAAGACAGGAACATCAAATTTGATACGAGGGTGCTGTTTCCTAAATCCCTGATTTGCCTAAAATTTGAGATGAATTGTAGTGGTCGTTCGGGTACCTCCCATACAACTCCCAAAACCGAACAAGCATATCTTCGAAATTAATAAAGACAGAAACTTCAAATTTGATACAAGGGTGTTGTTTCCTGAATCCCTGATTTGTCCAAAATTTAAGATGAATTAGAATGGTTGTTCGGGTATCTGCCACACAACTCCTAAGACCAAACAAGCATATCTTCGAAATTAATAAATATATAAACTTGAAATTTGACATAAGAATGTTCTACCCTGTTGATGTCTCTAACATTTGAGATGAATTGGGGTGGTGGTCCGCGTGCCTTCACACACTTCCCAAGACCTAACAATCATATTTTCGAATTTAATAAAGATAGAAACCTGAAATTTTGTACAAAAGTTGTAACAGCATTTATTTTTTTTAGCTTTTATTAAATACCTAACTAAAATAACTTATGGATTTTTAATTTAATTTGAATTTTTTAGGTGTAGGGTATAAATAAGTCGGTTGCATCGACTTACTGTTATTTTTACTTGTTTTAATATAATTTTGCTATTTTAAATGAAATACATAAAAGCTCTAGGAGATACAATTGCATGTCTGTGGCTTAACATATTAAATATTCTTTGATGTTAAATGACATTTGTAAGCAAAAGATTATTTTGAATTTGAAATTTATAAAAAATGTAGGTACGTACAATTCTTACATAATAAATACTTATTGCTTATTGTTGGTTTTAGAATTTAAAAAAGTGTTATTTTTAGAAATTTAAAAAGTCATCTTTCTAAAATTAAATTAAGTATATATAATATTATTT
Source organism: Poecilobothrus nobilitatus (assembly GCA_947095535.1). Lineage (NCBI taxonomy): Eukaryota > Metazoa > Arthropoda > Insecta > Diptera > Dolichopodidae > Poecilobothrus > Poecilobothrus nobilitatus. The sequence goes on from OX352775.1 coordinate 6,040,835, forward strand.
TAGGATTTCAATTTTATTTAGTTTAATTTTATGTTTTAAATAATAAAAATATTATTGCCATTTAATATAAATTTTGGAATTTTGTATGCATCTTACAGAGGATGCAAACATTTTTTCTGGTGCAATGACAGCCCAAATAAAGCCCATTATTTTAATTAAAAGGAATTGAAGCCCGCTGGTTTTATTTGTTGAATTGGAATTAAAACCCACGCAAAGGCATTAGGAGCGATTTTAGAGTTTTGGATAATAATTGGAGTATTCACTTTTTCGATATTCGTGCGTGTGCGATATTCCGATATTCCATCTCTAAAATCCCTCCTAATGTGCGATATTCCGAATTAGGAGGGATTTTAGAGATGGTTACAAAATCAGAGTTATATGCTTTTTCCAAAATATGTATATAAGTAATACTTCTATGGTCAGGGATTTTGGGAGGGATTTTAGAATTGAATTCAAAATCAGGATTACACGCGTTTTACAGAATATTTAGATATATGCATATGCGAGTTTTGAATTAGCATGATTATATACATATATATTCTGGAAAAAGCATATAACCCTTATTTTGTAACCAATTGTAGAATCTCTTCTAATTCAGAAACTCGCATATGCATAAATATTCTGTAAAAGGCGTATAATCCTGATTTTGAATTTACTTCTAAAATTCCTGAGGCCTTAACAATGATACAAAAGTCACATGGGACTTCTGACCATGGGATTTCTGACATGTCACCAAATAAAATCCAGTCAAATGAAATACAGACTCATGATAGTAACATTTGTGTTACTCAGTGGACTTTAATTCTTTTTCGAAATGGACTTAAGCTCACGATCTAGTGGAATTAAGGCCCATCGGCTTTAATTCGTTTTTGAAAAGGATTTAAAGCCCACGGGTGTTAATTTCAGAAGTTTTGGAATTAAAGCCTACCGGCTTTATTTCCTCGGGCATTCTGTCACTGCACCATTTTTTCTTTGTGCAAAAGCAAAGAGAGCACGTCTTGAATACAATATACATAATATAGGTATGTTATGTATGTATGTATTTTTAATCTTGCATTTTGCATTCAAATGCATGCATTCCATCATCTCATGTCAACTTACCCTTAATTGACAAACTGAAAATTTTTATTGGACATATGTATATGTAGATAAATTAATTACTATATAGGTACATAATATGTACGTATGGTGTACATTAAATTTGATTTTTTTTTTTTATCAATTTTACTTCATGGATGTTTGTTAAAAATTTAAATTATCAAAGATCTTTAGGACGAATTTAAATTATTTTAGTAAATTGTTGTCTTTTTAGGAAAATTAAGTTTAACATAGTACTTTCGTAACATATATAATACATATATGTATATATTATATGCATATTTATTAACTTATAGTTGACCAGAACAAACTTCTTTTTTTTTTTGATATTTTAAAAATATTCAAATGTGTTTATAAGTATGTAATTTAAGAGCATAAATTGCGCTTATGGTGAATACATTCATATGTATGTATATATACAATATTATATATGTACATAGATATAAAATCTATGTTTTTTTTTACAATATATAATATGTAGATATGATATATTGTATGTTTTCTATAAAATCTTTTTCGCATATGGGTGTGATATCAAAGTAAAGAAAAAGTCATTTGCTGCTCTTGCCCCCAATTTTTTTTTTGTTTGTCGTCGTTTTGTGTATTGTTTTACTTTAAAAGCAAACAAGGGGGTTTCCAAGTTAAAAAGGAAAATAATTGTTGAAAATGTGAATTCTGGAAAGTTACGCACATTTCGCACTGTTTCCCTCTTTTTGAGTTTTTTTGTTTTGTTTTATATTATTTTATCATTAGAGAGGGGTATAATTTTTTTTTTTTAATATGAGTATTATTTAGTAGAATCATTAGGTTTGTCTGGTTTTAATAAAAAAAAAATTATTTTTAATTTTATATAAATATAATAATAATAATATGTACATAATGTAAATGTTCTTTGTATATACATATATATATGCATGTATGTTGAAAAACAAAAACCTTTTGAAAATTTTAACCTTTTTAAATTGGAAAAGACTGAATTCTGAGAAATTTTTGTAAAAATTAAAACAATATACTTAACGCAAACGCTTATATGCATATACATTATGTATACTATGTAGATGTAAAAAAATAATAATATCGTAAGTTTGTGAACATTTGATCTGTTGAATGTTTAATACAAAAGTTAGAAAATGGTTTTTAGAAAATTTCCAAAAAAATTTTGGAAAATTTACCAAAAATTTACCAACTCTGTTTATCCGTCAGTCTGTTTATAAAACTTCTACACCATTAAAGATATCAATAAATCTCATTAAAAAAATTAATGTTGTAGAACAACTTTTTCATGTAGCCCCATCCATTAAGAAACTACAGCCCCTCAAACTTTGAAAAAGCCCTATTTTTGTCCGTATATCTCAAGTTCTGCTTTAACATTTTTGCAATTTAAAATCGACAGGACTTTTTTTTACCGTTATAAATCCATTTTAAAATTATACAATTTTTCTTTTTTTATAACTGCGCCACGCTTTTAGATAGGTACTTCAAATTTTGAGGTTAAGAAAGAATTTTTAAGAATTAACATAAGTTTCCTAAGAAAATTTTTTGTACCACCTTTTGTTTAAGAGAAAATAGAAAAATTGATATTTTTAAAAACCTGTAACTTATAGACATCTGTACAAATTTTTCTTCGGTAAGACATAAAAATTGAAGCTCCAGTAATATATTTTTATGTATGTTAAGCGTTTCTCTTAATTGTATAGAGTTACGGAGTTACAGCCCCTCAAAATTGCAAAAAAAAAATTCTATTTTCAGATGAAAAATATCTTCTAATGAAACAATATCAAAATTATGCAATGTTTTGCAATTTACTATTTCAATTTACTGTTATGTCAAGACAAAATTTTGCAAGATTTTTCTTTCTTCATAATTCCGGCACGCTTTTAGTTAAAACCTTATAATTTTGAAAAATGAAGATCTTTTAGAATGAGTGTATGTTGTCTCAGAAAATTTTTTTGTACTACCGCCGCCTGTCTTTTAGGACTATTCGGGCTCAAAAATTGAAATTTTCCTATTTTTAAATACAAGCAAAAATTCAAGCTTTAACTTTATAATTTTACATGTGTTAATAGTTTTTGTTAATGATGTAGAGTTCCCTTAAAATTGGTGAAAGTGCCGTTTTATATTTCATATTTTTTTTTTTTGTTATTATATGAAATTCTAAGAAAATTTTCAAATTTTGGTGTAAAATTTAATCTAGAAGTTTTAATCTATTGTCTATAAATTTAATCTATTGTCTTTTGGAAATGTGCGCCTTTAGAATCCGTTGGTTTACATTCTGGCCTAAATTTTGTTGAAAATTTGTATTTAATTTTTTATTTTATTTTTATAGAAACTATTGTCTTATAATTAACATTGGAATAATTAAATTTTCTAAATTAATAAATAACACGCTAAATTATGCACTTTTTTTTCTTCTTACTTTTGTTTATTCATATATATAATATATGTATTTAGACTCTGATCTCTAATTGATAAATATTTTTTAAATTATATAGGACTTTTAAATCATAAATTTATAAGTTGAACCTTTCCTCATTCTTTTGTTTTTATACTGAAACTTTGTTTTACCAAGACTTCTATTTACACTATATAATTTTCGTATTTTTTCTGGCAGAGCATAATCTCTAAAAGATCCTTACCTTTTTGTTATGTATAAAATAAACCCATTTTTAATCCATATAGTCAAAATTCAGGAGTTAGGTATATAAAAAAAATATAGAAGAGGCACCTGATGACAATGTATTTTTATTCACACTGTACCGACTTCGGACGTGACGACACCATATTTTTATTATATTAAAATCATGTTGTCGTCACGGTAGAATATTAAGACATAACGTCGAACGTGATTTTTATTTTATTTTGTAATTTTTTCTATTTAATTGAAATGCATGTTTTCTTCTGGATATATTCATACTAATACCGGTAACGACGACGTCGGCCGGCAAACTAAAAATATCGTTGGGGACGGGGATATTTTAAATCACGTTACGTTGCCGATACGGCGTTTTGTTGATGTCGTTGTCGTCCAATATGAATATATTCATAAGAAATGCCATAGTATAAATAAAAATTATGGTACGGCATCGAGACGGTGTCGTTATGTGCTGGTATAGTAGGAATCAATCTTTATGATTTTAAAGACTTATATTAAAGTTACAAATATATTACCTTAACTCAATTTGAATTTTTCAAAGCTGGCAATGAAATAATTTAAAATAAAATGAAAATTTTAAATGCGCAATATTAGTTGCACAATCTGTTAATAAGTCTTGGAAAGATTGACTATGTTTTTATTTGAAAATGGGAACAAGGTGGTCGAGTATATGCACGAGGAAAACAATCGATTATCGAGTATTCAAACACAGAGAGGCAAGACGTAAGAATTTATATTAGTGTTTCTTTTTTTTTTTTTTTTTAGAATGTTATAACTTAGGATTTTTGGAAATTTATAACCTATGGCATTAAATTACACAGTTACAACGTAAAACTCCTAACAATGAACGAATTTTCAAGTTTTAATCTCATTTTAGGTCATCATTGAGAAGAAATAAACTTCTTCAATTTGATGAAGAAGATGATATGGTCAAGAGAAAAAAAAATTTTCAATTTCAATTTGGGTCGATAAAAAAAAATTTTTTTTGGATTTTGTAACAAAAACGGAAATGTGGATGGGCGATTTTTGTTTTATATATTGTTAAAATCAAAAATAGACAAATTATTTAATAATATTGTGACAAAGCAAAATTAAAAAACATAATATTATAGACGACGGCTTAACCAAATAAAAATTTATTAATTATACCTAGGTATATGTTTTTATTTAATTTAAAAATAAATTTTTTTTTATATAATTTCGAAAATATTATGTACATATATAGAGGGGAGCGGCATGTAAGACAGCATCACAATATTTTTCAGTAACAAAATCTTGCTTTTTTTTATTAGTCTTGCAATATTAAAAACTTGCAATAATAAAATCTAGCGCAAGAAAATTTAACATTCACAAAATATATACCACAAAATTTTAAAAAAGTTTTATCTATGGGGAAAACTGAAATGAAAATAGCCTTAACTATATGAAATGGTTTTGTTTGGAAATATACATAGGAAAAAAATAACTCCCGAGAGGTTTTAGAGTAGGATTCAAAATCGGGGTTATACGCTTTTTCCAGAATATTTATATATATAGCGTTTTCCAATTTGAGTGATATGATTTCTTTAAAAAAAAAAACACACTAATTGTTAAGGAAATTTAAATGTTTTTTATTTAATGTGAAGTACAATCGATACAATTAAGTTCTGAATAAAACGTCATTCAAATGGCCTCCACGACTGTTTTTGCAGGAAGGAATTCGATTAACCCAATTTTCGAGCACTTTTTTCACTAAATCAAGTCGTATGTCATGAATAGGATGTTCAAAATTGACTTCTAAAGCTTGAAGAGAGTCTGGTTTATTGCTAAAGACCAATGACTTCAAATAACCCCACAAGAAATAGCCTAATGGTGTTAAATCATAACTTCTTGGAGCCCATTCAATGTCACAATTTCTTGAAATAATCGAATCTCCAAACTTTTCAAGCAATAATTCGGTTGTTGCACGTGTTGTGTGGCACGTAGCTTCGTCTTGTTGGAACCAGATGTTGTCAAGATCAACTTCTTCCAATTTCAGCAATAAAAAGTTGGTTATCATCGATCTATACCGCTCTCTATTGACAGTAACGGTGTTACTAGCTTAATTTCGAAAGAAGTACGAACCGATGATTCCACCAGACCAAAAACTACACCAAACTGTCAATTTAGGTGAATGTAATGGTTGTTCATGAATAATGTGTGGATTTTCTTCGCACCAGAATCGACAGTTTCGTTTATTACCGCACGAAAAGTTGCAATTGGAGAACGATTATTTTGATAATAAAATTGAATAATTTGTAAACGTTGTTCTTGCTTATATCTTTCCATGATGAAATTGTAAACATTACTGAATACAATAAAAAAAAAAGACAGATCATGACATACTACAAATGGCCGAAACGTCACTTAGAAATCATATCACTCAAACTGGAAAACCCTTTATATATATGTGACAGTGTGCATTAGGAGGGATAAATAAAATTAAAAAAAATTATTTTAAATCTACATTCTAGTATATTTTTATTTCAGCATTTTTTTTTTCATCATTTTTAATTCGACAAATAGACGATCCACACGCACATAATTTTTTTTTCAACAAAAAGACCCACACGCACATAATTTTCTATTTCGAATAAATTTGACGCCCTAAAATTCTGATGCCCTGTTTCATAGTGCCATCTGTGCATATGGAAGCGCCGGCCCTGGCATTTGCGCCAAAAACTAAAAATCTAGCTCTATATATTATTAAAATTTCTCTACTATGTTTACATATTATTTTAAAATTAATAGAAAATTGATGTTAATAAATAATTTATTTTATAAATGATTTTTCTTTTTTAATACATTTCTCTGCCACATAAATGTGGACAGGAAATTACACAGCCTTTCTTGTTCAGGCGTGTCTGTAAATGTTGTAAGGGGGAATAATTCTTACGACGTGTGTGGGATTCGAACCCACATTCCCTCGGTGTTTACAGCGTATTTTATACGCTCTTACCCACTAGACCACCGAGGCCCCCAAGATTTTGTTTAATTTTCATGATTGAATTTGGTAATGCAAAATTTTTACAATGCAGGATTTTGTTGTTGCAGATTTTCTAATGCAGGATTTTGTATGAAAGATTTTGTAATGTAAGATTTTGTAGTGCAACCTTCCATATCGAACCCATATACAGTCGTTAAAATATTGAATAATTCTAGGGGTAGTCAGAATGTTATATATATAGATATATGTATGTATGTATGTATGCATATAGTATATTTCAAGTATTTAAAGATATATTCATTAATATGTGCATATATATATATAAAATATAAATAAAAAAAAATAAAAATTTCAAAAATTCTTAGAAAATAAATGATGAAACACACCGTAAAACAATAAGTCAAAAAAATCTTTTGTCTTTAATTTTTGTTTTGTTCTTTCCGTTGCACATATATTGCGTACAAAGAAATCTATATATATGTACATACAACTTAAAAAACTATAATTATAATGTATAGGAAAATATTATATATGTGTACATACATATATATATATAAAAAAAAACGCACTTTTATTCAACTGGGACAAAATATGGGAACGATGACGAAAACGTCATAATGAGCACTATATAAAAAAAAAATGTTTTTTTTTACCTATATAAAATGGGTTGTCAAAAGTGAATCCTTATTGCTTTTAAATTTTTTTTTTTTTTAATATATATACCTATACAATATTTTTTTTTATTTTTTTTTTTTAATATAAAAAAATAACTTGTATTTCAATATGATCCTGTGTGAAATAGAAAACCGCCGACTTTAACATTTATATTATGCATTGTACATACATATATATATATCTTTGTATTCGACTAATTTTTTTTGTTTTTTTTTTAACATTTAAAATATATAAAAAAAAAAAAAATTATAAAAATACATAATATAGATTTCAAGATCTTCTAGATTTTTACTTTTCTCTAAGAATTGGAGAGATGAAAGAAGGGACAACATAGAAGGGTTAAAACATTTTAAAATATAAAACAATAAATTGTAAATTTCATATGTATATATAGGTACACATAATTATATGATTCATGCGTCTCTAAATACAGTCAGAATCAAGAATCGCAGTTTTTTTGTAATCTATATTTAGTTAATATAGAAATTATACAAAAGTTAAATTTATGATATTCTGATTTTTTTTTTTTCTAATTCTGACTTTTAAGCACGGTTAAAAATAATTGATGAATTTAACGGGGAGCGCCCCAAAATCTTGCATTACAAAATCTTATATTTTTTTGAAAATCCTGCATTACAAAATCTTGTATTTTTTGAAAATCCTGCATTACAAAATCTTTGTATTTTCTTAAAATCCTGTAATCTTGCATTACAAAATCTTGAATTTCAAAATCTCGAAAAAATTTTTTTTTTTAATTGACAAAAATCGCGACTATTTTCCCATAGACAGAGATTAGAGAAATAAATTTAAAAATTTAATACTTTTGTAGGAAAGCCTATAAGCGTTGACATACTATACTAGTATTGATTTAAAGGGATGAATTCAAAATCAGGGTTCTAATAATTTTATTAGCTTTGGGGATGGCAGCAGGCCCCTCATTCATTCAAAATTAGTATTTTTCATATAAAAATATCGAAATTTTTAAAAATAAAAATATTAATGATAATATATGATATAGTATAGTCAAGGAGATAGATGCAAAATTATTATCTCTATTACATATAATGATAAATTTAAAAGTTTTTAATATATTTAGATTTAGTAATGCAATATTATAGGGCTAACCTAAATTTAACAAATCAAATAGAAAATGATTTCATTTCAATAATAAATAGGGAAAAAATTTAACAGATCAGCAGCTAACAAACGAAAAATATTAATTTATGTATATTATAGAAAATGTGCGAATACGATCTAAAAAATACTGTTGTATATATGGAATGGGCTCTGTGAATTAACGCCCAAGAAATTAAAGCGCCAAAAAGAAAAATGAAATTAAAACTCCAAAATTTAGAGTCTTGATTCATATAGAATTAATACCCCTCTACAAAAATGAAATAAAGCCCCCAAACAATATTGAATTAACATTCCAATTATTCATTAATTTGGGGATTTATCCATTGTGAAATAACACCCCAAAATAAAAATGAAATAGTTAACGCCGCAAAACTATTTATAATTTGTATTATATATATTATTTAATAAAAAAAAGTCCATTCTATATCTAATATACAAAATATATATGGAAAGATCATCAAAAAACAAAATAACATTCTATTTAAAATAATAACAAAAAACAAAGAAGTTGCTGTATTGTATTTTTAGTTTTCTTGGTTGGTGTATTTTATTAAATTTAACTAAATACTTGTATATTGTTGTCTATTACATCCTCTCTACAAGTTGGACATTTGTATTTATTTGGACATACTTTAGTATTGATTTTAGAGTTGGATTCCAAATCAGAATTATACGCTTTTTCCAGAATATATATAATTACTTGTATATATATGTATATGCGAGATTCTAAATTTGGAGTGATTTTAAAATTGTACATATATTTATATAATAAACATTCTGGAAACAGCGTAAAACACTGATATAAAGCCATTTAAAATTTTTGTTAAAACTTCTGGAAAATGAGAATATATGGAAGGGAAATTGAATTAATTATTTTTATTCATTAATTTAAAAAATTTACAAAAAAATAAAACGAAACATAGAAGGGTGCGCGTGAATACCGCGAGGCGACCACGAACTAAATTGGAATCTTATTTTATTGGAAATAAAGCCCCAAATTCCCATTCAAATGTTGGGGCTTTATTTCATTTTTGTTTTGGGGGCTTTCATTCCTTGGGCTTAATTCACGGAACCATATGGAATGTCAACATATATACCTTATTAAGAAAATAAAATTATCGGGCCCCTAATAATCATTTTTTTTTTATAAGTTTTTGTTCAATGAAGTTTTGTTTAGTAAAAAAAAAAAAAGCACTCATCACTTATAAAAACAATTATTATTTGATAATATGATTAGTGATAAATGGGGTTGGGGCAATAGGACCCAGGTTGTAAAGATTTTTAGCTAAAAATAATAATACAAATTTAATTGTAAAGCATTGTTCATTGAACTAACCTCTTAAAACGAATTAAATAATAATTTTTTTTTTTTTAAGTGAGTGGTTTTTTTTTTTACTAATCAAACCTTTATTGAGTTATATGAGTGAGTGTTTTTTTTTTTTGCTAATCTAAACTTTATATGGTAAAACTTATCAAAAAAAAAAATGATTATTTGATTAGGGCCCTAGATGCATTGATACAGCAAACAATTTTTTAAGTATTTCAAATTGTGCTTAAAAGAAATGTTATATGGAAAAGAAAGAAGACCATCCCATTATAATCTTTCCAACAATACGAAAAGCAATACTTGTTGTTTATTGAGATTCTTGTGGTTACACAATATGAGAACAACACGATAATTTGAAAAAGTTAATTTTTTTCTTTGTTTTAATCTAAAAGTAGTATATACCTACTTCTTTAATTATGATGCCATATTTTTAACTTTAATCCCTTTTGAAATTTATAGTTCTTTAAAAAATTACATATTTTTTTTATGGAAAAATTATATTGTAATATTTTTTACCATTTTGAAATAATTTTGTATTATTTTAATTTTTATTTTATTGTATAAAAAAAATTCAAAATGTTTATTATTAAAAAAAAAAATATAGCAATTAAAACATAAAACTGGCATTATGAAATAATTCCGCAACAAATAACTTCTCATCAAGAAATTAAATAAGTCGGGAATTCTTCTGAAATAACTGCCGCACAAAACGGAATAACGCCGCATCAACAAAATGAAATAAATTTTCAAATTGACTTTTTGCGAATTTATTTAATTTTTTATTTTTTTTATTTTTATTTAAATTACTTTAGAGTTGGCTTCAAAGTAAGTGTATTATCTTTTTCCAGAAAATTTATATATGTATATGTTTATGCAATATTTTGAATTAGGTGGGATTCAAAATCATTGATTTTATAACCGACTATAAAATCCTTCTTAATTTAAAATCTTCCATATGCATTATGAATATATATACGATAAATATTCTGGAAAAAGCGAATATCGTGATTTTGAAACTAACTCTAAAGTCCCTCCTAATTCTGAATAACATATGTATACATATGTGTAAATATTCTGTAGATGACGTATAACTCTGATACCGTCGACGTCTGGCCGGCACGCGCGAATGCCGGCTCCGCGTTGCCAGTGGGCACTTGGAACGTAGTGCGCGAGACAGCCATGTTCTAGGAGAGCTGACTAGAATATGGAAAATATATATATACTTGTTAAAAATATTCGGAATTTATAGTCGATAAAATCAAGTTTATACGTTTTTTCCGCGAACTAATGTCATATAGTCATAAGTACGGAAAAAAATAAATTGACGATTTAAAAAAAAAAAATTAAATGAAATTATTCCGTAAAAAGTCAATTTGAGGATTTTATTTAATTTAATCAAATTAATTTAATCATAATCAAATAATGAAATTAATCGACAAAATAGAAATTAAATAAATCAGCACAAAATGAAATAACTCCGCGCACCAAAAAAATAACAAAAAAAAAAAATGTTGAGGAATTATTTCATTTTTGAGTTCCTGAGATATTTCTTGCAGAGTCATTTTATGATGCCCATAAAAAAAAAAAATGATGGCATAAATATTGTAATAACTTGTAAAATCTGTTCTGAATTTTCTGACTTAAAAAACAATTTATTCAGAGAGTCATAAAATATAAGGTAAGAAAGCATCTTCATTATTCTATTAATATACAACGATCGTATCACTCTTCTTCATAAATTTCTTTATATGTAATCCTCAATTCTAAAAAAAATATTTGATAACACTCTATAATCATCAATTATATAAAAATAATATAAGATTATAGAAATAGACAACGATAAAACTAAGAGTCTCATATATCGGTATATTAAGAAAAAATTTTAATTATAACAAATCAATTTAAAAATTGAATGTTTGATCAATCAAAAAAAAAGATAGATCGATATAATTTAAAAATTAAGGTGTTAGATGCAGTAAGATGTTATATACTACTGCATGTTGTAACTGTTGTAACGGCTATAGTCACTGTTAACAAAATAGTAATAATAATAGGCAAATCCATTGTTTCCTTACAGTCCTAGACCAATTCAATGTTTCCGTATCCTATTTTCTATCCTTTTTTATCCCTACTCCCTAGCCAATATATTGCGCGTTAGCAGGTAAGTTTTTCATCCCATTATATTGGCTAAAGAGAGAGGTGGATTTAGTTACAAAGAATTTAATACTACCAAGTGGAAATTCTTGGTGTCTGTCGAGGATTCGCTTAGGAAAAAAATGAAAACCAAATAATGAATGTATATAGAAAAAGTTGAACATATGTTTATATTTTTGTATTAATTTACATATATGTATACATATTAGTAAATTAATATTATATTATTAATTTGAAAATATAATTTTAAAAATTAAATAAACGTATAAATATATCCTTTTAAATAAATGATCATATTCGTTCTATTACATCTTAAAATATTTTTTTTTATTTAAATTTTAAAATAGTAAACATTGAAATAACAAATATAATGATTCTTTATTGTAGAATAAATAAACAAATAATGATTTCATAATTTATATAGATTTAATTAGCAATGGAAACCTTGATATAAATAAACACCAAATAGCCTTTATAAGAATAGAATAAGATATAGATTCTAAAAAAAAAAACTGTCAGAACTGTTTGTTATCACTTATCACATGCATATTTTATCTATCTTTAAAAATTTCCTTAAAATTCAATTGATTAAGATGGCAACATTCTTATTTCATACAAAACATTTTTTTTTAGTATCTTATCTAATACATATTATTAAATTAATGTCAACATCAATATTCGCTACCCCTAAAAGTATGCAATATTATTATTTATTTATTTAGACTCTTATGTCAAACCTTTGATACAAATGTAACAATTTTAAGTTTAAACCGCTATATCTCCCACACTTTTTGAATGGCAAATCTGTAACTTCGTGACATCTTCAATTAAAGTCTTATGAATCAAAGACATACTAAAAATATATATATGTTTGATGGAGACAATTAAGATTTTGGAGGGATTCGACGTCAATTACGTTGCTTTCCTTTGCTAAATTTTGCTTTGATTGCAATGCTTCCCAAAAATAAATTTTTTTTTATTTTGTATTCTTTTTATTCTTTTCTTATTTAAATTAAATTATAAAATATTTTGTTACAGTTAAGTTATGAATTAAAGTTATAAAAAAACATTAACATTTTATTTTTTATATATTATTTCTTATACAAAATGTAAGAAAAACATTATTGGTACAAATTGGTTTGATTAAAAGGGGGTTCAACTAGGGTTTGACATAAGGATTATTACTAAACAGATTCATACTATTCTAATTTAGATTTTTTTTTTTTTTAAATGTTTTATTTATTATGTTTTGATTTTTTTTTTTTGTTTTTTTTTTTTTACGAGGGTTGGTGGAAAACTTGAAAGTCACTAAGAGGAACTGCACGTGGTTCCTCAGGGTAGTGTTGAACTTTAACCAACCAAAACCACCCCCTTTTAAAACCAAACTTTAGGATGGAACCTTTAATAAAAATGTGCAGCTTGGTTTTGGGGATAGGGATGTGGGAAGGATGATTGGGGAAATTTGGGATTATGGGGGATAGGTAGCAAAATTTGGAGGGAAGTTTTGATACATTCATTACTAAATCCTAAATAAAACTAAAGAATATTCCAATATTTTAACATTTTAATGTACAATAGTAAATCTCTCATATAAATTTGTAATAACTATATTATAAATAGAAGAAAGAAATCTTGTCATTTATTATAGTCTCATAAACTTTGCGCTAATATTTGGTAACAAGCTTATGGGTTTGTAATTGCCGGGATTTATGAGATCCTTACCCGGTTTTTTTTTTTTTTAGCATAATAACTCTTGGAAAGGAAAATATCCAAGCAATTTTGTTAACAAAAAACATATATTATCTGAAAATCAATTCGGTTTCACGTACACACACAGTACAAATCATGCTATTAATAAACTCGCATCTGATATTTTCTGGTATATTAATAAAAAAGTATGCGTTGGCGCTTGCCTTATAGACGTCGAAAAGGCTTTTAATAGCGTTTAATTTTATTTTCCACGTAAATAAAGCAGTGAAAAAAGGCACAAAAGCTTTTATGGCTTGTTAGAAATTATTTTACAAAAAAAAATATAAGTAATATGAGTGAAATATTTAGCTAATCAGTTATTAGGCCCACTATTTAATATGCTGGCCCAATTTGGTTCAATGTCAGTGCAAGCCAAATAGTGAAAAGTCAGGCAATTTGAAAAGAAAGGCATAAGAGCCTACGTAAATCTTCATAAAAAACGAGAAACGGACTACAAGTATTTTTATTCTAAATAAATGCTGTAGTGCGAAAAGTAAATATTAGAAGATTCGACAACTTTTTTATAAAATTTATTTTCAATCACTTCGAAAGATTTCTTAAAACGTTAGAAAATGGTCTAATATACAATATATAATATAATAATATATAATATAATCTAATATACAATATTAAAAATACTTTAAAAAGGGGGTTTCATTGCACCCGAACACTTTAGAATATTGAGACTAATCTATTAAAACACGTTTGACACGTTTATTCCTGACACGTTTATTCCTAAAAAGGATAAACAATTATCAACAAACTATTTGATGGTTGCATAGTTTATAAAAGTACGAATAAAATATAATTTCAATATATCAATAGAATAGGTTTAGGTTAAGTTAGTTAGGGTTAGATTAAGCACATAGTTTTAAATTAAATTTAAGCTAGTATAAGTTTTATTTTAATAAAAAAAGTTTTAAAAAAATTTTTTATGGAAACTTTCGAAAATAATAAAAAAAATCATAATAAAATTTTTGTTATAAAAATAACAAATAAAAATACGGATAATATGTAAATAATATTGTAGAAAAAAAAAATAAGATTAAATAATTTTTAAGGCTTTAGTTCTAAATAAATTAAGAAATAATATTATTGAAACTGTTGATAATTTCTGGCGGGGTTCATTCGTAAATTTGTTCAAGTTCTAATGCATTGTCTTTCAAAAAGCTTTATTCTTTCCATCATTGACGCGCTTATGTTGAACCATATAGGGCCAGCTATATGTTAGAATTGATCTCATTAGATTTTTGTAACATAACACTTTTACTTGTTTTGAAAGAATTCTAGAGTAAAATAATTTTTTTAAAGACATAAAAGTTTTCTTTGTTTTTGTGATTTCGCCGTGTATGTGCTTGTTGAATTTATAAAGGTTATTGTAAAAAATTTCCAGATATTTTATGGTTTTTGAGATCGGTATAGGACTGATTGATTTGGGGCTTTAATACAAAATGTTTTCCAATTCTTTTTGATATTAGAATTGTTATTTTTATAATTTCTGAACAGTACAGTTACATATTTATTAAAATTTTTATTTTAAGTTTCCATACGTTTCAGCATATTTTATGACTTTGTTAAAAAAAAATTTGTAGCATAATTTGACGCGTATGTAATGTTGTGACTTGATGTAATAAATACAAAGATCATTAGGAAAAGCTATACTGAAATTAAGCCCTAAACTTTTATTTAGGGACTTCAATAGTTCGCTTACATATATATGTTGAAAAGGATTGGTAAGGTTACTGTTACTTGTTGTAGGCCATCTTTTATTTCAAACTCTTTAGAGGATTTCATATTTAAAGAAGTCATTCTAAAGGATTTATTTTTTTTAACATATATATCATTTATTAGATATACAAGATGAGGCGTATTATCCCAATAAATTAAGTTAGAGTGCTAGCAATTGTAAGCCATGTTTTTTTTTAAAATAACATAAAGTTTATATTAAAATACACAAATAAAACTAAAAAAAAAACCAAGATCCCCGGTGTTTTTATATGCTAATATAATTTAATATTAACAGATGTTCATATTTAATTGTTTTTTAATAAATTTAACTAATTAATATTGGTTACTTATTTACATTTCATTCAGTATGAATTATAAAATGTATGAATTAATTAATGTGCGTTTATGATTTTTATTTGTTGCATGTGTAGTGTTGTCCTTATAAGTCAGTCTGGCAAACATTTTTTTTGCTTTCAGGTAGTACATATCTAATATAAAATAATGAATATTATATAACATATCTTATATCAATTTTTAAGTGAGTTTTTTTTTTTTAAAGTTATATAGAAAATATTTAAAAATTGAAATCTTACGCACTATAACCAACTTGATCTAACAAACTTCTTTAGTAAGGAACAATATTTCTATAGGAAATTTAAAGTTAATCAGTTGAAACGCGGAGACAGAATAATAAAAATATTAAAATTTAATTAGAAAGTTGTTAGGTTGTTGGAAACATTTTGAAACGATACGGTTAGAAATTTATTTTTACAGATAAACGTGGCGGACCGTGCTAACACACTGGTAATATAACGAAAAGACAAAAGTTTCTTTAAATTGTCCTAGTGTCGAAAGGGGTTAACAGAACTTTACCAAACTTGTTCTTTAAAGCCATTAAAACAGCCTAATCGGCCTTATCCCCAAATTTAATTGAGAAATAACGCCTAATTCACGAAGTTCCGCGTTAGGTCTTATTTCTCATTTTAATTGGACTAGACTATATAGGCTGTTTAGTCTATATCAATAATAATACACTTAATAACACACAGTATAGGAAATAAATAACACACAGTATTTTTGTTCCTATAAAACTATAGGAACAAAACTATAGAAATATGTATGGAACAAAAATAATTGGCAGGGATTCTAGAGTTGGTTACAAAATTAGGATTATTCGCTTTTTCCAAAATAAATATATATATTTATATAAACTACGATGGATTTAAGAGTTAGTTGGAAAATCAGGGTTTTAATAATTTGTTTAGCGGGGGTTTGGGGGCGGCAGTCGCCACTATTTTAAAAACTTTGCAGCAAAAATGTGTATAACTATAGCATTTTCTGGTCAAATTTAGGCATTTACTAAATATTCTCAGGTATTTACTGAATATATTCAGATTTTTACTAAATATGTTCATGTATTCACTAAATAAGTTCAGATTTTTGTTTTTTTAGATTTCGGAGTTTTACTAAATGAATTCAGATTTTTACTAAATACTATACTTTAAAACTTAAAAGTCAATAGTGCCAATATATACAGTTATACAACAATACTTTAATTAATTTTATTTTTTTGGTATTTTTTTCCTTAGAGAGGTGGGAATCTTCAAAAGACGACAAGAATTCCCCCTTTGATAGTATCAAATTCTTACTGACTAAATCCACCTTCCCCTTTAGCGAATATAATGGGATGAAACTCCTATACCTGCTAATGTAGTATATTGGCTAGGAAATAGGGACAGGAAAGGATATAAGACAATAGGGTGCGGAAATATTGGATTGGGAGTATGGAATTGTAAGGAAACAATGGGTCGCATGCATAAAACTTCTGTCGGTATGCAAAAAAAAAAATAAGCTTGAGCTTATAATTGTAACATTTTCTCAGAGTGTGAGATTTTGCTCAATAATTAAAATTTCATTAAGTTTAAGCTTAATTTGGTATGCAAAATTATTGAGTTTTTATACTTTTTTTTGGCATTTGAATCAAAGATTGTGAGATAGCTAATTTGGTTGCTCGAAAAAATTGAAATGGCGGAAAATTTATAATAAATAATTTGCCTAGAAAAACTTCAGTGAAAGGAAATTTCATGGGTATATAATTGTAAAAATTTGTATAGGTTTGAAGAAGAAAATATAAATTTTTGAGTGGATACATTTTTGGAAAAAATTATGAAACCAGAGGCGGTGCAGAAACGAATTTCGACAAAATTCTTACTTTTCTAAGTTATATTGGTGATTGGTTTTCAAATTGGTGTAGGCGTTGACGTACGAATTCATCAGTCAATCGTTTCCAGAACAATTGAAGAAATATCGTCAAAAATTGTCGAAAAAGGAAGCCAATGAATTCGTTTTCCTATATGACTACATATGATTTTAAGGCGACAAAATTCTTATGGAATAATAAATACACATTTGCTGAAGCAATAGGACCGATTGATTGTATTCACATACCTACAAAAAAAAACCTCTTGAACATCCTAATGAATGAACAGAAAAGGTTATCATTCCATTAATATACAAGCTATTTGCGATGCCGAAGAAAAATTTACACATGTCGATATCAGCTGGTCTGGATTCTTGTGTACTTAAAAATTCTGAAATCTTTAATTTTATGCAAACAAATACAACATCTTCTATTCTTCTTGGAGAAGAGGGTTATAGTATTTCTCCATAGTTGATGACTACAAAATGGTTACCAGAAAATATACATAATAATAAAATATAATTAAAAATAACAAAAGGTACAAAATTAATTTTTTTAAAATACATATTTCAGTTTAACAAGACTTTTTTTTTACATAACGAGTTCATACAACACTAAATAAAACAGCTTAAATGATTAAGTAAAATAAAATTTCCCTCAAAAGTTCCCTCAGGAGTGGAAGCAATTGCTCTTATGTAGAACTTAATCACGAATTTGAACCCTTTTGCTTTAACTTTGAGCTTTAACTCATTTTTATGCATATACGATCCAATGATTCTGCCTATTATTATTACTATTACTATTTGTTAACAGTGACAATCAGCCGTTACAACAGTTACAACCTTGCATAATAGTGCATTTAAAACAAATGTCTCTGCAACATAAATGTGAACAGGAAATTACATAGCAGGCGTGGCTGTAAATGTCTTAAGGCGGAATAGCTCTTACGACCTATATGGGATTGGAATTCACACTCCCTCGGTGTTTACAGTTTAATTTATACGCTCTTACCCACTAGGCTACCGAGGCCCCCAATTTGATTTATTGAATTTTTATTTTGTCAAAATCTCAGGCCTCTGCTGTGCCTCATTATTTAATAAAAGTCTCATTATTCTGCCTATAAAGATTTAATAAAAGTTTAAAATTAGAAATTTATATATTTTTTTAGTAACAAACAAAATAAAAATAAATTATGTATAAAAAAAAAAATAAATGAAGTTTCTTTGGATAGTGAAATGAAGTGATTGTATTCCACTGGAATATTATATTTGTTTTTAATTAAAGAGGGTCCTTAAATTGGAAGAATATAACTTTATATTAACAATAATATTATTTATATTCTTTTTAAATCAATTCGTTTTTATTAAAACTGTGCTTCTTTTTTTTTTATATATATATTATTAGCCATTTTGATATGCGTTCTTGCATATTATGTAATATATATATATATATATATATATATATATATATATATATATATATATGTATTATTTGAGTGTTGCTCTTCATGAAGAGGAGTTGAGGTTATTTTTTGAATTTTTATATGTCCTGTATAAATACGATTTTTATTTTGTTTTTTTTTTTTTATTTTTTTTTTTTTTCTTTCTTGCATTTAAAATGGCAATTCCTTTTTTTCTGTATAGAAAAGTTTTTATATTAAATTTATGCATGTACATATATATATATATATATACCTAGATATATTGTTGTTTGTCCCCCTTTGGGAATTTTTATTTTTTTATTTTATTTTTTTTTTAACTCTAAATTAAATATAATATATATATATATATATATATAAATATATATGTGTATATAATCAGTTTTTTTTATTTTTCTTAGAGCAAATTAGAAATGCGCCCTCATTAAATTACAAAAAGGAATAAAAAGAAAAAGAAAAGAAAAAACAGCGACAACAGAGACAACAAAAAAAGTGCGTTAAATATTATATATAAAAAAAAAAAAAGAGAAAAAAAAAAACACAAAATGTGGAGTGAAATACTAACCTATACCAATAAAATTTGTAAAATATATACTCGTAATTTAAGCTTTGTTTTTTTTTTTTAAGTGTTAAAAATAAAGGTAATGTGCTTGTACACTTTTCATTTTTTTTTTTTCGATTGAATCAACTTGAAAGGGTTTAAAAAACAAAATGTATATAATATATATACGGTAACATATTTCATATTGGTTGCATTTTTTAATTTTTTTTTTTTTTTTTGTTTTATTTTTTTCCCTTCTCTTCTTAAGAACAAAAAGACTTGTATACTTATTTACACTTATTACATATATATACTAAATTTCAATGAATTAAAACTTATGCACATTTTTCTTTAAATATGTATTAGTATATGTACATATATATATTATTAGTATATTATATTATGTTGTATATATATACATCTATATATATATATATATAAATTTATATTGCATAACTTTTGTTTTTCGTTGCATAATATGGTTTTAGAGCACAACTTTATACACATATATAGATATTATATATATACAAATTTCACATGTATTTAAGGATAATCTATATAAGTATGTATACAAATATATACACGATGTCACGTTAGCATGTTGTCAAAAGAAAGTGAAAGATTCGGTTAATTAAATAAAGAAAAAAATTGTATGGGAGAGGAAAGCGGTCTATCATTAACCATTAATGAACAATCGAACTATACCAGTTAATACATTTGAACGATGTATACATAATTGTTTTATTTTAGCTATACAAAAGTTACCAAACACTATGACCTAAAATGTATATAAAAACAAAATATTTACAAATGAGAATTTTTTTAGAAATCCGTAACTCTGTGAATGCTTAGCTGCAGTGACAAAACGCCCGATGAATTAAAGCCCGCGTGCGTTAATTCCTTTTTGGATTGGAATTAAAGCCCATAATTGAAAGGAATTAAAAACCGCGGGTTTTAATTCCTTTCTGGATCGGAATTAAGACTTACACTATTTTTTGTTATTAAAAGAATAGAGTAATAGCATATTTAGAGCAATCCCTTATGGAGGGATTTAAGAGTTTTGGATAAAAATTGGACTATCCGCTTTTTCCAGAATATTTACTAATATGTATATGTGCGAGTTTCTGAATTAGGAGGTATTTTAGATTTGGTTACAAAATCAGGGTTATATACTTTTTCCAAAATATGTATATAAGTAACGCCTTATACGCCTTTTACAAAATATTTAGATATATGCATATGCGAGTTTTGAATTTAGAGAATTATATACTTATTCTGTAAAAAGCGAATAATCCTGATTTTGTAACCAACTCTAAAATCTCTCCTAATTCAGAAACTCGCATATGCATACACATATCTAAATATTCTGTAATAGGCGTATAATCCTGATTTTGAATTAAATTCTAAAATCTCTCCCAAAATCCCTCAGGGTCTAATATTGAGACAGAAGTCCCATAGGACTTCTGGCTCATTGAAGTGAGTCAAAAGTTCAAATGGGACTTCTGAATACATGTGATAAATTAAAATCCAGTCAAATGAAATACAGACTCGTGATAGTAACCTTTGTGTTACTCAGTGGGCTTTAATTCTTTTTCGAAATGGACTTAAAGCCTTCGATCTAGTGGAGTTAAGGCCCGTCAGCTTTAATTCTTTTTTGAAAAGGATTTAAAGCCTACTGGCGTTAATTTCAAAAGTTTTGAAATTAACGCCCGCGAGCTTTATTTTCTCGAGCGTTTTGTCACTGCACCGAATACTTAACTGGTAGATCAACATGCCACACAATTTTTTTTTCTTGCTTTGACACACACCCATTTACTCGCTTCTTTTTGGCTAATACGCTAACAGAACACCCTGTATATAAATCTATATATAGCAAATATATATACATATTTGTATATGTATATACATATATAGATAGATAAAGATATAATAAATAAATGCGTATATATATATTTCAACAAAATGCATAATGTAATTATGTATGTGCATATGTATAAAAAAAAAAAATAATGTGACCAGATGTAAAGTATTTTAATATAGGATAAATTTCAAAGATTTAAAAAATTGAGAATTTAATTTTTTTTTTTTAATAAGAATTAATGATAATTAATGAAATTTAAGAATGGATACTTAATTGAAAAAAAAAAACTAAGTAATTGTAGAACAATGATATTTTTTTTTTTTAAATAAAAGTCGTTAAATTCCAGATTAAAACACATTTTACATCTTTAAGCACACTTTTTCTAAATATATAAAATTTGTATATTTATATTTGGCAATATCTTGTAATATTTATCATTATAACATACATCTTTTATGAATTATTCATAAAACAACTCTCCAGTATCTCAAAAAAAAAAATGTATATGTATAATGAATGATAATGAATGAATGATAATGAAATTTTAAAATATTTAAATCGAAATGTAGCAATCATAAGATATTCTTTTCTTTAATGTACACCTACAATGTATATATATTATATATACCCCTCTTATAAAATTAAAATGTATTTATTTATTATTTATTTTAATTCAATCTTCATTCTTCATTTTTTTTTTTAATGCATTTCTCTGACACATAAATGTGGACAGTAAATTACACAGCCTTTACTGTTTAGGGGTAACTGTAAATGTCGTAAGGAGGAATAACTCTTACGGCGTGTATGGGATTCGAACCCACACTCCATCAGGGTTTACAGTGTATTTTATACGCACTTACCCACTAGGCCATCGAGGCTCCATTATTCTTTATAGGAAATTCATACAACTTAATACATACATCTAAAAAAAAAATTTTGTTTAAAGAAAAATTAATTTACATTATTTCATTAGCCATAGCCATTCACTCTAAATTTTAGGTTAATTAAATTCATACTTAGCCTAAATTTTAAAATTTACTTATAAAATATATATTACAATTTTTGCTAAACTAAAATTTAAAATTTTTTAATTGAAATTGTCCAATATAAGAATAAGTAATGGTATTATTTATCGTAACTAATAAATAATGGAAATTTATATTTCAGAGAAACAAAACAAAAAGAAATATAACAAAAATAACATAAAACAGAGGTATAATGATAAAGAAAAAAACAATCAAATCTAATCAAATAAATGTTCAATTTCATTGTGATATCTGTTAGAAACCTTTTCAAAAATCTAATTTTCCTCATTTCTAAAGATTAAATAGTCTTGTTAATTGTAATGAAGTAGGAGTTCCGAAAAATAGTGGTTAGAGATTCTGGAATTCAGATTACAAAGGCGCCCTATTAAATAGTCTTACTATAACTGTAATGAAGTAGGAGTTCCGAAAAATAGTGGTCCTATAATAAGGAATGCAAACTAGGAAGTCATGATTATAGAACGCAATTTATAACTGTTAGAGATTCTGGAATTCAGATTATAAAGTCGCCCTATTAAATAGCCTTGCTATAACTGTAATGAAGTAGGAGTTCCGAAAAGTAGTGGTCCTATAATAAGGAATGCAAACTAGGAAGTCGTGATTATAGAACGCAATTTATACCTGTTAGAGATTCTGGAATTCAGATTATAAAGGCGCCCTATTAAATAGTCTTGCTATAACTGTAATGAAGTAGGAGTTCCGAAAAATAGTGGTCCTATAATAAGGAATGCAAACTAGGAAGCTATGATTATAGAACGCAATTTATACCTGTTAGAGATTCTGGAATTCAGATACCCATTTTTTTTTTGAAAAATATTTTTAGGACTTTAAATTAAATAGGACCGGAAATTTTTTGAAAAAAAAAAAAAATCATATGCTTGGGTTTTTTCTTGTAAAATTCTTGTTTAAAAATTTAAAATTTTTCAGAAATACACTAAACATAATTATGATTTCTGCGTTACCGAATTATTATTTATATTGTAAATAAGTTTATGCAACCGATTGGCTCTTGATCTGCCACCGACACAACTGAATTTTGGTAACATAAGAAACTTAAATTAATTTATATTTTAACGTACTTAGGATTTTGTTTTAAAATGTAATATTTAGTATTTGAATTTTTTATTTTATGTTTTAGGTATACTTTTTAAAGTAAATAAAATTTATTTCTATTAAAATTTTTATTATTTTGTTTTGTTCTAACGTCAATCCCATTAAAGGTATAAACAGAATAATGTCGCCAACGGGCGACAACAACGGAATTCCGCTGCTTAAATAATGTCGGAAACAGCTGTGGCGGAATCAGCTGTTAATGTCAAAACTTTTATTTTACAAAAAATATATAAACTAGGTAAATTCAACAATGGAAACACTTTTTTAAAAATTTTAAAAATAGTTTCAATTGTTGCAATTGTTACTGAAATGCAAAAAAAAATTTAAACGATGATGTTGGGTAAGAGAAATTAATGAAACGCGTGAAGAAGAAGGATTTTTTAACAAAGGCTTTTTGAAGAATATTTTTTTAACTTAACCAGAATGAATGTTTCTTCATTTAATTTACATCTTTTTTTTTTTTACTTTTTTGTATTGTGGGTGTTTTAAATTATAAATAATTTCCTACAATATTACTTACTCTATTAGCTTTTCTAATCTCTTCCATCTTGTGAAACAATAAATTGTAATTTAATTTCTAAATGTCATTCTGTCCCAACAAAAACAAAAAAGAATTGTCCTCGAATAAAAATCGATTGTAACTTTTTTCCGCCGGCGATTAAAATAGAAATTAGAATTATTTTGTCGCCAACGATTTTCCGGCATAAAAATTCCAATATCATTGTGGGCTGTTAAATTTAAATACACATTGGCGATTTGAATTTTGACATTTTGCCACGGAAAATCAACATCATCATATTTATATCTTAAGTGTAATCATATATAGAAAATGTCAAGCACATCATGTTCATATTTTTGACATATAAAAATGTCACCAAGCATAGTTATTTGATCTCGAGTATTATAGCCAAGGTAAATAAGTGTCCTAAATAAATGATTTTAATTTATTACATCAATAAATTATTATATCAATCAAATAATTAAATATAACATATTTATCTTTCACAATAAATAATTTTTTTGATTCGATGATGAATGACATGTAACATCCATATTTTTCAAATCATAAATTTTTTAAATCGATTTCAAACAAATTTGAAAACAATAAATAATCAATTATTGGTAACTTTTATCATATAAACCAGACCAAATATTCATATTTTTCAATAAAATTGCATCAAATTTGATGCAAATTATAAACTAAAAGTATTTTTTTTACCATTTCGGAATCTATCACATTAGCACTTGACACTAGACACTTTACACTCTTTTCTTACATGTATTACTCTTTTAGGGCAAACATTTAGTGTTCAAAAAAAATTTCGGAGTTTTTCGGAATTAATTTAGTGCAAAGTGCGATAGTTTCGGACACGGCATAAGTTTAAAATTTTTACTATATTTTTCACAATTTTAATAATATATGGTTATCCTGTTTTTTTTTTTCTGCTATATATATACATAATTATATATGTATATAATGTATGTATATCTATATTCGAAAGGATCTGAATATTTCAATGTATATATGTACATATATACTTATTTAATA
The DNA here is from genome assembly GCA_947095535.1 of Poecilobothrus nobilitatus. NCBI lineage: Eukaryota > Metazoa > Arthropoda > Insecta > Diptera > Dolichopodidae > Poecilobothrus > Poecilobothrus nobilitatus. The sequence goes on from OX352775.1 coordinate 6,066,066, forward strand.
ATGATAAATACTTTATGTATAAGTATTATTCAAAGTGACCAGATGTTTTAATAAATAAAAAAAAAAAAAGAATTGTCCAATGATTATATAGGTTAAAGAGTTTTTTTTTTTTTTTTGTTTTTTTTTCAATTCTTTTTTTTTTTTTAATACAAATTGGAACCAAATGTTGTTTTTGATTTTTATCCACTTGAAATCAATTTAAAAAAAAAAAAAACGTAAAATATAATATCATATAAACCATAATAATTAATATGTTATTGATGAAATTACAAAAATGTGGTAAATTTACAAAAATAATTTTTTTTTCTTAATAATTTAAATTTTATATAATTTTTAATCAATAATAATTAATTTTCAGCCATGAAAAAAACACAAAAAAAAAAAAAATTTTTAATTGACAAATTAGAACTGAAAGACAAAAACCTCAGTTTTGGTACAGTTTTTCTGAAAAAAATTTTAATATTGAGATTAATGAATACAGATTACTGTATTTTTTTTTTTTTTTCATTAATCTAATTTATGGCTATAATACTGTGCGATAAAGTATTGACGAATTGACAGATACTTTCAAAGGTTTTGACAAATTGATGGAACTAAGCAATTACATATATGCATATACGGAATTTTCAATCACTCAATAAGTATTATTTGGAAACAAAATGTTGTTTAATCAATCGTAAATTTTTGAAAAATTTTGATTCTTCATAATAAATATCAATTTGAATCTTTTCTTTGTGTCATCTATTTTATGGGAATACAAAACTATATTTTATGTAAAGTTTTCCTTTTTGTTAAAGTTAATTTTGTTATTTATTTTATTAGCTTCTGTAATTTATATTAAAATATTAGGACATAAATTTCGAAGCTAACCGAACCTGTTATCCCAAACCAACTAAAAACTTTTTAAAAAATTTTAGATACAATAGCTATACAGCCGAGTGAGTAATCAACGGCTTAGTGGAATTAATGATTCACAAAACTGAAGCTTAGTCAAATATAAATAATAAATGATTTTGTGGATGCCTTATGTCCTTATATGCAGTGGCAAGAAAAAAAAAATTGTCCATTGTTTAGATGTCTGCGTTGTACTAAAGCAACCTCGAATTTTGCAGAAGTTATTGCCATACAACTTAATCATCTTTTAGAAATTTCCGATATTTACCATTAAGCAATAAGATATGGAGATAAAAATTTCGCAGATACCTGAATCTGTAATGAATTAACATAAAATTTAATTTTTTTTGACAAAAATTTAAATTAACAAAATTTGCATAAAATTTTATGCAATTATATAAGAAATTGAGGTATGAGTTGTTAACATGAAACTAGAGTTTTTTTTCCACAAAATTTAGAATACCTTGCTTCAATAAACAGTAAGTTATATTAATCTAAAAAAAAAAAAGTATCGCAACTCCTCGACACCAACAATTTTTACAAAATGTAAAATGTTAAAAATCAGTTATCGTGAAGGACCAGCGACATATCGATTCAGAATTCGATTCTGAGTAAATATATATATTAGGATGATCAAATTAATACTATATATTTTTTAAACATCATAGCGGTCATTTTTTTTTATTTAATTCCCTTCAATATTGGTATTTATGTTAAGTATTGCTTGCCAAATCATTATCGAAGAATATACAGTTGTACAGCATATAGAAAATGTTAAAATTTATTACAAAAATAAAATATCTATTCGGGCTACGTCTCGCGCCGCATTACATAAAATTTATGATCAACATAATCGACCTATACAGAGCTTTTTATTCGTAATGTAATTGAAAAGTTTGTGACAAATGATAGTGTTTGTTATGTTAAGAGTTCAACCCGTCATAAACGTAAAAGTACTGCTGAAAATATCGATGCTACGAGCCAAAGTGTAGATGAAAATCGACAACAATCAATTAGACGTCATTTTCAAGAAATTTGAATATGTCATATAGCACCACATATAGAATATTCTTTATAAAGATTTGCATTTGAAAAACTTAAACCAAATAAAATAGAAAAATCATCTTCAGCGATAAAACTCATTTCTGGTTAAATGATTTCCTATAAATAAGCATAATATTGTCGCATTTCGTCGAGTGAAGAAAACCCATATGCTCTTCATGAAATACGTTTATATTTATACAATAATTAATAGTTTGGTGTGGTTTATTTATATGAAAAAGTGGCCAAAAATTTGGTGTTCCAGAATCGAATTTAAAAAAAAAAACTCCAGAGGCTGTCATTTACATGAAATCATTTTTAAATAACAAATATCATGAACCAATATCTAAAATAAATAAATAAATTATATTGATATCTTATACCATTTTGTTTCTATTTCAAATTAAAAAATTTATAGCTCTTATTTTTCTACTTTCCCATAATAATCTCATTTCTTTTTATGTAATTTAATTGGCAAATTTATCTTGAAAACTTCTACCGGTTGGAAACAAAAAAAAATAAAAATTCATAAATCATTCATATGCTATGAATAAGCAAATGTCGCATTGGTTAGCTTCAAAATTCTATTTTTAAAATGGAATGGAAAATTTTTCATTTTATTACAAGATTCCAAATTATACAATCTCACAGAATGCGAAATCTCATTCTCGCACATTTAAGTACTACTCGGAAGAACCTAAAGAAAAAAATTTGTATAATTGTAGGTATCTTTTTTTTTATATTCATTACTTATAATATTATATAAATTGATGGTGAATTATAAGTTTTGTTTACTTTTTTATTTTATTTTTTTTTACAAGGATTAGTGGAAAATTCGAAAGTCACCAAGAGGAACTGCACGTGCTGTTAAAAGTCAGGGTAGTTTTGGTGGACTTTAACTAACCAAAACCACCTCCCTCCCCTTTTAAAACCAAACTTTAGGATGGAACCTTTAATACAAACTGTACATTTGATTTTGGGGATAGTGATGTGGGAAGGATGATTGGGGAAGTTGAAATTAGGAAATTTGGGATTAGGGGGGATAGGTAGGAAAATTTGGAGGGACATTTTAAAGAAAGATGTTAATGTTCTTCTTAAACTTAAGTAATTAGTACACATATAAATTATCAACTTTAGGGAAGACATGCGATGGTATTATATGATTCCACAAACCGGACGTGCGCATGACGAACGAATTTCCATAAGCTGTATTTCGCCATCTTGATAACTTTATATAGTATTATTTAAATGCGTATATCATGTTCTCTTTAACATTTTTTCAATCTGAAAATGCAATTCGACAGGAATTTTTTTTACCTTTCTAAGTCAACATCAAAATTGTAGAATTCTTTTAAATTTAGTATTCAAATTTACCGTTATGTGAAAACCAAATTTTGCATGATTTTTTTATCTTTTTCTATCTTCATAACTTCGGCACACGTTTAGATATAAACTTGAAATATTGAGGGAAGAAAGAACTTTTAGAATTAGTATAAGTTTCCTCGGAAAATTTTTTTTGGACCATCCCTTGTTTATGAGCTATTTTTAGATACCATCCCCAAAAATTGAAAATTTGCTATTTTTAGAAACTTGTAACTTAGGCACCTGTACAGCAAGACATAAAAATTAATCTTTAGTATATATATTTTTACGTGTTCTAACGATTTTTCTTAGTTATATAGGGTTCCGGAGTAACAGCTCCTCAAAATTTCAAAAAAGTTCTATTTTCATCATTTTTTCTTATATGAAATTTTTAAATTTTGTTGCAAGGTACAATTCTAAACATTTTGTATTATCTTTTGGAAATGTGTGCTTTTAAAAACAATTGGTTTACATTCTGCCTTGTTTAAATTTCAGTTGGAAGGAAGGAAGGAATTTTTCAAAGATATCAAAGTGGAATAATGTCCCATATCCCAATTGGTATATTGTTACATTCTTTATTTTTTTTAATTCATTAAAATTTGATGAAATCCTTAATTGGTCATATGCAGAATATGTGAGCTAGGAAAAGGGATTCGGACATTTTGAATTCTAAAATGAAACTGTAAGGAACAACCTGAACCTGCTTATTATTATTACTATTTTACTAGTATAATGACTGTAGCCACCACTGTAACACTATATTATTATTCTTATTTTTTTTTTTGTAATGTTTTCAAACCAAAAAATAAAAGGTTTAAGGTTTTTTTTTTTTTATGTAGAATCTATTAATATAATTTTTGGTATTTTCAACATAAAGGCTAAAAACCAAAAAAAAAAAAAATAAAATTGAAAAAAAAAATTTTAAAATATTGACTCATAGTCTGTAAAAAGCCTAAATCATACATACTTACATCATATGCAGAACATCACATGCAAATTTTTTTTTTTTTTTTATATTTCAAAATTTCTTTTGTCAGTTCTCAAATAAAAATGCTAGTAAACAATATTTTGATTGGAAAAATTGGTTCTATACCAAATGCTTACATACATAAGCCTAAATGATAAAAAAGAAAGAATAAAAAAATCTCTGTAAAGTAAAACTATAATAAGTAACTACATACCTATTTTTATTTTTTTTTGTTTTTTAAGTCACGTTTGTTTCTAAATGAAAATATGAATTTTTTTTTTTTTTTTTGACAATTTTCAAAAACGATATTTGATTCAAGCTAACAGAAAACATTTTTAATTTGGTTGTGTTGTATGTATTGTAATATCAATAAAAGATTTATGGACATTCAAAATCTACTATTTGTAGTTCTAGTAAAAAAAAAAAAATTGCAACAAAAAAAAAAAAAATTTTTTTTTACAATTTGATTATTATAACATTCGGTTTATTTTTGTCAGTGATTTAATTCTTTTACTATAAAAAAAAAAATATATATATAAAAATCAGTTATTATCAATTTGTAATCTAAAACCCCAAACAATTCCTATACCTATATTATGTATAGCATTTTTCGATTAAATGAAACCATTTTCAAAATAAACGAAACCTTTTTCAAAGTAATGAAACTATTTTTAAACTAAATGAAACTTTTTTAAAATAGAATGAAACTTAAAACGGAACTTACGTATTTAGAGAGAATTCTATTCTATTTGTTTTTATAATAGTTACTATTAAATGATCTTAAACTAAAATAAGTTGCATTTCAAACAATAAAATAATGTCAATGCTGACCGTTTTATTTTGTTCTTACGAGAGCTTTTTCAAAAATTTTTAAACGAGAAGCTTGAAAATGCTTTTTTTAGTAATGGACAATTTGTAAAATTTACAAAACACAAGAAGTTCAAGTAATATTTTGGAACAGTGGTTTTAATTAAAAATGTTTGCCACCTTATTCTCCGATGCTCAATCAAACCCATTGACAAAAACATTTTCAAAAATTAAGAGATATACACGATCTATAGCATTTTTCGATTAAATGAAACCATTTTTAAATTAAACGAAATCTTTTTCAAAGTAAATTAAATTATTTTCAGGATAAATAAAACTATTTTCAGACTAAATGAAACTATTGTCAGACTAAATGAAACTATTTTTATTTTAAAAGAAACTTTTTTCAAATAGAAATGAAACTTCCTTTTTACAGTCATATACAACCTTTTTTCGTTCGAAATAAACTTTTTGTTTTTTTTTTCATCTTACACCATTTTTTAGATTAGCGGATATTAAAATAGTCTGAATATTATTCAGGAATCAAATTAAATTTTTTTACGGTATAATCGAAAAAGATTCTTACACTCTAAAATCTTATTTTATGTTTTGTCTCGTGTCATATGTATATAGTCTCTCTCAATATCTACAAAACAGTGCCTCGATTGTCTCAATACATTAATCAAGCAAGTAGCTAAATGGTTTTATTTCTATAAAAAAAAATTAATTAAAAAAATTATTCTGGGTTTTGTTTTCTTCTTCCCCGAAATTTTTTTCTTTTACATTCACAAAGAGAAGAACATAACATCCGTGCAAATTAAATTCATAACAAAATAAAATATGAAATAAATGTCAAAAATTTTATATTGCGCAAGTGATGCATAACGCTTATACTCGTAGTAGGACCTCTATTAGAAATTTTTCCTTTTTTAAGATGAAAAAATGCAGCCATTAGAAAGTTGTTTCACCTGATCAATTCCAATAGCTGTTAAGAATTTTAAGCGAGGAGAAAAAGTGGATTGAAGTAAATAAATAAACGATGTCCAATTTTGTCGTAAAATGTCGCTTACCATTTTTTTTTCCACATCTTTTACATTGAGATATTTTATAGTTTATTAAAAATATTATAAATATATTTGGAATATAGATAAATTTATTCTAGTAGATATTAATTACATATAAGTATAATAAAAAAATTCGAATAATTCGAACTCCCTTTTAAAAAATATTTTTTGAAACCTCAATGATTTTAAACAACGGAACCTAAACATGGTAAATCGACAAACAGGTATTAAAATCATGAGAATACAGCTGAAGAAGCCTTAGCCACCCATTCCTACATTTTCAATAACACAGACCAGTCTACATGCATCTTTTGCCAAGATCCACTTACTATAAAACACATTATAAACAGCTGTCCGAACCAGATATACAAAATCACACAATCAACCCTTAAAATCAGGGCTGCAATCCCACAAAAATCGGGTTCAGGTTCGGGTTCGAACTGGAAAATTTTAGTGGGTTCGGGTTCAAATTTTTTAATCAACATAACAAGTGCAGCATTATTGATTGCAACATCAAAATCTATTAATTTTACTTATCTATTATTTTTTGCTTTATTTTATTTGCAAGTGCCATAGTAGGCATAGAAATTACAAATAGAGAAAAAAATTCTTGAAGAAACATGAAAAAAACAAAAACGAATTGTGTTTACTTCTTTCTATTTGGAATGGAATATGTAAACTATGACTAGCTATACCAAAAGCAATACACATTTTGATATACAAGTAGAATATTATCTCTCTAAATAATTTTTGTAGTTGTATTTACTTACTTACATATATTTCTAGTAGGTATATTACTAGGTACGTACATATTTAAATTGCTAAGCATAATACGTGTGCTTATTACACAGTACGCAAATATGTGGCTATGTAAGTATTTTACTATTTTGTTTTATATTTTTTTTGTTCTCAGTTTAAAATAAAAAAACATTGTTGAATTTGATTGCGGATGAAATGGTGAACCTGAACCAAATGCAAATTTTTACTGGGTTCAGGTTCGGGTTCTGGTTCGTCAAAATGCTTGTTCCGGAGCGGTTTTGGGTTCGGGTACGGTTTGCAGCTCTGCTTAAAATTAATAGGCGATAAGAAAACATCTAATTAATATGGCGATATGGGAAAACATCTAAACCAAAAACGCAATAGTATAAGATTCATTTAAAATATTTACTTAAAAAAACTAGAATAATATCAAAATGTTAGACCTAAGCCTTAGATTTAAGAATATAGTCACACTCGGAAGGGAAAGACTGTGGAAGTTTTCCTGTCACATGGTATGTGGCAGGTAAGCAATTATAAATAAATAAAATTCAATAATAATATAATTAAATAAAAGTTAAATTAAGCTTTCTTCAATTTATAATTTTAGTAAAAATTGAACCCATACATTCCACAGTTTTTAATCCGTTGCATTAATTATTAGATCGATTGCAATTAAAACATGACGGTTAAAAATATATTGTGTACACAAACATTTTCAAAATAAAACATAAATATAGTGGTTAGATTAATCTAACTTTATTGTATTCCCTTTCATGTCATATTTTTGTTATATTTTTCATTTTTGTTTTGTGAAGATAGGTGTGGAAGTAGGAGATTGGATTCTAATATATGGAAGCAAATCGAAATTGATTCCTATTAAAACATCATAATCATTTTTAGACTTAGAACAGTATAATTTAAAGACTTTTTTTGTAAAATTGTGTTTGGAAATAGCTTCGATTACAAAGCAAAATTAAAAGAGCTGACATTGAAGAGTGAATTTTTCTTGAACATAGTTTTTATATGTATTCATTCAAATCAATATGCAACTAAAATGACTAAACAATATTGTTATAGAATGAAAGAAATAAAAAACGAAAAAAGGTAAAAAAAAAAATTGGCAATCGATCAGTTCAGTAAATTGATATGGAAAATGTAATGATGATCTAGAAAGAGATCAAAGCTTAAAATTACATATTAAAAAAAATGGATCATTTCAGGAAATTGATGTGGAAAATGTAATGATGATCTTGAAAGAGATCTTAGAAAGCTTAAAATAACAAATTAAAAAAAATGGATCAGTTCAGGGAATTGATGTGGAAAATGCAATGATAATTTAGAAAGAGATCTTAGAAAGCTTAAAATTAAATAATAAAAAAAAAATGGATCAGTTCAGGGAATTGATGTGGCAAATGTAATGATGATCTTGAAAGAGATCTTAGAAAGCTAATTACATATTAAAAAAAATGGATCATTTCAAGGAATTGATGTGGAAAATGTAATGATGATCTTGAAAGAGATCTTAGAAAGCTTAAAATTAAATATTAAAAAAAAGGATAATTTCAGGGAATTGATGTGGAAAATGCAATGATAATCTAGAAAGAGATCTTAGAAAGCTTAGAATTAAATAATAAAAAAAAAATGGATGTGAAAAATGGAATAATTGGGAAAAAAAATGGATAATCGGTATTAAAAATTAGCTATTTTTTTGTAAATTAGGGGGTTATATCAAACATTTTAATTTCAATAAATATTTTAAAAGAAGTTTAAGAAATACAGTGTTTTAAAAATTAAATAATAAATGTTACAACTATACTAAAATTGAGTAAATAAATTTTTTTCTTTTTTTTTTTGGTTTTTCTGTTAATTATAAAACTCAAGTATTTATTTGGTCAGTATTTTATAAGCATTTTTTGGGTCAGTATATTTGTTTTTAGCATAAGGTGGTCAGTACATCTTTGCAAAATTTGTTGCAGTTGCAGTTGCAGTAAATTTGTTTGGTCGCAGTAAAATTAATATTTTTGTCATTATATACAATAAAATATTGATCGGATAAATATAGCAATCATATATAAAAGGAAAGGAAATTTTACCGTTGAATTTACTGATTTACGAATAAAAGAGAAAAATTATAGTGTAATGTATAGTAGATGTCATGCATTTCCAATACTATTCTATTTTATATTGTTTAGTTTATATTAAAAACGTTATTTTAAATAACAACAGAAGCAAAACAAAAAAAAATTACTGAATATTTTTTTTAGATATCGGATCTATATCATTAGATTAACTAAAAGTTTTTGTAATGATATACCATTTATATTAAACAACTAACATCGGACAGTACACTGAACATTTATATTAAAATATACTGACAAATTTTATATTAACGCAATCGCGGACAAGACGGTATATACGACAAAATGTTCTTAATGCCAGTGGACAAAACGGCATAGATCGCTATTAACAAAACAAACTGTATGAACAAGATGGGATTTACCGGTCGTATTTACATTACAAACTATGGAATAAAAAATCTTATGTCGTTATACATTTACATTTTTTTGTCGCTAGAGAAGTTATAACGAAGTAGTATGTTATGTGTTTTCAAATTTAAATTTTTTTTAACAGAAAAATACAAAAAAAAAAAAAAAATCACATTAACAAAATTCCGTTTAAATTTCAGTTGTTGAAAATATTTTATGCATATCAGATCATTACTTTTTAAGAGCAAAAAATCAAATTTTTTTTATGTAAAGTGAAATTTTGAAACTAAAATTTTGGTTAATAACCGCTTTTGGTAAGTAATAGATATCTAAAACACTAATTTTTCTAAAATTACAAGCATTGTAAAAAATATAATTACCGACAAGTACGAAAAAGAGAGAAAAAAAATTTTATGTTTATTTGAAAATTGTTCCAACTCTGATGGTGAACTTGAGACGTCAGAGTCTGAGCATGATCCATTTAGTGACGATGGAGAGTATGGTGGGGGTTCAAATTATGAGCCTTCATTAACTATAGTGACGCAACTGCGTCACCAGATGCCAATAATAATGAAAATATTGAACTACAAATTGAACGGGTAATAAATACCGTATTGGCGCTTGAAAGTATTTATTTTGGATGAAATTGGATAAAACGGTAAATGCCGCTCTCAATAAAACATTCCCGTTAAAAATAATAAAAAATACCCTGCGATCAATTTTGATCTTTATTTGGCACTTTTATCTTGAAAATTTGCAAAGTTACACTATGTGCCATTTTAAACTTCTTCTTTTGAAAAGTTACTATCCGCGAATACGTTAATATACTGTGCGCGATAACTTATAATTAAATACTGAACCGTTTATATAAAATTACTGACCAAAACACATTTTACTGACTTTAAAAAATACTGACTTGATAAATATCCCTTCATTATAAAAGAAAGTTAGAACAAAGTGAGCCAAAAATGTAATATAAATAAAGGTGAGGAGAGAGAATAATCCATAAATAACTTAGAAAAATGATAAAATTTTAATGACCGCAGTTTAAAAAAAAATTTGAAAAATTCATTTTCATTTTGAGTGCCTAAAAAAAAAAATATTTCAGTTTGATTCAAGAGAACATTATTTGTAAATACATATATATGTATGTTTTATTTTTTATTTTTTTTTATTTTTCATTGCGTTATGCAAATATTTTATCAATCAATCTATTTTTATTAATAATTTATTAGAATTTAAATTCTGTTTGTTTGTTTGCTTTGCTATATTTTTGTTTTATTTTATTTTTTTTTTTTTTTGTTGTTCCTGGCGGTTTACTTAAATTAAAACAAATTTTTTTTTTTTTTTTTACTTAAAGGATATTACATTAAAAATTCATTATAATTAAACGCTAAAATTTTCATTAAAAACCCATAAAAAAAAAAAAATAATAATAATTTAAATACTTATGTATTTTAGTTTTCAATATTGCGAAACGTTAAATAACATAAAATTAATTCCATTATTTAATTTGAAATATTTCATATACGTACTCACATTCTTTAATCTACATCTGCGATTGTTTTGTAAGGAAAAGTTATCTATAAGATGTTTATTATTAAACTTAGATCTTTTACAAGATTTTTTATTATTTATTCTTCGTTGTGCAATTTTATATATATGTATCGTATGAAAGTTAATAGATAGATTCTGTTTTTTTTTCCTAATGGAGGTGGAAATCTTGCATAGAAACCAAGAATTCCCCCTTTATTATAGTGCCATATTAATACTGACTAAATCCATCTCCGCCTTAGGCAATATAATTGGATGAAAGTCGTAATATTTTGGGTAGGGAGTAGAGATATGAGAGGATAGGATAAGGATGCGGAAATTTTTAAAATATTGATGTGGAAATTGGGAATGGGATTGTAAGGTAACAATGAATCCGCCAATTATTATTACTATTTTACTAATATAGTAACTAAATAGCCGTTAAGAAGTTAAACATTTTTATAATTCAGATATTTTGATATATTCAGATTAAAAATTTATAAAAAAAAACTCTGCATATATTTTACTACTATAAAATTTTCTTAAAGATTTTTCAATGAAACTACACTACAGGCAACAAAAAAATCAACAAACAAAACAAATTTTATTGACAATTTTGATTTAGAAAATGTATAGTTTCTTAGTAAATTATATTAAAAAAAACGAAAAATTATTAAGTAAAGTTTAAATTAAATAACTCGGCTTAAAAAATTATATATATATATAAAAATTTTTAAGCCATTTTTCTACAATATTGTAGAGTATAAATAATACTATATCTTTAATATACATCTTGTTTCATTTTAATGGTGCTACGGTGTATTTTTTGGTATCGATAATTACATAAAATATAGACTATTAATAACTTGAAATTATTCGTGTTTCAAACAGATAACCAATCATAAAATTCTTTTAGAAAATTGAGATGATGATTTGTTATATCTTTGATAGAGTTATTTCATTTATTTTTAGTTTTAATATCATGAAATTCGCCTTTGGCATTGTATATATGTATATCCAACTAATTTCGAATTATTTCACTAAAACTTTTTAATCTCTGCTATAATCAGCTTTTTCACCAAAATTTTTAACATATAAACATATATATTTTAACATATCCATAAAAAATAGTTTTTTAAAGAATTTAAAAATGACACTGACACTGTCAAGAAAGAAAAAAGAAAGTTCTTTTGACATTTACATTAAAAGCATATAATGAAATACGATAAAAACATTTTATATAAATCATAATACTAACATAATTACGAGTTAATACCCCGTTAGACTAATAACATTTCCTAAATAGTGGTAGGTACATAATATTTTAACCAAAAATGGAATTGGGAGTGGAACAATGAATTCGCTATTATTATTACTATTTTGCTAACAGTAACTATAGTGACCATCAACAGTTACAAAATGTCACTGTTACCCCGCTGTCACTGTAGTTACCATTATTATTGGTACTGGTATTAATTATTAATATTATTATTTACTACAGAGTTATGGCCGTCAGTGCATTACAGCGTGCAGTAAGTAGTATATAAGACCTTCCTGCATGATATAACCAAAGACAGCTCCATTGTTGCTATTAATTATACGGTATGCATTATTCTGATATGAAATTACTACATATTTTTTTTATTTATATGACCTGACCGGGGTTTGAACCCAAGATTCTCCGATTGAAAGACTGGCGACTTAATCACCACGCCATGAGTCAGATAAGATCTATTCGTTAAAGAAATTCATGTTAACTATATGTTTAAAAAATTTCTGATAAAAAAACATTGCAATTAGATTTTATTTTTATTTCAGTAATAATATATAATCAGAGTGTTGTTATTCAGACTGGTTAATATTGATATTTTTTACCTATTTAAATGCACTTTCTTTCTGTATTTAATACTTCATTAGAATTAATTATAGATTTTTCAATATAATAATTACTTATGACATTTACGCTTAGAAAAAGATGACTAAATCTGGAAATTTATTAAATGAATGAATAAACTTTAGAATGGGTAATTTTTAGGTTCAGATAATGTTGCTGAAATAATCTTAAAATTTTTTTGCAGAATTGCTTGCTGTTCCTTTATCTAAGATTTTCCAACAATGTCTTGGTTTCAGAATATTTCTAGAAATTTTTAGAAAAAATCTTTTATAAGACCCCACAAAAAAATATTCAAAAAATAATGCAAATATTCAAATAATAATACGAATCACTCTGTATATAGCTAAATGCCAGTAGTACCATTGAAACAAATTCAAAAGGCAAGTTTGAATAGTTGCTACTTCTTTTTTTTATATGATAATAACTCATTGTCTGTAATTAAGTTGGGTATTTTATAAAATTTTGTCAAATCAAAAGTTAAGTTTTATACCATAGACTTTTGCAAAATATTGTTATAAATTCAGGTAGCTGGGAAATTTATATCCTGATATTTTGGTACTAGATACCAGATACCAAAAATTTTATAAATGATGATTAAGTTTTATTACAAAAAATTTTGTAAAAATTTGGTTGGTTTGGCGTAACGGGATCGAGAAGCTTTCATATCGGGAAAAATGTATGTAAATAATTTTTTTATCCTTGTTATTCGCCAAGGGAACATAGGGGCTTCCACGTATCCTCTTCATTCATATCTATTTTGCGCTATTCTTTTTATTTTGGACCATGTTTTACTGGATATGTCATACCTTCTCTCTGAACCGTTTTTCTTCAGATTATTTTTGGTCTCATTTGGTCAATATTTCTTCTTCGTCTATAGCGCTTAGCCGCCCACTGTTGTTACTATGTACGCCTTAGAATGTTACCAATTAACTTTTACTTCTTTTTTCTTATTTTGAACCCATATTGGCTCTTGTTTTTCCATTATCCATAATTCTTCGTGCATTATTTTTCTTGGCGACAGAATATGCTATATATTATTCTCGGGCATTTGACTTCCGCATTGCCCATAACCTTCCGAATGCACTTTCAGAGCTTTTGTTATTCTGTGTTCTATGTCTTTAATTGTGTCATTATTCGTTGACATTATGTTGTCCGCATGTAAATATATTTTAGCGGTACTAAATTAAGTCAGATATATTTTAAATTTTCTAAAATATGATTAAATTTTATGTAAAGAGCATTATTTTATTCTATACATTTTTCCTTATTTTTTTTTTTTTTGTTTTATGTTCTGCAGTTGATAAGTAGTTAACTAGAATCATTTTTACAATTTTACTCAGTCTTGCAAAATAAAGTAATGAACAAAATTTTTGGTGGTTGAGAAATAGAGGGTTTATTTAAATATAGTTTTCATTTTTTTTTTTTTGATTATTTATACAGTCAAACTTCCATATCTGATACTCCCCCCCCGCAAGGGACCAGGAAAGTTTATCCAAATAGATTCAAGAAAAAGAGTTTTTAACAAAACCTTAGAAAAACAAGTTACAAAAAAAAACATACACTTAAATTGAAATTAATCAAAAAATAAACAATGAATAATGGCACTTCGTGTATACTAAATTTGATACATATACATTAGGCGGCTTTATAATTACGTAGTTCCATCTTCAGTGATCGTAGTTTGTTAGACAGAACCCTGTAATTCCAAAGTAGCACGATATATAACTCACAATTATTATAATAATATAATCGGAACACCCAAACTTTTGTTCAAACAGCTACTAAAGGTTTTTGCTTAATGATCGGTTCACTTATTGAAATGTTTTCTGATCTTACTGAAGAAATTCTGATTCTGAAAATTTCAAGATTTCATTGTTCCTTTTTATGCAATGTTGCTTATATGGTTGTTCGGAATATTAAACCTCTCTTCTATTGTTTCTCTTATTAACTTCATTTTCTACTAGCTCAGTAGTTTTAATCTTAATCTTTTAATCTTTTTTTTATTGTTTTGACATTATTACAAGGCGATTATTTTAAATTTTCATTATTATTTTCTTTCGTTTTATTTTATCCACTTTTTTTAATTTTAAACAAAACACAAAAAAAAAAACAATTTTAAAAACAAATATATTTGACGTTTTGACGTTTGAATATTATGCTTCTTGTTTGCATCTTATAGCGAATGCAAACATTTTTGTTTCTTAAATGTGCGGAAGGGAGTGACGAATACGATATATATATATATTTTCAACCAATCAAAATTTTGCAACCATGAATCGTATGTGAACGTGCCCTAAATTTATTTTAAATAAAAAAAAATTCTAAAATGTTTGCTTTTTTTTTGTCAGATTTGCTCAAAATTGAGTGGTAAAATTAAAAAAAAATTCCAGATGAGAAGGTATTTTTTTAGCTAATAAAACAGAAATTTGTTTCAGATAGAGAAAAATTCCAGATATTATAGAGTATTGCAAATACAGAGTTAATTTTCAATATAAATCAATTTCAAAGTCCAAAGGGGATAAAAGATCTGTTCCGCATAACTGCGCAACCTAAATAAGAACGCACGACGTATAACGTCTGTCAAAATGTGTTCATGTCCATACATTTTATATAAACCCTACCAAAATACGTGACGTACAAACGCTGAATACATAATATTTCGAATTTCCAATTTTGACACGACGTTTTTTTTTTTTTTTGTTGTGTTTTTATTTTTTTTTAACGTAGCTTTCATATTTTAGATTGACACATGCCGGTCTTTTATTTCGGAAGACGTCAACGTATCAACGTCCGACGTTTCTACGTCGAACGTCGTACGTGCTTATTTAGGTTGGACAGTAAGAAGAAATTCTTAATATAGAAGTAGCGAGATAGAGAGGTTTGACTGTATTTTGATTTTGCTGTTTTCGTGTAAGAAAAAAAAAAAATTTTAATAGATTTTTAATTTTTTTTAATGGTTTTTTTTTTTTTATAGCTTCGTGAGAATACAACTACTACACTAATTTAATCATCGGTATATCAATCAATTTTTTTTTTTTTTTTCAACATTATATCATAATTTCATTAATGTGGGGCACCCGGATGATTAGTTGCATTGAACCCTATAAATCCTCTTTTCTCATACCAAGCCAAGGTTACATATAGTTATATATAGATATACATATGTATATATGCCAATTATATAGAATTTATATAGACTATATATAGATATGTTATGTGTAGTAAAAACACAGTCAGAATTCACTGAACTTTTTAAATCAAATATAGAAATTAAAAAAGAAGACTAGACATATTTCACATCAAATAATATTTGAATTGTAAATATAGAATATATAAATATACATATGTGTGTTGTGTGCATTATGTAAATCATTGTTTTATATCTATATAATTAATTTAAATATACATATATGTATATCTAGGATATACATATTATATTGTATGAATATATGTATATAATATAATTATATCTATATATATATATATGATATGTTCGTATTAATATTCTTATATTTATATATGAATGTGTGTTCGGCGGAAATTTTTTGAAAGTGGGAAAACAATAAAAAGAATCATTTACAGCGAACAAAAAAAAAAAAAACATAGCCATCTGGTTGGAAAAAGTATAAATTATCCATAATCAATTAAAGTATATAATATATTGATTATTGATCATATATTGAATAGCGTAAATGGAATTAAACTGATTTAATCAAATAGGTGAGAGATAAAAAAAAAAAAAATTTTAATTTTAATGATAAGTTAAAAAAAAAAAATTAGATTTTATAGAAAATATTTGAATACAATATGTACATAGTATTAACAATGATGAAAGTATATATTTTTTTTTTTTAATGCATTTCTCTGCCACTCTGCCAAATTACACAGCTTTTCCTGTTCAGGCGTGGCTGTACATGTCGTAAGGGGGAATAGCTCTTACGACGTGTGTGGGATTTGAACCGATAATTCCTCGGTGTTTACAGCGTAATTTATACGCTCTTACCCACTAGGCCACCGACGCTGCTGAGAATGTATATTTTATATAATTATATTTGATTACATTATATCGCATGCCTTGTGGAAAACTGCCATATTTCAAAATTTTCCGATAAAGTTACAATCAAAGTTTTAATCAATTTTGTATGGAAAAAAGAAGACTACAGTATTTTAGCAAGTCGTTAGTTTACATCTAACTTAAGAACTATTTTGTGAATGGTATTGTCACAAAGTAAATTTTAGCAGTATTCATCCGTAATGTTATGCCAGGTTTATTTTTAAAATACTCAGTTGAAAATTCCACATGTAAAATTATGAAATTAATTTCTTAATAATCATAGATTTGGAATGTAATTTTATTTTAGTAACCCGAAGTAAAACTAAAGAAGTTATTAAAATATACTGAGCCTTTTTTTTACTTTTTGGTTTCATTTAAGATATAATTTACCTAGCACCGTCATTATTTTTTTTTTTGTTTTTTCCTAAGGGACGTGAGAATCTTCCAAAGACACTATGAATTTCCCCTTGGTAGTCTTAGACACTTACTGACTAAAACCCACCTCTCCTTGAGCCAATATAATGGAATGAAACTCTTGCCTTCTAACGCAGTATATTAGCTAGGGAGTAGGGATAGGCAAGGATAGGAAATTAGATGCGGAAACATTGAATTGGGAGTGAAACTGTAAGAAGACGGATGTATTTACATTACCTATTATTGTTACAATTTTACTAACTGTGACTATAGCCGTTACAACAGTTACAACATGCAGTAGTCTATATACCACCTTACTGCATGAGGTAATTATTGCAGGCAACCCCCCACCGTCACTGTAGCAGCTATTATTATTGGTATTAGTATTCTTATTAATATTATTATTATTTTACTACAGAGTCAGGGCCATCAGTGAATTACAATGTGCAGTAGTATATAACACCTTTCTGCATGATATAATTAAAAATAGATCCACTATAGCAGCCATTATTATTATTGTTGTTATTTTGTTACTATTAATTATACGATATATACATTATTACGATAAAAAATTACTACATAATTTTTTTTTTTATTTATATAACCTGACCGGGGTTTGAACCCAACACCCTCCGATTGAAGCGATTGGCGACTTAATCACTATGCCATGAGTCAGATGATATTTAGATGAATTAGATTTGTTTTTGAGATGATTTGATTTTGAATTGCAAAGAAAAGGATGAAAGGCGATTTATAACAAATATATTTTAAATTATTTTAAACATATTAAGAGGTACTTATATGAACAATCATTTTAACATTATATAAAAGTGTTTAAGGTTAGATCATTTTAAAAATGGAATCTAAATTAAAAATAGAAAAAAAAACAGTGAAAAATTACTAAATTTAAATAAAATACACATAATAAATAAATGAAATTTTATTCATTGTAGTTTCTTTAACTTAGGCTACTTTTGTATGCAGTCCGTATTTATACCCTTTTGAAATTTTAAATGTTCACTATCTTGCACATCAAATTATTACTTTTTTAAATTAAAAGAGGAATTTCCTTGCTTCAGATATTTTAAGGATATGCAGTACGCGATTTTATTACTTTTATGTATTTTTTTATTTCGTCGTTTCGCAAAATTTTTTTTTTATTATAGCATAATTATTTCGTTGTTTCGCAGATTTTTCAATAATGTATACCTATTAATTTCACTCTCTCCGTCGGTCCCTCCGCCTGCTTACAAAACTTTTACACTATTAAAGATAGAAAAAAAAAAATTAACCATGGATAGGTCTCATAAAAAAATTAATTTGGTAGAGCTACTTTTTCATGTAGCCCCACCCATTATGGAGCTACAGCCTTTCAAACTTTGAAAAAGCCCTATTTGTAAATGCGTTTATTTCATGTTCTGCTTAACATTTTTTCAATCTGAAAACACCATAAGACAGGCTTTATAAATCAATATGAAACTTGTACATTTTCTTTAAATTTACGCAAAATTTTGAAAATAAAATTATGCAAGATTTTGCTTCATTCATGTAACCGAAATCCTTCTAGATAGAGTGGAGACTTGAAATTTTCAGAAAAGAAAGGTTTTATAGAATTAGAAGTTACTACAAGTAGTCTCAGAAATTTTTTTTGTACCACCCCCTGAGCCACCCAAGAGCGTTCAAAATTAAAAATTTGCTGTTTCCAAAAACCTGTAACTTAGGCCTGATCAAATTTTTGCAAATTAATACACCATACCTAAAACGTTTTCCTGGATTATTTAGGGTTACCTTAAAATTAAAGAAAGGGTCCCGTGATTTTTCAATTATTTTTCCTTAATACATATTTGCAAAATTTGGTGCAACTCCGGTAAACTTTTAGTTAGAGCCTTAAAATTTTGAGAGTAGAAAGATGTTAGAAGTGCATATGGAGTTAGCTCAGAATTTTTTTTTGACTTACCCCTGTTTAACAGCTATTAGATTTAAAAATTAAAAATTTATATAGACTTTTGTACAAATTTTTTTAAAAGTAAAATCTACATATTAAAACTACAACATTATGTGTTAACAGCATTCTTAATTTTAAAAATAATTTCCTTAAAATTGAAGAAAATATTTCTTGATTTTTCATAAATTTTCACACATATAAATAGAATATATAGAAAGGTGTAAAGTCAAATTTTTGTTAAATATTTTGGCTAAAAGAAGATTTTAATATTTTATAATATAAATTATATAATAAAATTGAAATATTTATATTTTTTTCTTTTCATTTTGTTTCCGTCATTTAACAATACAAATAGTTTTCGAAACAACCGGTTAAGTTCAAAGATATACAAGATATCTGAACCTGTTTCACCGGAATCTAACACAATCAAATTTTACCGAAGTTGTCAGCATACAACACGACATCTTCTCGCAAAATTTTAGATACCTAGCTTCAATAGACAAAAAACTATTTCCAAATAAAGAAAGAAGTTGTATGGTGGGTGCTCAAACTCGCCGACCGAACTTGTTGGATATGATTAACAAAACTAATAATTTTTTTAAAAGTGAAATCTAGCTTCTCTATTTTGTATTGTTAGTGCGAGTTAGTTATCGTGCGGGCAGACGGACTTGAATGACTTAATCGACTCATAATTCGATTCTGATCCGATCCATACACTCGAGTTTATATCTATCTTGGCTCCTTTAACGTGTCACAAACGCAATGGCAAATTTATTATACGGGTATAAAAACAATATAAAATTGATGGAAATTCTTTACCGACGGCTAATTAAACTTTAATAATTTTTGAAGAAAATATTTATTTTAAAAAATGTGTACAATTACAAAAAGTTTCCAAAATATATTAAAAAACGGAATAAAAGATTTATTTAAAAATGGATTTAAAGAAATAAAAATATTATCAGCTATTGTATTTTAGTTTTATAACAATTTCATTTGATTTAGCTCTCCTCCAAAAATGATTAAGATAAAATTATAATTACACAAGTGGATTAGTTTTTGTAATTGAAGCTATCAACGAAACTTAAGCAAATATACCGTTAAATTTGTCGTTGCTGTCTTAAAATCGTAGTGTTATATAAGAAATGAGGTCAAACGGAAAATATTCTTTTACAAGGAATCAGAGCTGCACTTTATGCAACGTGAAAATAATATCATCCATTAAAACTATATGGTAACTAAAAACAAAATACATCGTGAAATATAAAATAAGACAAAAACGTTTTAAATCCATACATGCGAACTACATTGTTAGTTCGTGTCATTTCATTGGTTACAGTTATTTAGATAATAAACATTAATTCAGAAAGAATTCCGAGAAACTGAATTTAGGCATTATTGCACTGATTTTAAAAAAGGATAATTAAAGCTGGATTGCTAGAGCCAGTAGAGGGTGAAGAACATTATATATAATTTTATTGGAAAATAACTTGTAATTATCATCCTAGATTGTATCTTTATAACCATCAACGTCAACAGTCTGCTGTATCATGAATCAATTAAATTATTAAACAGTTAGATAAATTAAAATTTGATTTCTTCTTAATCATCGTTAATTTTAAACCTACATTTGACAACTTTTTAAGAATGCTTTTGAAGGCAACTACGGAAAAAACTGGTAAGTAATTCATTATATTATAACGTAGTCAATAAAAAAAAAATCTTACAATTATATTCTTACACTATTTGATGTTTGCATGTCAGTCAATTTTCTAAGATAAAGCTATGTCATTTTGAAATTTGCGGGGCATAAAGATGGACTTCTTGATTCTTTTTGAAATGAAGGCATTCAATTTTTTATTTTACTAAAACTCTTAAACCATCCTTTTATTTATAAAACAGGATAACATTTGTTCTAATTGATTATATGTGGCTATAAGTGGCTATAATAATATGACATTAATAATTTATTAAATTAATTCGGCACTATAAACTAAAGAGCCTGAACTAAAAGAACTCAACAACATTAATGTAAATAAAATTTTTAGTGACACAATTCTATTAACAAATATATTAATAATTCTTCTGAATTAAAAAGTTTATTGCATTTACATTTTTTGTTTTCCTAAGGCAGGTTGGAATCTTCCAAAGAAACTCCAACCTGCTAACGTATTATATTGGCTTGGGACTAAGGATAGGAAATGATAGGCCAATAGAATGAGGAAACATTGAATTGGGAATGAGACTGTAAGGAAAAAATGAATCCGCTTATTATTTTTACTATTTAACTAACGGTGACAATAGCCAACAACAGTTACAACATGCAGTAGTATATAATACCTTCCTGTATGAGGTAATAATTGAACACAATGCCACTGTCACTGTAGCAGCTAATATTATTAGTATTAATATTATTTACTACAGAGTCAGCGCCATCAGTGAATTACAATGTGCAGTTATTCTTTTTAGTTAAACGAGCTGAACTTTTGTCATTTAGATAATTTGTGTAAAACAACTTTTAATAATATTAACTATTCTGAAAGTATCCTCTTATTAAACTAATTTATGAACCAAAGAGTTTAAAAATGATGTTACTAATTATCATTTATCACCCTATCATTTATCACTCTATTCTTATAATCTTTTCAATATGGCTTTTTAAAAATCAACTGTAACTAATCTCATTGAATCCTCTTCTACATTTATTAAAATTATGGAAAAAGGTTTTCAAACGGATTTTATTTACACTGGTTTTAGTAAAGCTTTGGACCTTCTTTCTCATACCATTATTATTCTCAAGTTAAAAAAAATTGAATTTGCCCCCAGTTTTATAAAATGAATATATTCGTATCTTTCAGACCGTATTTACTTTGTTTCATTTAGATTTATAATTTCATCTCAATTTACAATTTCTACTGGTGGTGTTTTCCAATTCAAACTGGTATTAAGTCATCTCGAGCCTCTGTTTGTTTTCAATTTCAATTAGCGATGTTTCTTCTTACTTTGTAATGTAAAAAAAAACAAATAATTAGGAATGATTTCATTAGGATGGAATTAATTCCCAAGTTAAATTTTAACAAAAATAATGCAATATAGTTCTTTTCTTCTTTTTGGAAATAGTTCATATAGTGTTAAAACAGCTAAACAGTTGAATGGTTCAATGTTCGATTTTTTTTTATTTTGGTTATATTCATGTATTGTTCATTTAGCAGAATGAACGATTTCCTATTCAAATTGACTATAATAGATCTAATGTGATATTCCATCTTATCTTCATATCACAAATCTCATAAAATTGAAATTAAAAAAAAAATAATAATATTTCTATACAGTAATAAATATAGATGGGAATAATGTGGTCGGATTAGGATCTATCTATATATTATTTTTTTTTTTTAATGCATTTCTCTGCCACATAAATGTGGACAGGAAATTAACAGGCCTTTCCTGTTCAGGCGTGGCTGTAAATGTCCCAAGGGGGAATAATTCTTACGACGTGTGTGGGATTCGAACCCACACTCCCTGTGTTTACAACGTATTTTATACGCTCTTACCCACTAGGCCACTGAGGCTCCCTCTATTTATTATGGATTTCAATTATAGATTTTGCAAAAGAATTTATGTTATAGACTGAAACAGCTTCTATATACCCATCCGGTCTACGAAAATATCTCGGCATTTTTTTTTAACTAATATCAGTAATAATCAAATTTAACTAATTTTCAGAAAAAATATTAATCAAATTCTGAGATATATGTATATATATATATATTTAAAAATAGGGTTGTTTTTTTCCAATTTTTGAAGGACTGAAGAAGGACTCCGTAAGCGGATATTACTAATAAGAATGTCGTTAACATATTATATAAAATATAGGAGCTTTCAATTTTTATATATTATCCAAGGAAAATTTTTACAGTTACCTTACAGATGTCTATAAAAATAACAAATTTTCAATCTTTGAGGTCTTCTAATAGTGCTTATGCAGGAACACGTGGTACAAAAAATTTTTCTTGAGGCAACTTATTCTAATTCTGCAGCTTCTCTCAAAATGTTCTGTTTATAAAAGCGTACCGAAAATACGAAGGGAGCATAATCTTACAAAATTTTATTTTCACCATAACGATAAATTTTTCATTTAATGATAAATTTAAAGAAAATATATAATTTTGAATTGATTGAAAAAAGTACAAAAAAAAAAAAGAAAAAGTCTTTCGTTTGTCGTTTTAATATTAAAAATATGCTGTTAAGCTGAATCTGAGGTAAGTAAACCTATACACATAAATAATACGGCTTTTTTGAAAATAAAATTTAAAGGACTCTAGCAGCTGTGTAACCGCGGTGAAGCTTATATAAAAAAAGTGTTTTATACTTAGTGCCCTATAATTGTTATCAAATCCATAATTTCCTCTAGTAATCTTTTCCAAACACTTTTATCGCCAAAAACTAAACTATATATCTACATTATGTTGTTATGTATTAAAGAACCCATCATATGGTTTTAAACGGCGAGTAGTTTTTGGTTGATTAAAGTTCAATACTATAGCCCTCAGACTCCAGAGCAACCTCGTGCTGCAGTTCCTTTGAATGACTTTCGATATTTTCTACCAAATAAAGTTTATTCGGTCTCTATGGTCAAAAAAAAACATTAATTTTTTTGATGAGACTTAATGTATCGTAAACCTTTCATAGCTCAAATCTTTAACAGTGTGAAAGTTTTTTTAAAAAAACGGATAGAACGAAACTAATAAGCGAATTTTAAAAAATTTTTTTTTTTTTTAAATGCGCTAAAAATTACCAAAAACCCGCAGTTTTGAACAATAAAAAAAGAAAAACTACTTATGTATATGTATTAAAAAAAAAATAAATATCTTATTTTATTATCTATAGATTATAAATTTTAATAAGGAAATTAATGAATCTACAAAATTATGAATGCACCTAAACATTTTTTCAAAAGGAATTGTGCAGAAAGGAAAGAGGAAAGAGCACAATTACTCAAAGCTGTTAATTTTTTATAATATTCGTATTGAATTGCAAAATATATTTTAAAATTGAATTTTTAGTAAAGAGCCAAACCAATAAATTTTTCTTTCAAAAAAAAAAAAAAAAAAAAAAACAAAAACAAAAATTTAGAAGACAAATTTTCACAATAGACTTGAACACCCTTTACTTTTTCATATCAAAAAAAAGGAAAAGAAAGTTTTTTTTTTAACAGAAATAGAAACTATTTTATATACATAAAATATGTAGATATAATATATATATATACGTATATATGTAGCAGCTTAACACAATTTTTACATGTTTTTTTTTCTATATTATTATCTTCTTTTTAAATAAATGTATTTAAATAAATAAATTATTATTAATTATACTTAAATAATAGTTATAGTTTTTAAAAAAAAAAAACAAAAAAAAATCTATTTTGATTATAATTTTTTTTTTTTTTTTAGAATTTTTAATCTTAAAAATTTTATAAAACCAGTATAAAGAATTTATTTTGTTTGTACCATAGAATGGTGGTTAGGTTAGGTATGCATATCCTATTATATTATATACATATATACCTACATTGTGCATTTAATATATATATACATATATATATGTATATAGAAGTTTATAGAATATCTAGAGACAGAAATATTTTTATAAAATATCCTGAATTTGTTTTTTTTTATAACCTCTCCCTCTCTTTTAAGAAATTTCAAAAAAAAAAAAAAACAATAACTGCGTTAGAGTTGGGACTTGGGTCTTAACACAAGAAAAAAAATATCGCCATTTATGTAGCTAATTTTTATCATTTTTATTTATTTTTTTTTATTTTTTGCTCTTCTTTCTCTTTCAAATTTTTAAATATTCAAATTCAAATTTTTTGTTTTTTTGAAATTCTGAAAAGATTCATAAAGAAAAGAAGTTTTTTTTTTTTTGAAGGCAGCAAAATATTTATGAAATGGAAATATGTACCTATTATTTCTTTATTGTAAAAAATTTTTAAATTTAGTCAAAAGCGATTTTTGTTAAATTTTAAAAATTTTTTTTATTCTTTTATATAAACATATATGTATATGTACTTTTATTTTCTTTTGTAACTTAATTGAAATCTTAATTAATATTTTATCTAAATTTAAGTGAAAAAAAAAATAAAATTAATTTATTTTAAAATATTTTGCTAACACTATTTGAGAGGAGAAACATTTTACTTTGTTTTGTGTTTTTTTTTTTTTTTTTGTAGATGTATTTCATTACGCTGGTTTTTTTTTTTGATTTTTGTAGTGATGGAGCTTTTGTTCTTTTCTACTAAGTAATGTAGTATATAGGCTATACAAAATTATGTTATAAAATAAAAAAAAAATATATAATATTTCAAATGATTCAATAAATCGTTTAAAAAATTGTGATTTAAAAAAGCAAAAACGATATACATACATAAACAATAGATGTAGTAAAATTTCACAATTATTTTAGGCAATCTCCCATATATAGATAGTAAAGCTCAGAGATGAGGTGAGTCAAAACAATCACCCGCATATATTAATTATATTTATTTTCAGAAGACTGAAAGAATAAAATAAAAATCAAATCAATAATGTCGAACGTTATTTATCGTGAATTCAATTTCAAGTAAGAGCCCCAAAAAATCTATATTTAAATAAAATCGAAGTTTCGATAAACAAAACAAAAAAAAATTTATTACATAATTATCATAATTAGATAAATAATCCAACCCAATATGCTGTATACGGTAAAAATACCCAAACTTTTAAAATATTTATAAATAATATAACATATAATATTTTTTTTATATCCTTACGATAGGATCGGGTATAATAAAATTACTCCTCCGTTTGTAACACCTCGAAATAAGCGAGCTAGATATACCTTCAAAGGTATGGATCGGATCAGAAAAATATTCTAAGACGATTGAGCCATGTCCGTCCGTCCGTCCGTCAGCACACTAACTCAAAAACTAAGCTAGAATCTTGAAATTTACACAAAATATTCTGGGAGTAATTTGTAGGTTCCCTATTTTTTTTGGTTGAGTTTGGACCAAAACTTAGGGTAGCTCTCGAACACCTAACTTTTAGATCCCCACATTTTTTTTGAAATAGAGCTATGAAATTTTAACTGCTGATAGATCTTATAAAAATATTAATTTTATTTTTAATAACTTTTTTTTGTAGCCCCGCCCGTTACGGAGCTACAGCTCGCCAAAGCTTCAAAAAAGCTCTATATTTAAATTGTTATAGCAAAAGTTGTATAAGGTAAATCTTCATTTTGAAAACGCCAAACCATTACTACTTTTATTAGCTTTAAAAATATATATACAATAAATATATATTTGTGGCATACGGTGTCTTAATTTACCGTAATGCGAAACTAAAATTTTGCAAAATCCTTTAACCCTTCTATCTTCTAAACGGTTTAAGTTGGAAACTTGAAATTTTGACAGAAGTTAGATCTTTAAAAATAATGAGTATGAGTATGAGTCATTTCAGAAATTTTTTTTGTATCACCCCCCGTTTAGGAGCTGTAAGGAGTCAAAAACTGAAAATTTCCTATTTTTAAACACCTGTAACTTGAACACCTGTTAAATTTTTTTTGAAGTAATACACAAAAATTAAACCTTCAACATTATACTCTTATTTCTGTTAACAACTGTTTTTAATAATATAGGGTTACTTTATAATTGACGAAAGTGTTACTTGATTTTTTCAAATTTTCTAGCAAATTTCTTCAACGAATTTTTTGCATTTTGTTTTACTCGATAATTTGAAATTGTTGAGGATATAATGCGTAGTACAAAAAATTGTAAGTAAATAAACAACATAACGGTTGCTTGAAGAATTTTTATTTATATGATATTGATATACATACATACTTATATAAATATCATGTTTATTTACATATCGTATATGTCACTAGTGAATGAATGATAAGAGTATATATGTATATTATATAGTGCCGTATTTACATACATATATGTATTTTATTGTACTTATAAGAAATTATTCTGTCAATGGAATATTTAAATATAATATAATATAATACTTAAAATTATATTTACTATTTTGTACTAAGTAAATTTAATATACATTTACCGCTTAGTATTAAATGGTACTATAGGATATTTGAAAAAGTTTTGGATTGATAATCGTTATGTGGAAGGTTAGAATCTGCTTTTGAAGAATGTACATATAAACATATAGTTTGAATATATGTACAACCCATAGTTCTAGAAATTATAAAATTCACCCAAATTATTTTAAAATACTAAAATATAAAAAAAATAATATTGTAAGCAGAGTGACAGGCTGTGAACATACTAACGGTTCGTACGGGTATCTAAGAGTTGACAAAGGCAACTGTATTCTTCCTCGTTTTTTAATGCATTTCTTTCCCACATAAATGTGGACAGGAAATTACACAGCCTTTCCTGTTCAGACGTGGTTATACGACGTATGTGGAATTCGAAATCACACTCCCTCGGTGTTTACAACGAATTTTATACGCTCTTACCCACTACGCCACCGAGGCCCCTAATATAATATATGTATGTTAAAGGGAGAAGGTTCCCTGTTCAAGGGACGCAAATCTAAATGTTGAAGATTTAATTAAGTTAATATATACTATACATAAGTTAAATTAAATAAAGCTTGTAAAATTTTTAAGTAAATCAGCAAAAGAATATAATACACCAGAGCCTCAAGTTGCGTCGGTAATGCGTTCCAGAGAAATGCTACGCATTCGAAAACGACGCAAGTCGAAATTTAATTTTTTTAATACTTGTTTTCGCATTCATAGCTATTTTTTAAATAAAACCAATATAAAAAAAATTATTTTGATAATATGTATTTATTAAACCAACACATTCGTTATATGTTCATATTTATATGTATGTACAAATAAATAGAATGTTGAACAAATTCTGAATGTTGAGCAAACAAATGAAAAAAAATGTCATCACAAAATTCTTTTATTTTTTAAATTTATCTATTCTTAATAATGAGGGTATTCCCCTTTTTCTATATTTTGTGTTACATATAATATGTAAGACAAAAAGAAGATGAATTTTTTTGTCTAAATTTTGTCATAATCGTCGATTTTATTTCAAGTTGACAAATTTCGAGTTGCGTCCAAAATACAATGCAATTCAAAATTATGGTGTTAAAATTTTTAGTGGCGCAAGTTGAAACGACGCAATTCGAGGCTCTAGTGTGTATATGTAGGTATATACTCTGAAATATATTTATTTTCATGAATCAATACAAAATTCAAAAATAAAAATATTGTTTGAGTTCCTTTTACACGAAAATAATATAGTTAACTGTTAGTAGTTGGGAGTAGTTAGTAAATGGAGCGCTAACTTAATATAATCGTATTTACTTCTATCTATACTCTTTCTCGAAGGTTGAAGAAATAAAAAGTAGTTTACTTTGTAAAAAGAACATATGAATTATAGCCGTGTTAAATAAACAAATATAATATATTGATTATCATTCAAAAGTGATTACTATTCAAAAAAAAAAAAAATGATTTCGAACTAATTACTAACACTTCACTCGAATTTTTTTTTTACACTTTAGTATTTTTTTTTTTTTTTTTTAGTGCATTTCTCTGCCACATAAATGTGAACAGGAAATTACACAGCCTTTCCTTTACAGGTGTAGCTGTAAATGTCGTAATAACTCTTACGACGTGTGTTGGATTCGAACCCACACTCCCTGGGTGTTTACAGCGTATTTTATACGCGCTTACCCACTAGGCCACCGAGGCTCCACTTTAGTATTTACATTTACAGTTATATGAAATCGTAAAATTTTATCTTACTTCTTATCTCCGGAACTCTTTTAACCGGAAGTTTGAAATTTTGAGAAAAGGTAGATCTATACGAATAAGAATTTAAGTTACCTTGGAAAAACTTTTCCTATTTCCCCCACTATTTTAAAAGCTATTAAGAGTCAGAAAATTAAAATTGGCTTGTCGAACTGAACCTAACAGTATGTTAGTTTTATTAATCAAAATAAAATGAAAAAAAAAGGTTAAGTGATGATTTCAACATATTATTCAGCGGTCTTCTAAATATGTAGTATTAAAGTAAAAAAAAATTGCATTAAAATGGGTAAATAGGTGTTTTTTTTCTTTTACCGAAATATCGGTTTTTCTAAATTTGGGGTTAAATTTGTTATGCCTATTTATAATTAGTCGAAACCAAATATGAAATTTTTTATTTAATTTATTTGACGTTATTCTCAGTTTGTATGCTATATAAAAATATATTAAATATATATATAATATATTAAATATATATAATTATATTAAATATATTTATCATATTATATTTCCATAAATATCATAAAACTGTGGAACACTGTCATAACATATATTATACATATGTGTTTGTTTAATACATACTTCTGCGATTATATTACCTTTTGTATCTCTATCGAGTCTATCATAATATAGAAATCGAATAATGGTATTTTAATCTTAAAATCATGGTATACTAGACCTAAAAAAAAAAAAATACAATTACTAATACGTAAAATATTAAATAAAAATATAAAATTAGAAAGATTTTCATACAGGAAATTATCATTATTTTTTTAAATTAACAGTTTTACTCTAAAATTTATCAATTTCTTTTTCTTTTAAAATATTTGCTGATAAATATGATCTATGAAGGGCAGCTCTCCATTCGTCATCAATTTTTTTGCAAAGAAATAATTTCCTTAACATCATGAAAGTAATTTTAGTTACTTCATATAGTAATGATACTTTCATACGTGTTTCTGAATCTAATGCTTGTCTGTTTGTATTAAAGGTATATAAACATTATGTAGTATCGCATCATCGAAATTGAATCTTTTTTTTTTTTGATTTTAATGCATGCTGGTTTGAAGAATTTTTTTGCAGTTAGTGTCCCCGCACTATGAGAATGACAATGACTAAAATATCTGTCGTTGTGGCGTACAATGTCAACAACAAGCATATTTGACATGTTAAATGGTAAAGCATTATTCTTTGCTTATTTATAATATTTTTTTTTGGTACATTTCCCTGCCACATAAATGTAACAAGAAAATGTAACAGTTTTTCCTGTTCAACCGTGTCTGTATATTTCGTAAGGGGGAATTACTCTTACGACGTGTGTGGGATTCGAACCCACACTCTCTCGGTGTTTACAGCGTATTTTATACGCTCTTAGCCAATAGGCCACCGAGGCCCCTATGTTTTTTTTTTAATCAATTATTACTGAAAACTTAAACACCTTTTAACAATTGCTTTTTAA
Source organism: Poecilobothrus nobilitatus (assembly GCA_947095535.1). Classification (NCBI taxonomy): domain Eukaryota; kingdom Metazoa; phylum Arthropoda; class Insecta; order Diptera; family Dolichopodidae; genus Poecilobothrus; species Poecilobothrus nobilitatus. The sequence continues at coordinate 6,096,579 of OX352775.1, forward strand.
TAATTTTCCCGGATTGCTTCATAATTTAAAAAAAAAAAATTATTTAATATACAACAATAAAAAAAAAATTAAATGAAACAGGATAAGAATAATTTAAGTTAAAAAAAAAAAAATAAAGCATACAGTGTAAAAAAGAAAAATTTTACTACAATATTTTATAAACGAATGTTCAATCATTGATGATGGTATTAATGGTAATAACACAAAAGAAAAAAAATGTAACAAAACCTAATATTTGTTGTTGTTGGCAACTTAAAGTTGAAAAAAAAAATCTACTCTCATACATATAATGTATATTTCTTTTATTTTTACAGAAAATGAAAATAAAAATTCTCATTTTTTTCTTTTTCTTTTTTTTACCATTTCTCACGTCAGAGAAACTCACACAAGTCACAAACAAACACAACACAATTTACAACTCACAATAAAACTACCAAGCATAAAACAATTCATCCATATATTATATAGCCTTTAATAAACATCCATCATAACCATATATAAATAATAATATATACATCCATATATACATATTATAATAATATAATAAAATAAAACAAAAGGCGCATACAAGAAAAAGAGAGAAAAATATTGAATATTGTGTGTGAAGAGTTAAATTTTAACCAAACAAGAAGGAGTAAGAAAAGAATTAAAATAAACTTAACAATAAACAAAATAAAAGTAAATAATAAAAAATAACATAAAATAATAATAACAATTAACAACAACACAACACAACCAACAACATTAGTGAACCAATATGGAGAAATATAGTAAATAATACACTTCCATTTCCATACATACATTATACAAAAATACAATTTACAAGAACAAAACAAAAAATACACATCAATTTTTTTTTTTTTTTCTCCAAAAAAAGAAAAAAGTAAAAGAGATTTTTTTTTTTTATACTTAAAAAAAAATTTAAAGAGTACCATTTACCATCAGATGTGAATGAGACACCGTGACGTCCGGTTCGTGTTGTCGGGACTTTATTTTTCATTTATTTTAATTTAACAAAAAAAAAGAAAAAAAATAATAATAATATCCATGAATAAAATAAATAACACAAAAAAAAAATATTTTTACACATATTATAATAAATTAATATAAAAAAAAATTTCATTTTTATAACTGGAAAAAAACAAAACAAAATTAATAAATATAACAAAAAACAAAGTATTAGTGCGTGTATGTGATTTTTTTTTGTTTTTTTAAATTGATTTGTGTTACGTTTATTTTTTGAATTTTTTTCGTAAAAAATATAACCTCAGAAAAATATGTGGAAAATATAATTTGAAAATAAAAAAAATATATATATATATAATATATGCATATATATATATATATATATATATATAAAATATAATTTATATAATTAATTGTATAAAAAAAAATGGTAAAAGAAAAATTATTTATACCTAATAATTTAAAAACAAACTCTTTTATTTCTGTTGTTTTTAAATTTTTATAATAGGATTTGTGTATTTTTTTTGTTTTTTTTTTTTTTTTTTTTTTGTTTAGTAAAATAATTATTGTATTTAATTAAATTATTAATTAAAAATTATATACATACATATTGTATGTATGTATATTTAAAATGTATTTAAGGCTTTTTTATTTTTTAATGTTAAAAATATAACAATATAGCAAAAAAAAAAAAAAAACAACAACAATAAAAAAATATTAAAAATTTTGAACTTAATTTGAAATTAAAAAAAAAAAACAAAAAATAAAGTATACATTCATACATATGAATTATATATTATGTACATGTATGCATATTACTAAATATAAGAATAAAATATATTAATTATTACATACATACATATGGTTATATTTATAATTATGTACATATATGTATATATATATTTTGTTTAATATGAGAAAATTTGAAAAAAAAAATTTTAATTTGAAAATTTAGTTTTTTTGTTTTTTTTTATTTAAAAAATTTAAATAAAAATTATAAGAAAATTAATTGGCTTCTTACATACATATAATGTATGTATGAATGTGATACAAAATAATATTATAGTACATATTAAAAAAAAAATAAAAATAAATAAAATAAAATAAAATATATCTTAATTATATCAAATAGGTACATAAAATTACAATTAATAGTTTCTTTTTTTTTTTTTTATATCTATAGTTAAAAATATAAATATATCATATTATTTAAAAGTATGTATCTATCGTTCGTATTATAAATTTATATTATGGTATGGTACGGTACAATATACCTATCTGTGGTAACATGAAAGAGCAAGTTAATTCAGTTTCAAAAATATTATTTTTTTTTTTTTAATAATAAATAATCAATATATTATAATATTTATTATTGAAAGGATGTTAGGATTTATTTATTTATTTTTTTCATTTAACATCGTAATTACAAAATAATAATTTTATACTATGTACATATACATTTATATCAGTCTAAATCCAGTGGTGTCAAGAAAAAAAAAAAAATAGAAAATATGGAATAAATATTTAATTCAAAATACTATAATAATTATTGAAATTAGTATATACATAAGGTACCTTATGTATGTAAATAACAAGTTTATTTATTTATTTATTTTTTTTTTTTCAAATTTTTTCTTTTTATATACCTATATGTATGTGTTAAGATTATCATAGAAATGTCTATAAAAATAATGAAGGTAGGTAGGTATATTCCTGAAAAAAAAAAACAAAAAAAAAAAAAAAAATTAGTTTTAATATTTTAATTTATTTACAAATTTTTGGATAAGAAAAAATTGTAATACTGATATTTTTCATCTGCCCAAAATCTGCATTTCATCTGCATTTTTACAATATTGTTATTCCTAATTGTTTTTATTTTTAAATATTGTTTCTTTTATTTATTTATTTAATTTCTTTTTTTTTTCTTCTTTTTCAATAATGTTACAAAAGGCATTCTTTTTTTTTTTTCATTGAATTTTTACAATTTTAATTAATATTATCATAAAATCATTCCTACATATATACATACATAATAAATGAAAAACAAATAAATTTATATTTTGTTAAAAAATGTTATAATGTTATGCTGTATTGCTGTATTGCCACAGATTTTATAATATAATATGGTATAAATAAAGAAAGAAGACTAAAAAAAAAAAAAGAAAATTGTTAATAATAATAAGTTACATTATAAACTTATAAGACAAAAAATATGTATTTAAATTATTATATTTTTTACAAAAAATGACAAAAAATATTCTTAGGTTATATTTATACATACATTTATATACATACATAAACATACATTTTTTTCAATAATGCAAATGTATTTTAAGTTGAAAAATAAGATTACCACCGTTACCACTATTGTCTTTAAAAAAAAAATACCTTTTTGTTTTAAAAATCAAATTAAAAGCTGTAAACTCTTAAGGCTTTAAATTTTGTATTTATTTTAATTAGAAATAAAATTAAAAAACAAAGTACGTATACTTTACGTATAATAAATTTTGAAAAAAAAAATTTAAGTTTCTACAGTTTTAAAAATATTTATATTTTGGTAATTTCCATTTTCATTCTAATTTTCTTTTCTAAATTTCTCTTTAACAACTGTTTCTTTTTTTTTTTTTTTTTTTTTTTTTGAAGAGAAAAAAAAAAATGAGATCAGATAAGAAGAAACGAGTGCGTTCACAGTTCAGTTCAGTTGCCTGAAATTTTAAAGTTGCAAAATTAATTGTAGCGCTTTAAGCGATTTTCTATTGAACGCGATTTTTTTTTTTTTTAAATGTAGGTAGCGTTTTTAATGAAGCTTAAACTTAAGATGCATTTTTGAAGTAAAAAAAAAAAAAAAAATATTGTATAATGGTAAATTAGTTGTGAGGCGGGTTATGATTTTGTGTATATTTGTATTATATGTACATATATGTATGTATATAATTTATTATAATATGAATTGTTTCAAAAAAAAAAAAAATGCATGTTATGTGAAATGTACGATGACACTAACATACACACAAATATAATTTTAAATTTTTTGCTGTAAAATGGTTCAGTATAATTTTGTAGTGTTAAAATCGTTACAGCAGCGCTACAAAATGCTACAATAGTCATTATATTTTTTTTTTTTTTGTTTTTTCTTTTTGTAAAGTTATATATTAATATTGTTGATAAAAAGTAGATAGAAAGAGAAAAGAAATTATTATTTATTATTTTTGGCCTTTTGATTGAGTTTTTTTTTTTTTTTTAATATATATTTTTTGTTTAGTAGTCAAATCACTTTGTGCGGTGCTTTTTAAAATAAAAATAATTGTTTTTGAATAATATGTACATACATAATATGATATTGTGTAAATCGGTTTTACGCGTTTTTATCGTTGACTTTTTAGCTATGCTATATAAAAAAGAAAATATACATATGCATATATGTACATATATGTAAATAAATACCTACAATATTATATATTTATTGAATTGAATATTTGTGTATGTATTATTTTATAGAAATTTTGTTAATTTTTATTTATTTATTTTTTTTTTTTCCTTTTTATTATTTAAATGAGTAAACGAGAAAGATATATGTATGTAACTATAATTTAAGTATATTCCTATAAGTCATCAATCTATAGTGCGTGCTTTTCAACTGATTGTGTTTGTGTGTGTGTGTGTGTGTGTTTTTTTTTTTTTTTTTTTTAAAACTATATAGTAATTGTATTTATATGTACCGTCCAGCAGTGTCGATTGTAAAAATATAATTAGAAAAAAATATTGTATGTAATAATGCATAGGTATTATATTATATGGTTATGGATATATATTCACATACCATATACATACATATTTTATTTTATTTTATCCACACATCCATACATATATCCATACATATATCCATACATATACATATATTTAGTGTTACTATAAAACATTTTTTTGTAGCATTTTTTTTTCGAAAATTTCTTAATTTACTTTTAAATTGAAATAAAAATTATTAAAAATTTTCTTTTAATTTCAATCAAAATTAAATATTTGTAGGATATTTTCTCATTAAAGTGAGTTTGTTTAAAGTCCTTTTGAAACAAAAATTCGTAATTTTTCTAGCTTTCACTAGTTTATCGTTAAAATATAAAATATGTAAAAAAAAAAAAAAAAAAAAAAATTAAAGAATATATTTTATATTACATTAACTAATAATGTACATACATACATATATTAATATTATCTAAATAACTAATAATATATGAATTAAATAACAATATTATATTAATTATGTTTTATTAAAAAAATTTTTTTTTTACTAAACATTACATTGTGTATATATCCATACATAGTATGTACATATACATTTAAGTACATACATACATACTTAGTTAATTTAGAAAAACAAAAATCTTTTATTTTAAGAAAAAAAAAAAAAAAAAATGTCTGTTATAAAATCTGGAAAAAAGAAATATTAAAATTAAAATGTTTATTAATAATATGAATGCTATTAATATTTTAACAATGTTGTTGTTTTTTTTTTTTTTTTTTTTTTGTTGTTTTATGGAAAAATATAAAGTATAAATATTAGGTAAATCTAAAAAAAGAAAAAAATATTTTTAAGACTAAAACAACTAAGTTAAAAAAAAATTTTTTTATATACATACATACATACATACATATGCACCTCTTCAATCCTTCAACAAAATATAAATAAACTAATTTTGTAATTTTTAATAAATTTTCATAATAAAAATAAATGATAAAAAAATGTGCATATTATGTATAAAAATTTGAATTTAAATAATTCTGTTCTAGTTTTATTTAAAATTAAAAAAAAAAAAGCTATTTATTATGTACTTATTTATACAGTTTCATATGATGTACATATGCATGTATTTATTTATATTGAAATTAATATACTTAAGTACATTTTAAAAATAAATTAATTAAATTTAATATAAACTACATATCTATTAAAAATAAAATAAAAAAAATTTTTTTTTTTTTAATAATAAAATAAAAATTTTTTTATTTTTTTTTTAAAAAAAATCAGTTGTGTGATTAAATTGAATTTTTATTTAAATTAAATAAATAAAAATGTAAATTATATTTTTGTATATGTATATAAAAATATATATGTAATTTAAATTTTTTTTTAAATTTTTTAATTTTTATTTATTTTATAGTAATATTCAAATTGAAAAAAAAAATGCACAAAGAAAAATACAATTTAATAACAATTAGGCTGGCGTTTCTGCCTGCCTACACATTTTTAAAACTTTTCAATACACAATTTCTTTAATAAATAATACAAAAAAAAAAATAAATAAATAAATAAAAATAATATAATAATAAAAATATTTATATTATTTAATGTATATTATATTAAAAATCTATGAACTTATAATATAGATATATTATATAAATTATTTAATGCGTAAATGTTAATGTACTTAAAAAAAAAAAAAAAAAAAAAAAAAAAAAACACTACAAATATTAAATATTTCATACACCCCGATATTTTACAAACTCTATATTACATACATAATATTAATTAATATAAATTGTATATAGATATTATAATATATAAAAATATATTAACTATTATGGTGGCTACATGTAATTGATTTTGTTTTTTTTTTTTTTTTATTATATTCTGTGTTAAAATAATAAAAATAAAAAAATAAAAAAAATTATAAATGTTAAAATATTTAAAATAAAAGTGATAAAAAAAAAAAAAAAAAAACTAATAAAACACAATAAATATATGTACCTACATAATTATATATAGAAAATATAAATGTTTGTATCCTATGAATGTTTTTTGTTTTTTTATTTGCCTAAAAAAATAGGATAACTAATTTAAAAAAGAAAAAAAAAAACAAAAAAAAAAAAGTGATGTTTTTTGGTGGTAGTTAATTTCATTCAAAAGGATAAAGGCCTTCAATATTAATAATTTATTTATACACGTATGTACATATTATTATTATTATTATTATATAAAAATCAATTATATTATATAAGTAGTACCTATATATGTATATATATATATATTGTTTTAGAAATAATTTTATTGACATTTTCAGTAAATTAAATTAAATTGGTTTTTGTTATATTGTTTTAAGCCTTAATGGCTTGCTTAATCAATTAAATTCATTGTATCAAGAAATTAAATATAATTTTGCATCAAAAATAATACATAAAATATAATAAAATAATGTAAACAAAATATTAAATATAATTATAATTGAATACTTGTACCGAGATGGCCAACTTGCTAAAGGCAAAAGGGTTCTAAAAATATCTGCACGATATAATATAAAAAAAATTTAGCATCAATATCTCAGCTTAATTAATATAACGAAATTATATTGCACTTATTTTAAAATCCAAACCCCGGACTAAATGAAAATAATTTCGTTTTTTTTTTTTGATTTAAAATTTTTTGGAAAATTATTTTCAAAATGATATAAAAGTATGTCCGCTATTAAAAAAATAATTTTTGAATAAATTAAAATAAAATAAATCTTATTATTAATTATTTTTTTTTAATGAAACTTTTTAAATTTTATTTATTTAAGAAAAAATACAAATTTATTTTTTGATTCATTACTTTATTTAAAATCTACAATTATAATGTATTTTTTATTTTTAATTTATACTAAATATAGAATACGTACATACATACATATTATGTGTAATTTTTTTAAAATGTTAATTGTGAATTTGAAAAATTTCAGAATTGTAAAGTGTAATTTATGTACATTTATGTCATTTAATAAATAATAAAAAAAAAAAAATTAGATAATTTTTGGGAAATTATTTAATTTTTCGGTTCTGAATTTATTTCATAAAATTTGTTTTATTTCTTATGCTGGCCATACACGGCGGACTAGGTTGAAAACTTGGTACGCGAACTTGATAAATTGTATCGTCTATGGGCAAGTTGTAAAACCATTTTGATGGTTGAAAAGTTGGTTGGAAGAATATCAAAAAAATTTTGATTTTTGTGGGCGGAGTCTTTGGTTTGTAGTTGAGTTGTATCGTGTATGGGCAAGTTGTACAACTTAAATGTCATTTTAACATTGAGATTTTTTGGTTTGAGAAAATAATAAAAAATATAAAGTACATAATTACAACGGTTGGATGATAGGTTGGATAAGTGTGTGGTATGGTTCTAAAACCTGTCCGCGTACCAAGTTTACAACCTAGTCCGCCGTGTATGGAAAGCATTAGTAAATATCTATTATTTTTGATTTTGTTATGAATATTTGAAATAAATTTTTTTGGTAATTTTAATTGACAAAATTTATAATTAAAATATTCCTATAGTGATCTCTTAATTGCACAAATTACAAATAAATTCAGGTAAATTCATTTTATTATGATCAAATAATGTAAAAAATAATCTTTTGTGAAATTTTTCATGTGTTTTAAGATATTTATTAGTTATATTTGTTTTAAGAGAGAGAATACCTTACATTTTAATATATGTATTTCATATAAGTATATGTATCTATTGGCTATCAAGTCTTATCTAAGGCAATCATTTCTGTTGTAAGTTTTTCAAGCAAAATTTGATTTTGTTGCAAATTCGGGTGTTTTTCAAACCAGCCATTTAAGCCCTATATTTTTTATAGTTTCAAACTATGACATTCTTCGATCTACAGTTTACCCAACTCTTTGTAGTTTTGTTGATGATACTAAAATTAACAAAACAATCACTTTTGTTTGGGATTGTATTTTATTTAATCAATTAAGTGATTTTTGCAAGAATATCAAATTTCGAATTAAATGTTTTATTATCAGTTTTTCAAGGTTGTGTACTAACTCAACAATTAGATATGAACATTTTCTTAACAATCAGGCCATTACAAGGATTAATTGTTCTTCTGATTTGGGTTTAGTATTGGATAAGGTGCTGAATTTTAAAAGACTTTATAACCGCATAGTTTGTAAGGCTAAATCGACCTTAAGATTCATTATGTATTGGTCAAAGGAGTTTTCTTACCCCTATATCACGAAGCATTTTTTCATTACGCAGGTCAGACCAATTCTTGAATATTCAAGTCAAGTTTGGTTTCCGTACCTTGATATAGATATTTCCAGAAATGAATAAGTTCAAAAAAAAATGTTTGAACTGATTCAACCATGGACGGACCCAATTCGTTTGCGTGGAAGCGTGCTGGGCCCATAACCTTTGTAAGTAAGAATATATTGTAGTTATTTTTATTATACAGTAATTCAGAGACTGAGTAGAAGACTCAGACCATAAGATTATATATTATACATGTAAGTAATATGAATGTAAAATAGTGTTGCCAGCAATTGTTGACTCCACTTCTTTAACTTCAACACTTATGAAACTAGACTTTCTCTAATAAATCTTAATTTCCTGAAATCGCATCGATTAGTAGCGCACGTCGTTTTTGTTCAGCAAATTATTCGTGGTAATATTATATGCCGTCAAACTAGCGAACTGATAAGATTTAAGGAAAATTTCAACAGTTTGTTATCGGTTATCAGATTTGAAGCATATCCAGATTATGAATATTGGTGGTCAAAGCATAAATAGTGTTAATGAATAATCGCAGTCTGTTGAACACCATATTACAAATGGAAAGCATAATCCCCGTAATATTGTGGTCTAGACATTTTTTTTAATTATACTAGATTTTTATTAGATTATACGAGAATTACCCAAGTAATTAGTATCTCTGACATTCATTTTTATAAAACTAACCCTTTATATGTTTAGACCTTGATTCAATCAATAAATCTTGGTCTATTTATTTATTTGCTTAAACCGCGGTCGACATGTTGGAAATTGAACTAAGAGGTGGTGGTGGTGGCTTAAACGAAATCCGTGAATTAAATACGTAGTTTTATTTACATAGCTCATTTTGACCTACTCTTGACATGCTGGGAGATAGATCAAAATTGCGGATTATATACGTTTGCATTACATAAATTGCTTGGTCTGTTTTTTAGAAATACAGTGATAATGTAGCGTTGTTGTCGTATAGTGTTAATACTAGAAGTAGCATAGTATTAATAATTATATTTATTCTAACAACTAATATCTTTTACTTACTTACCCTTTTAAATGATGACGTTCACTTTTTTGTAATAGTTTACTAAATGAACAATTTAACAGATGCTTGAAATAATGAAATGTTCGATGCAACAATAATAATGTTAATTTTTCTCCTAAGGTGTAGGAGAATTATCAATAAGTAAAAGTTCTTGCACAACAAACAGTTGAAAAGGTAACTTTAGCATCTTTTTTTATTAAAGATGAAATCTACACGATTTGAATGTAAATGACAATAAATTTTTTTTTTTTTTATATAAATCAAGGATGTTAGCATAATGCTGTATGGTCTTATAAATTTTATAATATCAATTAATTAATTATTTAACAAACAAGAAAAGAGATTACATATTAATATTATAGTTTCCATTAATTCACACTTTTTTTTTTCTTTTTTTTTTAATCTTATTTGGTGTTTTTAGTTTATTTATTAGTTAGTGTTTTAGTTTGTTTATTAGTGTAATTAGTATATTTATTATTATTATTTTTTTTTTTCTATTTCTACTAGTCTTTTTAAAATGTTATATGCTAAATAAGGTTGATTTTATTTTTTGTTTAAATAAATTAAGGTTAGAAATTAACTTCAGGTGTTCTGGCAGTTCATTATAGGAATACAAGCAATACAAGCAATTATTTTTTTGATGTGTTGTTCTAAACAGAGAAAGGTAGAAGTTGGATCTATTCCTAGTATTATGATTATGTATGTCTAGGTTCCTATTTAGAATGAAGTTATGTTTTAGTTGGTTGTGAATGATTTTAAACGCAGTTTTATAGAGTTCAAATAATATAATATTTTTTAAGCTTAGATATTTATCATTGTATATAGAATCAGATGGGTGTAACATGGGCAGCCCTTGGGCAAACTTGACACATTTTTTATGCATCATATCTAATTTGTTTAGAAAATTTTGTGGAGCTCTACTCCAAATGGGTAAAAGGTAGGAAATGTGAGATTTTATATATGATGCATATATTGTGTACATTGAATGATCAGAAAGGAATTTTCATAGCCTCCTGATTAAGAATATGTATGGAGATATATTTTTAATTACTTTTTCTATATGTGAACTCCAATTTTCAAACAATAATATCTTAGTTTTTTTTAAATTTAATAAAAGCCGATACTTGCTTAGTCATTCCTCAATTAACAGTAAATCATGTTGTATAAATGCATACATATTCGCCTCAGAGTCCTCGGCATATTTAATTACGTCATCATCTGCTGGATACAACCCTTTAACTTCAGGTGAGAGATATCATCAATATATAATTTAAATAGTAATGGGCCTAGTATCAATCCTTGCGGAACCTCTTTTGATATTCCCAAAAATAGCAAATCTTTCTGGACTTTTGCTAAGAGCTTTAACGGCAAAAGTGGCGGTTCGTTATTTCCACCTTTGGTTGATAACAATGACGAAATTGTATCCGACCCCAAAGAAAAAGTAGATTTATTTGCCAAAAATTTCCCCTCTAACTCATCACTGCCCCGGTCAACTCAAAGACTATGCTTTCTTCCCGTTGTTTACTGCTGCTTGGATAAAATTTGCTTCAGGATTCGTGCTCTTAAGAATTTAGCCGGCCCAGATGGCACTACTGCCACAGTTCTTAAAAATATTTTTCCTACTATTGCGAAACCATTGCGCAATGTCTTCTATTTATATGTCTGTTCGGGTAGATATCCTACTCAGTGGAAGACACGCACATATATCCTGCCCCCAAAAAATGAGACAAAGGCGATAAGAAACACTTCGATCCCCACCTTAACTTTTCAAGGGGAAGTGTTGCAATATCCTGTACCGTTGTAAAGCCATCTTTTCATCTTCTGATCTCCTAAAGATCTATAAAAGATATATAAGATCAAAAATGGATGCACATTTGCACGTTTTTGGGCGGGATTCTCCAAAAGCATTAAAGTTTTTCGATAAAGTGCAAAATAGAGCAATTCATCTAATAAATGACCCGGAGAGCTTCTGCTGCCCACCCCTATGTAGTTCAAATTCCCAGATGATATAATTCGGCTTATGGAAATTTGTTTGTAGTACGAACATCGCGAATGTGGAACCATCCATCTCCCACCACTTGTATTCTCCAGAATTGGTGATGATTCCATTTGCAACGTGCAAAGTTCAAGGTGAATATTAAGAACAACTTTGTTTACAATATGTCTGCCAACTTGAAATCAATTTTCATTCCTTTGACCAAGCAGTACATGAGTACTGAAAGTCATGTACCCTATTGTTTGGTCGAAAAAGATATGTGATATTTAGTGGATTAAAGTCCCACAATAATTTCGAATACAATAATTTTTTCAGATACGCAATTAAATGAACTGCAGTATGGAAAGCACAATTTTAAATTATTGGTTATTAAACAAAGATTCCTGCCAAAAGTCATTATAGCAAAATAACTTAGAATTCTAAATTAAATCAACTAATTCAGTAATCCTAAATCTAGTTTAAAGTTACTGAATTAGTTTCATGCTTTTCTTTGTTGTTCATGGGTGATAGCCGACTACCATTATATATACACTATAACGTACACCCTGTTGTTCACACCTCAGTTTTATAAATTGTTCATTTCTTATAGCGGCTCATCTTGTCAGTCAATTCCCTAATAAAGAAAGCGACGATGGCCGCTTGTCGAGTATTCTCACTTCATGGAATCTTTGTATATTGTAGAATAAATCTCTATTAAGAACTAACTAAGTATTTGTAATTTTTTGTCAGACATATGGTATATTATAACATTTGGGATTTTAGTGTCAAACATTATGACATATAAAATGTAGTACCGTTTGATTTTGGCCTCCTATCAAGAACTTCTGAACACTCTTGTTTTTGTTGCTTTTCTTTGTATATTGTAAAACTCCAAAATATATATACATATATTTTCGATCATTTATGTAGTGGAATTGGTTTAGAGCTTTAAAGCTGCAAAATTAAAAAAAAGTTAATTGTACTGTTTTATATTATGTATTCTATTTCATTTCTTATTAATCTTATTAATCTGTTAGCGTTTGAACCCGAGTCCTTTTCAATGATATAGATTTAGAAAATAATATAAATTTTTCTTATAATATGTACATATATATTTAGAATAATATAATTAAATAAAAAGAGGTGTGTATATATATATATAATTAAAGTTAGAATAATTATTATACTATTTGCATTTAATATCGTCTTATAAAATTGAATAATCAATGACTTAGTGAAACAGACGCTTAATCAAATATAATAAATGACTTAGTAAATTTTTTTTTTTTTTTAGTGCATTTCCCTTGCCACATAAATGTAACAAGGAAATTACACAACCTTTCCTGTTCTGGCGTGGCTTTACATGTCGTAAGGGAGAATTACTCTTACGATGTGTGTGGTATTCGAACGCACTCTCCCTCGCTGTTTTACAGCATATGTTATACGCTATTACCCACTAGGCCATCAAAAATAAAGGCTTAGTAGAACATAAAACTTAATTTTCAAAAGAATAAAACAAAGTATGTACCATATACATACATATATGTATGTATAGTATGTATAAAATAAGAGAAAATTCGTTCGTTCATTTGCATTTGATCTGACCATTTATTTTGTCTAATTTTAATGAACATTAATAAAATATAAACAAGTAATGTATACTTATAATCATAATAATGGTTCAAAAAATAAAAAAAATATACTAAATAAGCATTTTCTATTTCTTTCTTTTCAACCATGTTAAAATGTTCATTTAAAATTCATTCTTTTTGATATCCTTAATTTTTTCTTAATTCTAATTTTTATTTGTTTTAGTTAGCACATAATTTTTTAAGTTTAAATAATGGACTTAAAATTTTGTCTTTAATATACATAAATTTTATTATGCTTGTATATGTATGTGGATGAGTAAAAATTTTATTATGTATGTTTTCTAAATTTTCAATACGTATACAAATATACGCGTTGTGTTGTTATACTTATGCATAGATCCATTGAAATTTACGAAATATAAATGTAAATGTAAATATGATTATAAATGTAATAACGAAATGTATTTTATAGAAAATATAAAAGGTATTATGAACATAAATACAGTTGTTTTTGTATGGATATATCTATGTACATATCTGTACCAAATAATTTGCAAAAAAAAAAAAAAATGTGTTTTTAATTAAAAATTTTACTTAGTTTTTTTTCTTTTTTTTTTTGTTAATAAAATTATTATAAAAACTGAACATACATACATACAGATGTACGTAAGTAAGTAAGTGATGTTAAATATTTTCTTAAAAAAAAATAATGTAGATAACGTTCGAAGTTACATGGTAATAAATTACCTTTTGGGTATCCTTTGAATTCAGCAGGATTACATGATTTGTTTCCAAACATTTTTATTAAAACAAAAATAAAAAAAATTACAATACAATTATAAGTATTAAGTATGTTTATGAATATGTACATACATATGTATGTATATGTGTATCTGAATACTTATAAAACTAAACCTGAATATCACAATTTACACGGAACCAATTAACAATGTCGTACTCATAACTCGCGCGATTCAAATCTATTGTAACTGTTACCTGTGTGTGTTTACATTCATGTGTACATCCATACATACATATATATATAAATAATATGGATATTGTATGATATATAATTTTATATACATCCATAGATACATATACATACATAGGTATGTATCTATAATCGCATTATATCGTAACACTGGTTTTCTTTTTTATTTATTAAATGATATACATATGGATATGTATATATACATATCGAAAATGTGGTAATATATTACATACATTCATACATATTCTATATACATATATATAACACAATAAAACAATGTGTTAAAATAAAAAAAGAAAATCTGCAAACGATAGCATAAAATACATCCATCCATACTTACATATATTTTTTTTGTTAAAAATGGTATTATAATTGCATATACATATACATTTTATTCCAGCATACATACATACTTATACATAATATATTTTTAATTAAAATAATAGAGCTAGAATAGATTTTTGATTGTTTTTAAATTTAATGTTGATGTTTTTATTTTGTTTTGATAACGAACGATATGTACTTAATGGTTAAATTTTAATTTTTTACATATTTCTTAAACCTAGGAATTATAGGTGCAGCGGACACAAAATTTAAGTATAAAAATAATGAATATAAAATATGTAAGTAAATATACATACATCCATACATATCCATGCATAAATACATATCTATGTATAAATGTATATACATACATATATAATAATTCTGTCATATGAATCATGAATGTATGAATAAAGGATAAAATTTTGCTTAGCAATTTCATAGAAAAAAAACAAAAAAAATAGAAATAGAAATAAACAATTAAGTCCTACCTATTCTACATATAAAATTATTTATATAAAAAAAAATAATTAATTTTTTTTTTTATTTAAGTATTTTATTTTTTTTTTTTTTTTATTGAATTAAATATTACATTCCACATTAAATTTTTGTGCATTTGCAAAATATCAAAAAAATTGGTAGATAACAGTTTAATTATTTTACCAATAATAATTTTGTATTGTAAAAATTATCTTTATGTATGTATGTATATGTATGTTTGTATTATTTAACATCATCATTATCATCGTCATTATACATCTATCACATAATCATATCATTTAGTTATATACGAGTACTTAGTATTAAACATTGCGCGTACAGGGTTGCCAAATAAGATTGAAACATAATCGTTAAAGTTCCTGTAAAAAGCGCCATAAGCATATATGTATACCTAAGATCAAATATAACTCACATGTTTGGGCTGGCACCTCATCCACTTCCTTAAACTTTCTAGATCGAGTTCAAAAACGCGCCATTCGTCTAATTAATGACCTTATAGTGAGTATACTATAGCCTCGCTTGACATCCGGCGTAATATAGGAGCTCTTTATCTTTTTTATAGATATTTTGTAGGTATGGCACTTGCTCAGTTGAAATAAAATCACTGATGCCTCCTCTTAAACATTTCCAACGCACCACTAAAGGGGCAAATGCGCATTCTTACTATGTGGAACTACCCAAGTGATACTCTACTGGTTATAGCAATTCGTTTGTTGTTAGAACTAGAAAAATGTGGAATTTATTACCATCCACCGTATTCCCAAAAGTTGACGGTTTTGATATTTACAATTTGCCCAAATTTAAGAAGAATCTCAACAGATTCTTTTCCAATTTTCCCCTCAACTCCCAATTATCCTCATTTGTTCCATTCCTATCCCATCCCATATAATCACAACTACTTCAAGTACAAAGGATCATATTCAGTATAAAAAAACAAAAATGTCAAACAATTAAATGAAATGTTATAAAATTTATTTTTTTTACAATCAAAAGTATTTGAAATGTTAAAAAACACAAAAAATTATTAGAAAATGCAAGCACAATTAAAATTTAAAGTTAAATTTTGTAAAAATTGATACAAAATTGAAAATGAATGTCTGTCAATATTGTCATTTTAAAAGATGTTAACTCGAAATAATGATTGCACAAAGTAGTGATGGAAACGGTATATCGATACTTTTAAAATAATTTTTTACTGAGGGGAAAAATGATTGCAAAAATAATTTTGTTTTTGTATTTTCTTAAACTTAAAAAAGTTATTGTTTAATCAAAATAAAAAAAATGCGCTAAATGGCGGTTTTTAATGGAAAAATAACCGCCAAAGCTACTAAAAAATCGGCAATTTGGCGCTAAATTGCCACGCCTGGCAGCCCTGCGCCTAATACATATTTTAATTATTTTTAAAATATTATTACATACATACATATGTATATATCCATATAATCTAAATATATTTGTATGTTTGTTTATATTATTTTAAATAATTTCTAAAAATTAATTTAAAAAATTTAAGTAAAAGGATAAAATAATTTTATTATTTTAATTTTAATTATTATTTTTTATTTTTTTTTAGTGTAATTTTTAAATCGGTATTTAAGTACGTATAATACAATACATATTATGTATTTGTGTATGTATGTATGTATGTATAATTGTATATTAATGAAAATATTCATTATTCTACTATAGATACATATCTATTTTTATGTATCTACATGGAAACTTTTTTCTTTTTATTTAAAATGTGCTTATATAATTTTAAATCTGTTTGTTTGCCGTTCATCTGTTTATAATTAAATCTAGGCACATATATACATACATAACTACATTATTTTATTTAAAAGTGAACATCAAAGTGAAACATCATTTTTAAGCATAATCATTTATATTTGGTTTCGCTGTTCATTGTAAATTTTCAATTTTCTATCTGTCTTTTATCTGGTTATCCTGTATGTACCTCTATATTATTTTTGTACCAACATATGTATATTGCTTATTTATTCAAGTTTATTGGTGATCTGTTGATATGTAGTGGAACTGTTTCACATCACGTAATTGTGACGGGGGGGACAAAAAAAATCAAGAGAAGAGTTTTAAAATTAAAGATCAATCATTTAGACCACTCTATCTTCTTCCTGCTTGGTGTACGTGTACTGAGCTATATATACATACGAGTATATGTATTTGATATACTGTTTTATTTTGGTTCATTCCGGTTCATGTGTCCTTATCTATATTTATATACAGTCGAATACGGATAAGTGCAAAAATCACCTAAGTGCAACTTATTTTTAATAATCTCCAAACAAATTTGTTTGGATAACTACAAAATTTATAAGTACAAATTTCTAATAACTGCACAGAATTTTCAAACCTAAAATTAAAGTTTTCATTGATTTAGTAACGGATAAGTGCAAATCTTGAAATAATTATTAATCATCCTAAATTAAGAAAGTTATTTTTTTTTTTAATGCATTTCTCTGCCACATAAATGTGGACAGGAAATTACACAGTCTTTCCTGTTCAGGCGTAACTGTAAATGTCGTAGTCTTGATAAATTTTTTAAGGGCCAAAACACAGAAAGAAAAATTTATTAATTTTTTTTATGAAACCTGCCCATGGTTAATTTGTTTTTCTCTATCTTTAACGGTGTACAAATTTTATAAACAGATGGACGGACGGACAGAAAGAAACTAATAGCACATTTTTTCAAAGTTTTTTTGAAAATGTGCTAAAAAGTTATAATTTTTTTTCAAATCTTTCGACGTCATTGTGATGTAATTTTTTAACTTAAGTGTTGAAGAACTTAATCTTAAAAATTTTATAAATATTTTTTTACTGTACAAATTTATTAAATAAATTTGAGATAAGTTTGACTTCCGAACAGTTAACATTCAATTATCTCTATACATTTTTAAAATTTGATTTTTCCTCAATTAGAGAATATTTTGTTTTCCTAATTTTGTACATATACATATACAAATGTATTTAGTTATAATAAAGTTTTTCTTTTACTACCAAATATAGTCAGTGAATATAATATAATATAAACAAAATAAATAATACTAATGTATAAATTAGTATTAGTATAATAATGACCTTAGTCATGGCTTCGTGAGATTGTATTATCAAATGTGTTTTGTATTATTAATACAAAAAAAATAAATAAATAATTGCATTTTGTTTACTATACAAGATTTCCAAAAATAAGGTCACGAAGAACGGAGGTCATAGAGAAGCTCATAACAAGTAAAACATTGTTGTGAAGGGGAGAGGGGCTCTATTTTTAACAGTTTCCAAAACTACTCTTTTAGGGCGAAAATTTGGTATTATTCTTTATGCACTAAAAAATTTTCGGAGTTTTTCGGAATTAATTTAGTACGATTAGCTAGTATTTAATGCTAAGTGCGATAGTTTCAGAGATGGCCATAATATAGGATATTAATATTTGAGTGAAATCATCATTAACATTGTATTTTTCATTCAAATTTGACCAAGTACTTTAAGGGTAAGTTCCCAAATGGGGTGCATGCATCCAGATGCAAAAATTATTTCGGTTACATTTCGTGTATTCTTCGGTAATATTAACGAATATTTTGCATCTATTATGCATCCAATCGTTCACGAGATGCAAAACGGCGACATTTTTATTTTGAAAGTTTTATTTGAATGTACCTAGTACGCTAGTATGTGTATATTGTTTTGACATTTGATGAAAATATTTTTTATTTACAAAAATTTTATTAAATTAAAGAAAATGCTGTCATAATTTCTTTTTTTAAGATGTAAGGTGGAAGGTGCATCCAAAATTTAACGTAAAAATTTTTGACATTTAATTTTAAGTTTGTTTTGACGTTAAAACAAATTTGCATCTTGTATGCTTCTTATATAGAGGATGCAAAAATTTTTGTATCTAAAATGAACGAAAGGAAGATTATGTCATGACTACGATATATATTTTCAACCAATCAAATGTTTGCATCCGAATACATGCATCCCAGGTGAACTTAGTCTAAACCTGCGATCACAAGTTAAGTTATTACTAGTAAGATATTGCACAAATGCATGAACATTTTCGACAATATATCAACTTTCTTCTCTACTTGTTTAGTATTTTTCTAATTAGTAATTTGAAATTTCATATATTATGTACATACCTACATACTTACATACTTACATATGTGTCAATATGGTAAAAATAAAAAATGTATATATGTACATACCAGCCACAACACTTCATATAATAGTTTTTTTTCTGACATAATATTTTGTTTAGTATATTTTATTTTTTTTCAATTTTAAATAAAATAATTTTTGTATTTGAATTTAAAATAAAATAAAAAAAAATTGAAAATAAATTAAAAAAAAAAAATAATATTTTAAAATTGATACATAAAATGAAATATCATAATATTAAAAATGCCACCTACACCACACAGTCCACAGATAGTAATTTGACATTTCTTATTACAAACTATTCCACAAACACAATAGTAATACAGTATAATACTACTATTTTTGTCTGGCTGCTTGGATAAAACTTCTTTATATTATAATGGTAGGTATTTATTAGTTTGCTTATACTGTTATTTAATGAATCAATGAAATTTGAACAGTAAAAAATTCCACATTTTACCTTAAAAATATCAAATATATTACTGGATTTTAAAATTAAAACAATATATGTATGTATATATGTATGTATGTATGCATGTTTGTATACTAAGGATATACATATTATTAAAAATCTCTAAAAATGACCATCATTGAATTAATTTCATAAAAGCTAAAAAAAAAAAAAAAACAATTTCATTAAAAATAAAGATAGACGGGCCAGGCCGACACAAATGTACAAACTATTGCGTATGTATTTACATATGTATTTATGTAATATCTATGTATGAACAAAACCACACCATATTACATATTTGACAATGCCAATATGTACATACATATGTATGTATTATATACTTGATATAAATTGAGAAATTTAAGAATTGGGAAAATTTGTACAATTATATTATAGGTACATGTCATAGGTATACCTAACATTACCTATAATTTTTCTTTTTCTTTTTTATTTCATTTATGTATACTTAAATAATTTATTATTTTTTTAGTTAATATTGTTAACCACCTATTTGTTACATGCATCAAATTTAGAAAGTAAATTATGTATGCATGTATGTATGTATGTACCTACATATTTTGGAATTTAATAATTTATTTTAGTACAAAAAAAAACAAAAAATCAAATCTGAAAACATTATTATTTGATGCATGTATATGTGAAAATTGTAAAATCAAAAATAATAAAGAAAATGGCCGCAATACATCCATACATACATGCCTGGACAACAAAACAACACACTATCAAATATTTAAAAAAAAAAAAAGAAAAAAAAAAAACACATTTAAAATAGAAAAATTAAAAGAAACATTTTAAACAAATGCCTACATACATATTTTCTGGAGAATGTATTAAAGTATAGGTATTATTTTATCTGATACGAGCTGCATACACATATATATACATATATATATAATGGATCCAAAAGACTGGTTTTAAATAAATTTCAAAAGAGAAACCATATTTAAAACAAAATTAAAGAAAAACAAAAACATAATTTTAAATAGAACCTAAAAATCTTAAATTTTTGTCTTCTTTGTTATTTTGATTTATTTCTTGTAGCCTTGTACAGCATTGGATATAAGGTAATTTATGTAAGTAAGTTTGTACATATATATGTTATGTATGTTTGTTAGAAAAATCGCAAAATTTTTAACAGCAGACAAATTATTATTCCATCAAAAAAAAAATATGGAAAAGATACTTGGAGTATGCGCAATGATTATTTTTTTTGTTTCTTCTAAAAGAAATTAAAGAAAATTTTTGTTACCAATGTTAATTTACCACAAATACATACAAATAAAATAAAAAGAAGATACACAATATCGATAATATATACATATGTGTTTCGATACTAACAAACGTTTGAAAATGCACATTAATAATGTATTTACTAACATTAAAAAAAAAAAAAAAAAAACATAGGTATACATATTTATGTACTTCCATTCATACATTTACAATGGAATTATGTTTATTATTATGTTTAGAATAAAACAAAAAAAAGTCACATATTTGGAATTTTTATTGTTGTTTTTTTTTTTTTTTTCATATCGTACATCATTTTTGTGAGTTTTGTATACTAAAAATGATAATTTCACAGGTAAAAGGTATTACATACATATGTATATATGCAACTATGTATGTATATATGTATATATAATGTGGGTACATTTGATTTTAGTATAAAAAAAATTAAAATGACTTAAAAAAAAAAAAAAAAAAATTAAAATATACAATTAATAAAAACAAAGAACACACTACAAACTTGTTTGCGTTTTTAAAAGATAATATATGTATGCATACATAAAAACAACAGCAGCAGCAAGTAATTTTCGAGTATTAATAAACAAAAATATACCTTTCTGCATATACATACATACATATGTACATTTCAATTTCCATTGAATATTGTATGTATTATGTGGTGAGCAAATGTGAAAAAGTTTATTTAATAATGAAAAGTTATTATAGTGTACATATACGTAAGTATGTACATACATATCCATACACATATATACAAGGTGTTGCAATCGTTCTAAAAAATCTACTGCAAATGTTTTTCTGATCTAGTATGTCTATGGCTGTGTGTACAATGTACATGCATTTGTATGTACCTACTTACTTTCATAAATAATGTTTTTCTAAAAATTTTCTTTAAATGTTTTTTTTTTTAATTTCAAGAATATAAAAAACAAAACAAAAATTTTGCGAATTTTTAATTTTAAAAATTACAAATGTATGTATGTAGGTATAATAAAATGGGCCCTATTGTATGTTAAAACAAAATTTAAATTTTTTTTGAATATAACTATGTATGTATGTACCGTATGTAGGTATAATAAAATGGGCCCTACTGTATGTTAAAACAAAATTTAAAAACTTTTTTTTTCAGTACCTATGTATGTATGTATGTACAAATGTACTAACATCCTTTCTTCAATAACATTTTTTTTTTTTTAGCTATAGGTAATCAATACCTTTGGCAATTTTTTTTTTTAACTTTAATATTATTAAAATTTCTATCCTGACTGTATCTAGAGAAAGATCCTATTATTTATATTTATATTTTTGTTTATATTTATGTTATATATATACGCATATGCGTATGTACATATATAATTTATGTTTAAATGTAAATACTTATTTATGTGTTTATTCTCAAAAAGTTATAGTTGATTTGACTATATTACATTGTTTTTTTATTTTGTTTTCTCTAAATTCAAAATTCTGAATATAATATGTATACATAGGTACATATGTACTTATTTTGTTTTTTTCTGCTTTTGGATTAAGAGTGGTGAGAATCATCGAAAGATTCTCTGTGCACAAAGCACTAGTCTTTTAGACGGAACATTAATTTTACACTAACGGATTTTTTTTTTTACTAGAGAAATTGGGAAGCATCGAAAGCCTCCTATAGGGGACTGCTCGAAGTTCCTCAAAGCTAGTGTTGGGCTTTAACCAACTAAACACCAGCACCCTTTTAAACCAAATTTTAGGATGGGGCCTTTAATACAAAATGTACAGTCTGATTTTAGGAAGAATTTCTGCGAAAATAAGGTTTAGAAAATTTGGGGTTAAGGTGGATGGGTATGAAAATTTGGAGAGGAACTTCGAAGAAAGATGTTAATGTTCTTCTTAAATATTTTTAAATCCTAAACATATGAGTCACTAATTTTGGAAAACACATAGGATGGTATATGTGCAAACGAATTTTCATAAGCTGTGTTACGCCATCTTCAAAGCTCTACTCTTTAGGGATGAACATCTGATGCACTCCTTCGTTTCGCGCTGGAAAACTTTGAGTGGAATTGTTTAGTCTCTTTAGAACAGGTTACCTACTTCTACGAGGTATCTATAAAATAAGGTCAATGACCAAACTGTACGGCGGTGGTTTAGTGGAGGAGTGAGCGATGAGGTAACACTGGGATTATTAATGATACGAATAGTTATATTTTGTACTTTATCGAAATATCCCAGCGCTGTTTGTGGGGCTCCTGCCCAAATGTGTGCATTATACATCATTTTCGGCCTAATATACGTTTTATAGATATTGATAAGATCAAAAGGGGAGAAGTAAGATTTGCAGCGATACAAAAAACCCTAGCACTTAGCTGTATCTTTGGCTATACTAAAAATATGATTTGACCAAATCAATTTTTAATTCAGCTCGATAACCAAAATGCTTAAGTCCGTTGAGTGTTGCAGAGCTTCACCTTGAAATATCAGATTCGGTATGGAGATTGCGATTTTTTGCGATATCAAACCGAATTGAGTTTTTTTGGTGTTAAAATCTGACTTCACCCCATTTTTGGATTTTTGCTGAATCATTATTTAGCTCACTGATAGTGAAATTTTTAACTTATACTTAAATTTACTACAACTGAAAATGATGATCGAGAAGGTGATCTGTTCTGTGTTTGTTACTAAATCTAATGCCGTTGCCGTAGTTTTTTTTTTAAAGTCTTTTATTGGCATTTTGTAGGCAGAATGTACGAGTTTTAATGATTTTATATTTATGTTGCTAAACGGATCTTATGTTATCCGTTATCGACTTATTTCTTAGGATTAGAATTAATTTAAGACTAAATAGATTAAAGATGAATTGCACTATAGTGTTTCAAAATTACATAAGTCTAACCTTCCATCAGTTAACATGAAGAAGTTGGAGAGTTTATCAATGTTTATTAAAGAGGCTCCATGTTTAATACAAATGCTACAATTTATTAAAAATGAGTTCCGTGTGAACCCTGTTTCAAGTCTTAATGCTATTCCGAATAGTATAAAAAAAAGGGAAATGTCAAATTCCGCTATTTTAAATTAACTTAACAGGATAAGATTGTGTAACTGCAATGTGTTGCAGAATTGTAATAATGCATACATCTAGAATAAAATTGGAGCAGTTACTTCCAGCTGGACCAGCTAAAACTGACCAGAAATTGGACTGTTAAAATTGACTAGCCCCATGCTAAGGGTAATCCAAAAATTCCATTAATTTTAATAGATGCAAACATTGATTCCTATTGATACTAACAAGTCTAACCCAAAACTGCAAGCACAGCTACTAATGATAAAGATTTAATTAGTCTTCTTGACTTACTCATTATTGTTATTTCTAGTGACTCTATGGTAATTCTAACCATATAGTCAATAATATTACTAATTATAAAGATTTAATTAATCTTTTTGATTTACCAATAGTCGTACCTCCTACTGATACTAATAAGATTAATCTTACTGTTAATTCCATTAATAATACTAACAATTTTGTACCGACTATTAATCTAATAATCAATCCTATCGATTATTTTTTAATTTTGAAAAACAAATTGAACCTTCTTCTAAATTTAATAATATTACAATACCTAATAAACATTAAAAATCTTCCTTAAATGTTAGTGATTCGTTTTTAAAATTAAAATTTTTAAATTTAAACGTTCTATTTTTAACACTTTGAATAAATACAAAAATTTCAACCAAAATGAAATCTTAAATCCTTATATCAATCCTTTATTATTATCGAAAAATTGTCAATTGCTAAATGCTTCAATTTTTCCTATAAAATTCCGATATTATCAAATTCTAAAGTTTCTCTTTCAGATTAATTTTCCATTCATAATTTAAGTGATTTTTCTAATACAATACCGATATTGCCACCCTCTTTATATCCTCTTTTGTCTCCTGTTATTAAGGTTACATTTAAATCATTAGAAAATAATAATAAGAGTATAGATACTTATGTATTAAATAGACATAGGAATGACCAAATTTTTGAAAAATTGTACTGTTTCCTGGAATTGGGTTTGATTTATTCTATGTGGTGATTTTAATTTACCTAATATTAGTAATTGTATTGCCCATGATGATGAACTTTAAAGTGATTACGACAGAATTGGTTAGCAATACTTGTGCTCAATAATCAATTCTTTAAATTCCTTTAATTTTTAATAAGTATCATCGGTTTTTTATTATTATGGTAATCATCTGGACCTTATTTTTACTACAAATTGGAATGATCTTGTTATTCTTGATTGGCTTATGAAATTAGAAAAAAATTTGTCTAAATTAATTGCTGATAATCTTTATGTTCGTAATATGTCTTCGAATATCAAAGCTAATCCGAAGCTTTTTCGGAAATTTGTTAATTCTAAAAGAAAAAGTGATCAGCACTCCGTCTTTTTTAATTATGTATAAGAATTATGTTAGTAATAACTTTAAAATTATTTCAGATTTTTTTCGTGATTTTTTTGCCTCTAGTTTTTCTACCTCAGCATTTTCTCTAAATGAAGAAAAGTTTTATCATTTTAATTTTAGATAGCTAAACTATCATCAATTCCTACACTTTTTCAACTAGTTGTTTTCAATTATATTTATAATAATTGCACCACTTGTGAAAATCAAATCCACAGTTACTAATCTTATTGGGTCAACATCAATTTTTTTTTAAAAATATAGATGACTATTTATAAACGGATGTAATTTACACCGACTTTAGTGAAGTATTTGATCTTCTTTCTCACAATAAAATAATTTATATAATTTGAAAAAATTATATGGAAATTTATATGAAATAAAAAACAAAATTATTATTATATAGCTCAATATTAAGAATAAACTTCTCTTGGGGCATTTAATAAGTTGAAATAAATAAATAAATAATATTTATTGTCTTTAAGTTAAAAAAATTAGGTTACCCATCATATTTTATAAATTGGGTATATTTCTATCTTTCTGACCGCAGCAATTTGGTTTTATTTCGATTTCGAATTTCTTTCCTATTTCTTACTTTTATTGATGTTCTTCAAGGCAGTCACCTTGGTCCATTATTGTTTATTATCATGATAAATGATTTCACCTTTTTAATTTTAAACAATGTGATTAAAATGTATGCTGTTGATAAGAATATTTATTCTTTTAATAATCAATCTATTGCATCGTTTTAATAAAAGATTTGGGAGTACTCTTCGATAATAAACTATCATTTCTGTCGCATTATACCCACATTTTAAATAAAACAAATTCACTCGTTTTTAATAAACGTTGGGCAAAAGAATTGAAGATCCATATGTTTTTAAATCTCTTTACATTTGGTAATAATTAATTTGAAATATGCTCCTATACACATGAACTCCGTTTTTCGTTCATATAAGCATGAATTCCACATCTGTTCAAAAAAAATTGTTAGATTCGCTCTCCGTCACCTATCTTGGGAAGATCTGCCTAATATTCCACCTTACGAACATTGATTAAATTTATTCAACTTTCGTACCCTTGAGAAACATTGTGATGTGGCCGATATTATGTATTGTTAACAGAATTACAAAGGTAACATTCAGTCTACTCAGTTACTTGATAAAATAGACTTTTGCCCAGCTTTTAAATTAAAATCACATAATATGTTTATGTTTCTATCGAATCCATTAACCCCATTAAAAGCCAAAGGGTTGATTTCAATACTAAAAAATCCAATATTGTTTAATCTCGCGATAAAGAACAATTATTCCCAACTTAGTCTTTTAAAAAGAAGCCTAATATTTGGGTTTTATTGTATCGGTGTAAAACTTACTTTTTTGCACCAGATCTTCTTAATATCCATAAAATGTACATTAGGCCGAAAATGGGGTATAATGCACATATTTGGTCTGGAATGTCTCTAACAGCGCTGGGTTATCTCAAATCAGAGCTATTCGTCTTATTAACAATCCTAGTGTTACTTCAAAGCTCACTCAACTCAGCCATTGTCGTACATTTGGATCATTAACCTTGTTTTATATATATCTTGTCGGGTCATTAACCTAGTTTTTTCATTAAACGAAATCTCGTTCTTACAAAAATTAGTTTGACAAAATCTCGGTGAACAAAATCCCTTTTTTTTTTTGAAAATATAATTTTTTTGAAATTCATTTTTTTTTTATATGTTTTTTTTAAATTATGTCAAGATTAAATTTTTTTTTTGTTTTTGCTAGCCTTAAACAATTTATTTTACATTATAATATTAGTACATAATTATGTATAAATATTCTGTAGAATCTCTCTCTAAAATCCCACATAATTCGGAATCGGGCTTATAAATATAATATATAAATATTCTGGAAAAAGGGAATATCCTGATTTTAAATCCAACTATAAAATCCATCCTAATTGCATATTATGTAAGTACATATATGTTATAAATATTCTGTAAAAGGCGATAACCCTAATTTTAATCTATTTCTAAAACCCCACCTAATTCAAACTATACATATACATATTATACACATTCTGGAAAAAGCGAAGACCCTGTCTTTGAATCCAACTCTAAAACTCCCCCTAATAATATTTCTTACAAACAGGCGCAAGCTATTTAAAGCTAAGCCAAAAAATGACGTTTTGTCAAACGACATTTTGTAAAAACGAGATTTTTTACCGCTCCGTACTGCCCTATTAATTTGCATATGTACGTACAATTTTGCAACTATGTATTTGAATTAAATCCCTCAAATCTTAAACTGCTCCCAATATTGACTATTACTTAAGCCACTGACATATTTTGTTTTCTGTCGGGTACCGCAGCGATGCTTCAAAATCGCATCATACTTATATTTTCATTGACTTTTGTAGTCTTTATGCATATCTAAAAATATGTCTCTTTGCTGGCATTTATAGCCAGATTAAAACTGTTTTACAAATGGTTATCATAATTTTTGTATTAATATCATGGCTATATCTATTCTCTGTTTATGTTCATCATTTTGATTTCTTTATCTTTCTTTTACACGCTACACTCAAACTCTAGGAAAGTATTCCTTTTTACAAAATTATTGTAGATTTGAGCAAAAAGCAGAAGAGTTCAAGAGAAATATGAACAAAAAGGAGAATTGGCGGGTAAATTGAAGACGAACCTGAATAGGTTATTTTTGAAAAGTTGCAAATTGTACCATTTGTATCAGAGAGGAACACGTTGGATGGAGGCATGTTCCACATTTTAGCGGTTCTCACAATAAAAGAGTTTCCATAATCAGTTTTAAACCACCTAGGAATTTCCACGGTGTAGAAATGAGCACTTGAAGCTTCCTTAGTGTTGTGCTGGAATTGTTTAAGGGGAGGCATTATTGATTTGAATTCAATAGAACAAGTGTCGTTACCTAACAAGATATCTATAAAAGAGAGATAAAGTTCCAATATTTCGACGTGCATTAAGAGGAGCAAAGGTTCCCTGAACAATAGGGTGGCCAATTAGGCGAAAGGAGCGATTTTGAATTTTGTCCAGATAACCTAATGATATTTGAGCAGTGCCAGCCCATATGTGAGAATTATACTCTTGGGTCGAATATATGTTTTATAGATCACTAGGGGAAAAATCAGCTTTACAGCGAAAAAGAAAACCTAAACATTTGGCAACTTTTTTGGCTATATCAAAAATATGCTTATTCCACAACATTTTTTGATTAAGCTGTATGCCTAAATTGTTTAAATTTGCAGACCGCTGTATATTTTTCCCTTGGGACGGACCGTAGAATTGCTATGAATTTATCTCTTTTGCAAGAGATCTGACAGCTTTGAGTTTTGGAAGTGTTGAACTCAACTCTGTTTTTAACATCCCAATCAGCTATTTTTGCTAGGTCGTGGTTAACTGAACTAGCCATAATTTCCCTTTTTAAACTGATTACAGTTAAAGTAGCACTCGAGTTTTTTAAATTATAAGATGCCACCAAATTCTCATCTTCATGTCATCCAGTAATTACAGAATCACAAAAGAAAAAATCTAAAATTTGTTTGATCATATTCGTTCTATATGGTATTAATTATTTTATTTAGTCATTAAATTTAAGGCTTCTATAAATTCTAAAAATAAAAATTAATAAAATTATACAAATTATTTATATATATACATACTAAATATAATTTTTCATTTTTCATTATAGGTAAATGATCTGGATAAAAACTTAAAAACAAAATTACACGCACAGTTTTTAGATATAATTGACAAAAAAAAAAAAATGAAAAAATAAATAAATAAAATGGATTATAAAATAAAAATTTTACATTAAATTTAATAATTCATTTTCATCATCAATATACAAAATAAGAAAAAAAACCAAAAAAAAAAAAAGAATAAAGGATTTACTTAGCAAATAAAAACAAACAAAAATTAATAATCATTTATATATGTACAAAAGCAATGCTGCTGTTTAGTGCATCGTACAGCTTGAATTATAAATTTATTAAAAACATTTTAAAATAAATTAAAAGAAAATAAAAAAAAAAACAAAAACCCTAAATTATTAATTTTTTTATTATTTGTTTTTTTTTTTTGTTTTGTTTTTTTTTTTTTTTTTTTGTTTTTCTCTTTCTCTTAAATAAAAAGGACTCTTTTTGAGAAAATTATATTTTGAAATGTTACAAAAACTCTATTAAAATTTATTTATTATTACTAAAAGATAAAAAGAATATTATAAAGAATATTAAGAAAAAAAGAAAAAAAAAGCGAATTATACCATTTCTAAAATACGTAAATTAAAAAAAGTGATTTTTGTTTTTGTCTATTTATTTTCTTTCAAACAAAAAAAAAAAAAATTAACTAATTATACTTTTTTTTGAAGTATATTAAAAAAAAAAAAATTTAAATATTAATTTTATATACACACACATACACATGTATATATACGCGTATAATATTATAAACATTAAAACATAATAACAATGAGTACTTTTTAATACATACTTAAAAAATATATACGTATATATATATATATATATTTACTTAAAAAAAAAAATAAAAAAGCAGATATTACTTAATTTTAATAACATAATTTTTTTCTTAAATAAAATTTCGTCCTTGGTTAACACTAAATTGAATTTTAACCAAAACCAAAAAAAAAAAAAAAAACAAAACTATATACGTATAATAATAAAAGAAAAATATATAAAAAAATAAATAAATAAATAATAAAATCCACACTTAATTACATATATATATAAAAGTTTAGAAAATATAATTATACAAAATAATTTAATTAATAATTAAAAAAAAAAATAACAAAAAGAAATAAATACATGCAATATATATATATATAATATATATATATATATATAACAATAATATATTAATCATATAAAAATCAGTTAATAAAAAAAAAAAAATAAAAAACAAAAAATAAAAAAAAAAAATTATGACTTGCGGCAGCGGAAATATTATTAATAAAAAACCACCACATCACTATCACCATCATCATAATCATTACCATCATCATCATCATCATAATAATAATAATCATCATAATCATCATCATCAAACACCACGATTACGTAATGGTGGTAGTTGTTATAGTGGATTACGAACAACATCATTTTTTACAATATTAATGTTAGTTTGTCTTGAAACAGTTCTGCTATCAACAGTATCTAATTGTGCCAAGACATTTTATATGCATTGGAATACATCAAATAGCATGTAAGTAATTTAAAAAAAAAAAAAAAAATTCTATATAATATATATATATGTATACAGTTATAATAAATTGGAATCTCAATACATACCCTATGTACATATAAATTATAAATAGAAAATTATATAAAATTAATATCTAATTTAATTAAACAAGCAGGGTCTAAAAACCAAACCCGAAACCAAACCCAAAATCAGTTCGGTTCGATTCAATAGTTTTTATTGAATTTAAATCCTCTGAACTGAATTTGAATCCAAAATTTAGATGTGATTCGGGTTCATTAGCATAGTTTTTTTTCTTGTAAATTGGAAAGATTCAATAAAAAAAACGAAAGAAAAACAAAAAAAAAAAAAAAACTAAAAAAATAGTCGCGGCTTGTTTTTTTATGTAACGAATTGTATTGTTTTTAATTCAAATTTACGTAAAAAATAGACGTTAAATAAGTAAGAAGTTATCTACTTTTATATGTGCAATTTTCATAATATCTATAATATTTAAAAAATAAAAATTTATGTTAGATATTTTTATTATTTTGACTTCTACAAAATAAATGCGCCAGATTAATTTCGCAGTTTATGTTACGAAAATTTCTTTTGAAAAATAAATGAAAGATTTTTTACGAAAAAAAAAATTGGAGGTTTGGTACCATGTACTTTTTTTTCTAAATTTTGGATTTGAACCCTGAACCGAACCTGTACCTGAACTTTTTATTGATTAACCCGAACCTAAATTTGAATCCAATTTCTTTAGGGTTTCAGTCCCTGTAATCAAGGGTACATTACACCCTATATAACAGAATTAGATCTTGTAATTTAACCAAAATAATTTATAAGACTTGCAAAATATCATAAAATAATATTGCAGTCTTAAAAGTACATAAATACACATAAATTAAAAGTAAAATAATGTATATATGTACATAAGTCGAAAATAAATTTTTAACAATGAATTATTATGTAATTTTCGAAATCAGGGTTTCTAAAAGAATTTAATTCAATATAAGTAATATTTGTAACATGAAAAACCCTAAAAAAAAAGTTGTGGACAATATGTATATTATGTATTCTAAAAACTTGAGCTTATATAGTTATGGGTATAAATGCGCAATCTCACTCCACTCTGCCATCCCTGTACAATCGAGTTATTGACTTTGTTTTATAGATATCTTGTGGGGTGCAAGCACCTGCTCTAAAGAAATAAAACACTTAATGCCTCCACTTAAAGTTTTCCAATGCGAAACAAACACTACTGTAATTGCCAATAAAACGAATAGCTCTCTTTATCACAAATATATGTATAATATTTCATTTTTGGTCTAATGTACGTTTAATAGATATTGCGAAATGAGGAGGTCGGTTGGAGAAAAGTAAGTTTTACAGTGATAGTAAAACCTAAACATTAAGCAGAATCTTTAGGTATATCCAAAATACATTTTTGAATTTTTTTCATTTAATGAACTAAAAATTATTATTTAACTAATTATGCAAATCAGTTCACTTTCTCTTTGAAATTTGATATAATTCTGTTTTTGAATTCATAATGATTTATACGGAGGAAAAGAAGACCCTCTAACGTCTAACGTCTTCTTCTCAACTTTTTGCTAACGATTTGCCATTTTGTGTCATGTGAATAAGTTTGTGTTTCCATCTTTGGTTGAATAAGAATTTTCGCGTGTTGATAACTCTCTTGCATCTGTTCTGAACCACTATATACTTGGTCCTGAGAACTTTCTGCATATTACTCTGATACAGTTTAAAAGCTTCTTTTTTTTTAAGAATGGCTTTCCGGCAAATGCGATTAAACCAATTTGTGTTTTCGTTTAATAGTTCTCATGGAATGAGGTGCAAATAATCTTATTTGAAGTAAAATTGTTTCACAAATAGTAAAGTTGACATTCTTGTTGTGGAAACGCAATGGATTTAAAAATGTTTTTAAGGCTAGCCCAGTTCATATGGCATCCAGGAGGCAACTAACTAGACCTACATATGTTTGAAGATGTCTAGTCAGGAAGAAATTGGAGAGGTGATTTTCTTGATTATCACGGTTTGAGATCCCGTGGGGAGTGAGAGTAGGATTTGGAGAAGCTGAGAAAGATGGAACTGAGATGAGCATAATTCAATTTGTTTCCCAATTGAGTTTTGATTCAGAGAAATGAATATTGAAATCACCCGCCAAAACAATTTTAGTTTCTGCAGATGAATCCAAAATTTTATTGATCTGGTTTGAAAGGTTCGTTGATCTGGTTTCAATTTTACAACTTCAATTTTACGTCTTCACTATTTTACCCTCATTACAAGGAGGGTTCTTACACAAATATAGTGGAAGGTTGGACTAGAACATTTCAATGAAAACTATGTCATTTTTAATGTAGATGGGGCGATATCTCTTTTAGATACGAAGTGTGAAACGCGTGTGTAGCCAAAAATGTTAACTTGTATTAACTTGCGTTTCACATAAAATTGCTGGTTTGACGGAATTAAAATCCCAAACTAAAATAGTGTTCTAAAATTTTAAATTCTTCAATTTTTTTCAATTTTCTTTTTAAAATTTTGTTTTTCTAAATTATTTAACATGGCAGCTTTTCTAAATTTTACAAAATTTTACATTTAAAATATCTAAATTTTATATTCATATACATATAACCGAACCTCTTTATTTGAGTTGAGAAACCCAATGAAAATAATTTCCAAAATTATTTGCAATTACAATACTTACAACACACTTCCAATTACAACACATTAACTTACAATTGTCAATTATTTTCATAACAAAATTTTTGTTAAGTTTATTTAATGACTTTTGAATGAACTTTTGTAAGTTATAGAATTAAAAATAGAAATATATTCTTACTGAGGTTTAAATTCTGAGTTGTTTTAGGAGAACCCTAAGGACTTACTTACTGAGGATTAAATTCTATGTGAATTCGTTCGTCCTTCCGAATGGCAAAAAATAAAATAATGGAGCTAGGATTTAAAAATTTTTGCAATTTATTTTTATATAAATCCCAGTTTTGCTATTGAAATTGAATAAAAATTAAATTTTATACCAAAGATTTGGAGTTGGTATCTGAAATTTTGCTAAAAGATAATCATTTCAACTTTTATATTACTTATCTAATGTTTTATGTGTAACATAATAACTTCATTTTAAATAATGTAACTAGGAAGTAAAAATTAACAGATTTACCTAATTTAGTTTTTTTTTTTTAGTGAGGGTAGGTGTTAATCATCGAAAGGCACTATAGAGAAGTGAAACGAGCACGAGTTCTCTATGAGTGTGTGGGACTTTAATCCACTCCACTAAACACCACCTCCCTTTTTGACCAAACAACAGGTTATACGATATTTGGTACTCATGTAATGCTTGATCAAAGGAAGTTGAATTAGAGAGTTAAAATTGATTTCAAATTGGCAGGTATTTTGTGAACAACGTTGTTAATATTTACCTGGAACTTTGCACGTTGTAAATGTAATTATCGCCAATTCTACGGAATACATGAGGTGGAAGATGGTTCCATTTTCGCGATGTTCGTTACTACAAACGAA
The DNA here is from genome assembly GCA_947095535.1 of Poecilobothrus nobilitatus. Classification (NCBI taxonomy): domain Eukaryota; kingdom Metazoa; phylum Arthropoda; class Insecta; order Diptera; family Dolichopodidae; genus Poecilobothrus; species Poecilobothrus nobilitatus. The sequence continues at coordinate 6,131,102 of OX352775.1, forward strand.
TTTTCATAAGCCGAATTATGCCATATGGGAATTTAAACTACATAGGGATGGGTAGCAGAAGCTCTCCTTGTTTCTCTTTGGAATCCTTTGAGGGGAGACATCAAACTTTTAATCTCGTTAGAACAGGAACCCACTCTCCTATAAAACAGGGTAAGTGTTCCTGTTAGGCGACAGGGTAAATTGTTCCTGTTAGGCAAGTGGAGAAAGCGTAAAGGAATCATTCAGATCGTTTATTACACGAATTACTCTGTTTTGGACGTTATCGAAAAAACCCAATGCCCTTTTTGGAGACTCGAACCCATGGACCTGTCTTGGGTCGAAGTCTCTAAAATGGAGTCTCTAAATCTTTGGTCTTATATATGTTTTATAGATGTTAAGGAGATCAGAAAATGAAAAGAAGGCTTTACAACGATACAGTGCATTGTCTTGGATCGAATTTTCTAAAATGGAGTCTCTAAATCTTTGGTCTTATATATGTTTTATAGATGTTAAGGAGATCAGAAATGAAAGGAAGGCTTAAAACTAATAAACGCTAAATCTGTACTTTTCTGTTTCAGGTTGCAACTTAATAAACACACAGCAACTTAATAAACACACCTAAGATGTATCATAATTTATAATGTGTATCTTCTAAATATAGTTTTTGAATTTGAAGGTTTTGAATAACAAATTGAATTTGCTCAAATATATTAGATATAAATAAAAGTAAAAATAGAGAATAAATTTGGAATTATCACTGATCAGTCAATTGAGTGACTTCTATAACAGTACATTTAGATAAAATTTTAGTAAATTATTCAAAATACGATTTAAAAAATTAAATCAAAGTTTTATCTTGAACAAGCAATGCCCAAGACCATTAGTCTAATGAGATCCTACAATAGTAGTTCACAAAGAGGGATATCGCAAATAAAGATTTAATAATAATTTTACATTTTTGCTAGACCTAATCCCCTTTCTATTGCTTGGAGTTTGCGTTTGTCTTTAAATTAAATTTATTAAAAATTGTTCTCTACTGATTTGCTTTTTGTGCTATGAATTAAATTTCTTCCAGGCTATTGATCCATTTGATTTTAGATCTTTTTATGATCTCTTTTCCGTTTCATTTAATTTAAATAATTCAGACATCTCTGTTAAATGCCATGCCACAAATAAGCGTTATACATAGTTTTTATACATTTATACACTAGTGTCAACTAGCTTCAACTTTTAAAAGAAATCAGTTGATGTGTGTGTGATGCGTTTTTTTCTTATAAAATCTGTCATTTTTCATTTTAGATTTAAAAATAGATTGATTTTATTTTCTAAAAGCCAAAAACAAAAAAAAAATTAACTTTTTCTTAATAATTTTTCTCATAATATTTTCCTGTTACGAAATATTCGTAAAAAAAACTTAAAAATAACGCTAAATAACACTAAACTACCCCTTGTGGTTGTTCAATTTGCTCCAAAACCTTATCATATCAATCCGAAATATTTACGTCAAAATCTTAAATATAAAATTTCAAACAATTCGGTTATTCAAGCTGTACACGTTGTCTCAAACATACTCATACACGCACACATTCACACACACTTTAAATTTTTTTTTTCAGGCTTCTTTCTACACACCGGAGTAGTGCATATTTGCACAAAATCTCTGGTACAAATTTTTGGTGTGAAAACAATATCTACCTTATACATACAATCACGCGTATACGGTCGGTAAAAATTATTATGTATGTACTAAGATTTAGTTCATAAGAAGAAAACCTGAAGCTTAAAATTAAAATGTACTAAATTCATATATGTATGTAAATGATTCATTTCAAACGTTTAAAACTTCGGAACATTAAATTAAAACGTGAAAGTTGAAGGCCGATTTACATGGCAAAATTATCGGCGATTTATTGCCATTAAAGAAAGAGTAAAATATAGTATAAATAAGAAAGACGAAGAAAAAATATTACGGTATTCAGCAATTTTCTGACAAGATTTTGACAGCTAAAATAACCTATTTTTACATAACTTATTTCTATGTTGTTTGTATTTTTGAATACACAATATTGGAATTTTTTTTTTATTTCTTTGGGTAAGGATGGTGAGAGTCATCGAAGGATACTGTACGCAACACAGTTATGTGAGACTTTAACTCACTAAACACACCAGCCCCATCGTAAAATATTAAAACTAGTCTGAAAGACTAACCATTAATTTTGCGTTAACTCTTAATAGATTTACTGGAATTGCAGATCACCGTGAAGGTGATCTACATTTATCCCTAAATCTAGTGCCCTAATTCTATTAAGCCTTCTAATGGAATTTTCACAATGTAGGAGTTTTGAAGCTTCTACATTTATATGCTCTTCTAAGAGGGTCTTATGTTTTAGTGCATATTTTTTTTATTTCTTTGCTTACAGTGGGCATTTCTAGATCCTAGATACAGTGGGTATTTCTAGATGTAAATCAAAATTTCGTACGTACCAAGGAGCACTAACCATGTTCCATAAAATTTTATTTTGGAAAATTTGAATGTTTGACACAAATCCATAGCAAAATTTTATTTGGAATTAAAAATTAAAGTGCCAACCAATTTATTAATTAAACTTCTGCTTTCCATCGCACAAATTGTAAAAATGTTAACAATATTGCTTTTTTTTTTTAGTATCACACTTCCGAATTGAAATGTCAACTTTCAATAAAACTATAAAGTAGTGTGCGGATTTTTTTTTTATATGACATTCAAATATTTTTTTCATGTGTATTAGTTTATATTCAGAAAAATCATCGATAAAATTCAGCAAAAAATCCAACTGTAAACAATTTATGAGCGATTTTTTTAAATTTTATGGACAATTTTTTGGAGTATAAAAATATCGTTGGACGATTTTTTTTTTTTTATATTTTTCTCTTTTACACACATGTCATTTTTGTATCTGCTATCTATGCTCCAACAGTTTCGTAAATAAATCGCTGTAATGAAAATCAGCATTAATTTAATATAACTTTTGACGTTTTGAAAATACTTAATTGGCACATACATATGCCGTATGCCGGGACGTCTCGAAATCACAAAATTCCAAAACTTCAAAATCCAAAAGTTACAAAATTCCAAATCACATAATTCCAAATTTCAAAATCCCAAAATTATAAAATCCTAAACACAAAATCATAAAATTAGAAATTTACAATGTTAATTTTCAAAATTGACTTTCTTCATATATATACAAACGTCAAAATTTTTAAAAAATTTACTATTTTTCATAGAGAAATGTCAAAATTTAATATTTTTGTATGAAAATCTGAATGCGTTAGCATACTTTTGTGTTGGTTTTAGAGTTGGATTCAATATGAGGGTTGCTATAATTTTATTAGCGAAGGTTTGGAGCGGCATCCCCTATTCCTTATTTATTATATTTTAAAATATAAAAATTTATAAATAATTTATTATATTTCATATACGAAAATGAAAATGAGGAAATTTAATTTTTTTAATTAAATTTTTTAATAAGTATTGATTTTAAAGTAGGATTCAAAAGTAGGGTTGCCTCCTTTTAGGAAGTATTTATAAACTCACGTACGCAAGATTCTGAATTAGGAAAGATTTTAGAGTTGGTTTTAAAATCAGAAAGTTGCCGCTTTTCCCAGAGGATTTATATATTAGTGTATGCCAGATTCCGATTTAGCAGGGATTTTAGAGTTGGTTAAAAAATCAGGGTTGCGCCCGTATTCGGGATTCTATTATTTTGGATGCTATTATATTGATGCATTTGGATTTTGATTTAAATATTTGGATTTTGCAAGTTTGGATTTTTTAGCAGAACCCATGAAGTTAAGTCTTTCCACCTTTGAAAGAATGGCCACGGATAAAGAGTGAAGAAAGATATTTGTTTTGACGTTGTTTAACGGTGGTTTTTTTTTTTTTTTAGTGCATTTTTCTGTCACATAAATGTGAACGGGAAATTACACAGCCTTTCCTTTAAAGGTGTGGCTGTAAATTTCGTCAGGGGAAATAACTTCTACGACATGTGTGGGATTCGAATCCACACTCCCTCGGTGTTTGCAGCGTATTTTATACGCTCTTACCCACTAGTCCACCGAGGCTGTTTGGTATTTCGTACCCAACCCGAATAAGTGTAATTTGGGATTTTGTGATTGCGATTTTGTGACTTGACGTACCCAACCCCCATATGTCATATCGTAACAATATAATATCGTAAAAAAAAAACGTAACAAATGTTAGAGATTATAATATCTTTTTTTGGTAAATGTCTGTTGAAAAACAAAACAATAAAGTAAAGTATGCATCTATGTGGCTATATATGTATGTATGTATATAATTTTAATAAAAACCAAAGTGAATGTAATTGAATTGGCCGTTTTTATTTGTTTATTTCCATGTTCATTGGGATTTTTTTAAATGATTTAAATGATTTCATGTTCATTTAGAAATTTTTTCAAAAGCTATAAAATAACTTTTTTTTTTACATTAAGTTTCGCATGTTTTATAAAAAGCTAAAAATATATATGTATGTAAATACTCGTATGTATGTATCTAAATCAAACTTTAGAAATTAATTTTATATTATATTATAACTAATTTTTTTTTAAAAGCAAAATTTTTTTTTATTATTATTATTTAATATTATTTATTATTTATTATTATTTTATACATACATACATACATATGTACATATGTACCTACCTACTTATCATTTTATGAGAAAATACAATTTTGCAATTTGTGTACTAATATTTGATTTGTATAACCTTAATTATTTATTGATTATAATAAAATTATTATATTAAATAATTATAAATAATTATATGTATATAAAATACAAATTTAACATTAAAAAAAATGTAATTAAGATCTTATGTATTTGATTAAAGTAAGGTAGCTGTTATCGCTTAATGACAATTAAATATCTGCTTATTGCTATTTTTAAAACGACTTTTCCATAGTCCTACTTTTTTTATTAATTTTTTTTTTAACTTTATAGAAGTATGTATATTTACAAAATTTGTATATATACATATATATGTCTGTAAGTACTACTTACCTACTACAATTTTAAAAGACTATTATTATTATTATATTATATGCTATATGCTATTATATTATATTGTACATATTTTAATTTTTAGGCTAGATTACCTCTAATTTAACTTAATAATATACATATACATATATATATTTTTGATATAACGAATAGTGCTGTAAAATTCTTGGGTTTTCTCTTTAGATGCAGATCGTATTTCTCTTTCTGGGATCTGATTATTATCTTTAAAGCTAATATACGATCTAAGAATTAAGTACTGTGTTCCGTGATCAAGTTTAAAAAAAAAAGCTTCATTCATCTTATTGAAGAAACATTCATCCTCATCGAAACTATAATACTTTCACTTCTCTTAACATCCGTTCATAATATTGTAGCCCTTTCTCTCTTTTTATAGATATCTTGTATTAGTAATGACACTTGCACTGGTCAGAAAAAATCATCGATGTCACACCTCTCAAAACAATTCCAACATATAGGTACTATATACTATAGAGGAGCTGCAATTGCTCATTCCTACTAACTATTAATACGTGGAACTATATATGTGTACCTAAGTGGTACTCTATCCTGGTAAATAGTAAATCGCTTGTTGTTAGAACTGCAAAAATGTGAAACTTATATTACCATCCAATATATTCTCCAAAGTTATCGATTTTTCAATTGTAATCTAATCCAAATTAAAAATGAATCTATACAGGTCCACCATACACTTATTTTCGGTATTTTTCTTATTCTTTTCCTATCCTATATATAATCACAACTATACTTTTAGTTCAAAGGAACATATTCTTGGATTCTGATTTATGGATAAAAAAAAATAAAAATTTGTGATAAGAATTAATTGCTTTACTGTTTAATAAAATAAGTTATTTTAAATTGATTTATAATCGTTCTATAACCGAAAAGTAAATAGTTTCATTAGTCTTAGAATAAAGTTATTTTTTTTGTTCAAGAAAAGTTTTTCTAACTATTGTGTTCATTAAGTTGTGTCGAAAGTGTTCTAAGACTATTTATTGATTGTTTTCTATTTTTTTAACACGTTGAGTCCCACGTGTATCACCAGTGAACATTGTTGAATGTTTTCAAAACCCCGAATCAAATTTAATGTAGTTACTGTTTTTTTTTTACTTTTAAAAATATTCACCAGTGGGTACATTGTGACTTAATGCAAGTTTGTTTTTATGTTCACCCATGAGCACGGAATTTTGTAACATTTGAGTGATGTTTACCGATGATATACGTGAAACTTAATGCAAGTATTTTTTTATGTTCACTAGTGCCCACGTTCACTCGTGTTAAAATGTCAATAAAATATAAAAAATATGTTTTTTTTAAATACATTTTTAATTAAAGTATTGTATATTTGTAATATTGAAATATGTAGATAAATAAATTTTTTTTTATAGGAGTCAATTACAAGTCGGTGCAAACAAGTCTTGTGCAAGTGCAAAATTTGTTGTTATTTTCATGTATAAAAAAAAATGTGAAAAATTTTGCAAGACTTTACAAGAGCTGAAACTATTGTACATTTTTGCAAGACCATTGTATATTTTTTTAGTTTCTTTTTTTTTTACTTTCAAGTTAAATTTCCTAATTTTTTTTTATATCTATACTTGTATTTATTTTTATGTTTTTATGTACATATATACTTTATAAAATATCAGTTTTTAATAAAAAACAACTATAAAACATAACATAAAAAATAAATAAAACATAAATTTTGTTAGGGTAGTTCACGAGATGGTACAAAAATGCATATTTTTTTTTTTGCAACCTAGTAAATATTTCCACCAACTCGTAAAATACCTCTTATAAGTATAATTTAAAATATTTTATGGTGATTTTTAATTAAGATTTTAGAGTAGAAATATTTATTTAAAATTTAAAAAAAATTATCTGTCCTGATATTTAATATATTCTAAGACAGGACATGATATTTCCTTAATAAATGTTTTTTTCTATTATTAGGAAGATATTCAAAATTTTATTTTGTAATTTCAGCCTTCAAATTAATATTGAATGGAGGGGGGGCTTGGTGGCCTAGTGGGTAAGAGCGTATAGAATACGATGTTAACACCGAGGGAGTGTGGGTTCGAATCCCACACACGTCTTAAGAGCAATTCCCCCTTACGGCATGTACAGCCACGCCTGAAAAGGAAAGGCTATGTAATATTCTTGTTTCATTTATGTGGCAGGGAAATGCACTCAAAAAAAAAAATTAACATACATACATATATACATACATAACATACATATATGTACAAAAAGTTAGATACATGCATATATGAATTTTATATTCAATTTATGTACTTTCTCATGTATGTATTTTTGTACTTAAGTTGCCAGAAACTGTTTTCTACATTCTTTACTGTGTTTCAACATTTCTTATACTTTTTTTTCACATTCACTTAATTTTTTAACAAAAATAAAAAAAAGAATTTCGTCAAACAATTAAATGACAATTTCTTCCAGTTTAAGGAAATCCTCAACAATTTACATAAAGAAAACCAATTAATGTATCGTGTAAAAATATAATGTTTGAGTTTGTCAAAAGTTTCTAGTTTGAAGATGTTTAACATTAGCTAATTTTTCGTTTTTGACCTCTTCTATACATTACATGACCTCTTCTATAGCTTTCAACATGTAAAATTTTGTAAAAGATTATCAAGTTTTGTGGCAATAACTTTCATAGAATTTGGTTGGTTTAACGCAATGAGATCGAGTAGCTGTCATACAGCATCGAAATTTATATAAATATGTCTCGGTATTATAAGTAAAATATGTTAAATTTTCTAAAATATGATTAAATTTTATGGAAACAATATATTATAAGCGTATCCTAGAGCGACACAGTCAACTCTGTATTCTATTAATAAGTTATTTTATTAAAATAGCGCGATTTTGTGCAACTTTTAAAACGTAGGATAATTTAATCTCGACATAGTTAGTGTTAAGTTTATTTAGATTTCTGCCAAGACAATATCACTCTGACAAAAGCTTTCAAAGCTTCTCAGATCCTTGTTGGAGTATTTACTTAAATCTTGGAATAAGAAACTATCGAGATATTTTCATTTTTCTTAACAGACTGGGACAGGAGCAAAAAAAGTGCTCCACGTTCTCTATTGCATCAATTTCTCTGCAAAATCAGTTACGATCCACATGCATATCTAATCTTATAGCATGTTTATCGCGAAAGCAAAGGCCCGCAAGAACACCAACCAATTATTTCAGCGCTGGAGAGAGAGTATACATTTAGATCTTTTTAAATTCAAATGCGGCCACATGGCTCTGGTTGTACTGTAAGTTGCACCTGTAATCCACCGTTTTCTGGCCATCTGAAGAAGCTTTTCTTATAATATTGAATTTAATACGTGAATTTACTAATTGAATTTGATCAAGTAAGCGTTGATGGAGTATTTTGAAAGCTTGACTTTTAAATTAATAACTCTTATAAATCCTTTTTTTTTGTTTCTTTTCTACTCCCTTTGGGAACATAGGGTTTTCACAAAGCTTTTTCATCTGCGTTTCTATTTTATGCTATTAATTTAATTTGTGACCATATCTTGTTCATTTGTGTTCTATACTATTCTACGCCATGTATTCTTAGGTATGACAACATCTCTTTTCGTTTGTAGGTTACATTCCAGGGCCTGTTTAGTAGCTTTTCAATTAAAATATATTCTTAGAACTTGACCAATCCATCTATATTTTCGTTTCCTAATTTCAATTTCGATTGGCTCTTGACCGGTAGTTTCCCAAAGCTCTTCGTATTGCGTATATTCTTCTTGGCCAGTGTATTGTAGGCATATGATTCGGAGCCACCTTGTCTATGAATTCTGTAGTTTGTATGTTTCTTTCTTGTTAACCAATCAAATTTTACTACCGCATAACAGAACAGATTTTATACATGCTTGGAATACATAATATTATGTATTAATTTGTCTTTTGGTCGTGTTTATGTACGGGATAGTCCATGAAATCATAAAACTCACCTATGGTAGTTTTGAGCAATGAATACGACTTTGAGTAGTCACCCTACAAATTTCTGAACTTAGTTTTTACATATTTTTTAAACTTATAAGACTAAATAAAATATAAATAAAACAAAATATTATGGGTCAAAGCTTAGGGAAGTTACCATGCATTTTTTTTTATTTATTTCAAAAATAATGGAAAGTTAAAAAAAAATAATATTATGTATTAGCAAAATATAGTAGTAGACATACATATATTGTATTTTGAACATTATAAATTGTATAGGGTATGCATTGCCAGGTTTTCGAAATTCAAAAGGAGGACACATAAAAAAAAACTCATTTATACAAAACAAAAATGTAAAATAGTTGAAAATTCACACATCGCACTAGAAAATTAAAAATTAGTTTAAAAATTAATTAATAATTAAATCACCTACTAAGTAGAAACTTATCATTATTGTTAGTTATATTTATCATTACTTTTAGCCAGCCTCAATAAATTTTCGTCGTTTCTTATTACTTCATAAAATTCGTCACACGTTCACAAACATTTTGTAAATAATTTAAGGTTAACTGAAATGTAAATTTTTTTTTTTTGACAAAGCCACTAACTACCACTTTATTTTGCTTTTTAATTTAATTATAAAATTATGTAATGTTAAAATTAGATTTTTGTTTATATTTCTATATAAAAGCTATACTAATTACTATTACCAAATTACATTTTACATTTTACATAAAACTGACATTAAAAATACAATTCACAAATCTGTACTCTTCACACTTTTAGTCAATTCAAATTTAAAATAAATCGACACCGACGAGTTAATATAAAAGCATATAATTACACTTTTTTAAATATCAAATGTCATGTCGTACAAAAATTTTCAGTACTGCCGTCGTCATATTAAAAGACAAAGATATTTGATCGGCTGCAGGGATATCTATTAGCCAATTTTTTGAAATATTTCTTAATTTTGTTATTTATATGGATGGAGGACATTTTAAGATGTTTGGAGGATGGAGATTTTAGGTAGTACATAAATGTAGGATTGTCCTCCCTAAAGGAGGACGTCTGGCAACACTAGATATAGGTATTTAAGAGTTGACAATGATAACTATGTATTCTTCTTAGTTTTATCTAAATAATTATAAGTTAGACTTCCGTACTAAATTTAATTGATATTAAATATCTATAACATATTATAATATAACATATATACCAGTTTCAGTTTTATGAAATTTTGTTCCTTTTTAAACAGATGCTTATGGTTATTTTTTTAAATTTATTCTTGATTAAGTGATACTGATTCCATTTAAAAAAAAAAAAATAATAATTTTTTTATTATTATTTTTATTTTAAGTGTTATATTATACATGATATCAAAATGTATTTAATATAATATATCTATGTATATGTATATATGTATGTAGATAATGTAACATAGAAGGAAAATGAAAGGATTAAAGATGTCGTGAAGATTGTGGAAACCAAAAACTAAATAAAAAAAAACAAAAACTTGAAAAGAAAATGTGTACTATACAGTTTTAATATTTAAATTAAAATATACCTATATACATACATACATATATTTAAATCCACATATTGTGTGTAATATCAAAATTTATGCTTACATTTTATAGTCTCTGAAATATTAAAATGCATGCGTATATAAAATGTGTATATTAGTATTCACATTAATAATATAATATACATATATGTTATATTATTATATAAATTTTATATATATATATATATACCAACATAATATAAACTGATTGGTACATGCAACTATAAAAAAATTAAAATCAATATATGTATGTATGTATACATAATATACATACAATATATTATGACAATAAATGTAAACAGTTGAATCCACATAATGCATATTATCATAAAAATTATTTGTTTGAAATCGACATAATAATTATTAAGAACATTGAAAATCTTGTAGTTAAAAATAACTAGGTATTATAAATATTTCAAAAAGATATAGTAATTTACAAATTGATAATGCGGTTATACGACAAAAAAAAAAAGTTAAATCGAATTTATTTTTTTTAAGAATATAAATTTGAAATAATTAGACAAAACTTCTACACTGTGTTAAAGATATAGAGCAATGAAATATTAATCATGGGTTAGTCTACCAAAAAAAAAATTACTGTTATAGAACAACTTTTTGATGTATGTCCATTATGGTGAAGGTACACTAGCCCCTCAAACTTTGACAAAAAAAAAGAATTTCGTGTTTCTTTTTTTCACTCTGAATGATCAGAGTTTAATCTTTTTTCATTCAGAGTGCACTCAGAGTATAATCTAATATGTTCGGTTTTCATTTACAAATTACAGATATCATAAAACATTGGAATTTTAAATGTCAAAATTTTATTTTTTTATATGATTTGACACTTTTGACAGATTAAAGCAATATTGTGTTTCAAAATTATTTCGGAGCGTGTCTAGAAATAAAATTATTTTAATTTGTTCAGAATGTACTCTATGTACTCGATATCTGTTCAGAGCACAAAACTGAACAAAAAAAACAAAATCACCCTATGAAATGTTTATGGTTAATATTTTTTTTTTTTTTTTTAAAGATGTCAAGCAACCAGGGTCATTTTATTAACTTTATAAATCAATGTCACATTATACATTTTTTTTTTAATTTAGTATTTAACTTTACCGTTATTTGAAAAGAAAATTTTTGCAAGATTTTATTTTCTTCATATTTTCGAAACGCTTCTAAGATTATGACAAAATTGATTGAAATTTTTGAGGTAGAAACATTTTACAGAATTAGTAGTAAGGTGTTTCAGAAAACTTTTTTTTGTACAATCTCCTGTTGTCAATTGTCAATTAACAGCTATTAAGGGTAAAAAATTGAAAATTTTACTAAGTTTAGATACTTATAACTTATAGATACAAATTTTTTTGAAAGTATACTTGTGTTAGGAATTTTTCTTAATTATATGTAGAGTTTCTTTAAAACTGAAGAAAGTGTCTTTTGATTTTTCGCAATATGTAAAATTCTAAGAAAATTTATACGTTTTGATGCAAATCAGTTTTTTTAAACTGTTTTTTTTATTGTCTTTAAGAAAATGTGCGCCTTTAAAAAACTTTGGTTTACATTCTGTATTGTTTTCTTGAACTTGTTATGTAAATTAACCTTATCGAAATATCAGGGCATAACGGTGTATCTAAACGATAACACTAAACAATAACGACAAATTCTTTTTCCTAAGGGAGGTGGAAATCTTCCAAAGACACCAGAGTTTCCCCTTGGTAGTGTCAGATTTTTACTGACTAAACCCATCTCCTCCTTTAGCCAATATAATGTGATGAAAAATATTAATATAATCAATAAATTTATATAGAAAAAACTTAAAATTATGGTTCTAAATAATGAATTTCTTTTCAATGAAATCAGAATGAGTTTTAATTTATATAATTTGTTATTTACCTATCTGGTTTACCTATGGCTCTACAGCTCGATGTGAGCTTTGGTCTTCTTTACAACATCTCTCTATGCATCACGATCACGAACAACATTTTTCCAATTTATAATTTACAACACTCAAGCGTCGTTTTCAATATTTTTAAGCCATCTCATACATGGCCTGCCTCTAGTTCATCTTAGATCAAGCTTGATATTGAAAGCTCTCTTTTGTGCCCGCTTTCACTTATTCGCATCATATGCCTTAGTGTTTGCGCCTTGGCTGGCAAATCTGACGACATATTTTTGTTCAATCAATTCATCCATTTCGGCATTACTTCTTATATATTCGTCATTTTCCATTCTTCTGGCGCCAAAAATTTTTCGTAAGATTTTTCTTTCAAAAACTTTTAGATTATTCTAGCCTGCTACAGTTAACGTTCATATTTCGCATCCATATATAAATACTGGTCGGATTATAGCTCTGTATATTATGAGCTTTGTTTGCCTTGACAACTATTTGTACTGTAACAACTTTTTATTTGCAAAATAGCTCCTATTACCAGCCTGTATTCTCTCACATATGGAGAAATGCATACTGTTGTTGCTGCATTCTGTTGCACCTAGATACGCAAAGCTTGAAACCCCTTCAATATTGTACTCGTCAATAGTTATATTTTGGGGAAATTCAATGATTGCTCTCTATCAGTTCGATCTGGTCTACATAACCAATCAAAATTATATAAATTTTTATTTTATGTATTTTCAGTAAATTATGGATTTGTAAACTGTTTTGAAACAACCGTATATGATAGTATTATGGTGGGTTATGGTTAAATAATTGTTTTGCATAGTTGAGACTTTACTGTATTTATAAAATGATGTATTTTTTCTTTTTTAAAGATAAAATGTAAAAATAATAAAAATTAAATTTTAAAATTATACTTTACTTTTTTATACAAATTATTTTATTTTTTTTAAGTATACCTACGTACATATATATTATAACACATCTTAAGTATGTACATATGTATATGTGTAGAGAAAGATATATTCGTATTAATATATGCAACATCCTTTATATTAAAGGAGAACAAAAAAAAATAGAGAAAACAAAGTAAAAAAAAAATAAAAAATAAACCTTTCATGCGTTTCCAAAAGTTAAAGTTATTGCAATGCAAACAAAGAATATAACAAATATAAAAAATATACATACATATATAGAAACTTCAATACATATATGTACTTCGACTAGATATTTTAATTTTGTTATAGCATCAGACATCTTTCACTATAACCAACCATAACATCATCAATGCAGCAAAAAAAAACAAAAAAGCATACAACAGGGTTGTTTTGTTTTTCACAGAAAGGTTTTTTAAAAGCTTTTTTTTTTTTTTTAATTTCATTTTAGTTTATAGTAAAATAATAATAATATTAATAAGTAATACTAATACCAATAATAATAGCTGCAACTGTGACAGCGGGGGCCCTTCAATAATTATCTCTTGCAATAAGGTGTTATATACTACTGCATGTTGTAATTATTGTAACGATTATAGTCACTGTTAGCAAAATAGTAACTATAATAGGCTTATTGTTTCTTTACAGTCTCACTTCCAATTCAATGATTCCGCATCCTATTTCCTATTCTTTCCTATCCCTACTCCATAGCCAATATATTACGTTAACAGGTAAGGGTTTCATCCCATTATATTGGCTAAGGAAGAGGTGAGTTTAGTCAGTAAGAATCTGACACTACCAAGAGGAAATTTTTGATGTCTTTGGAAGATGCCCATCTACCTTAGGGGGGAAAACATTTTTTTAGTTTATTTGATAGAACTGCTTAAATTTTGATTCTGTCTACAATAAGGAGCAGAATTTTCAAAAACTATATTTAAATAACAATTATCTGTAATAAGATTTTTTTTTTGTAAAATTTTAAATGTTAACAAAAAATTAATTTTTATATCCGAACAAACGATATTAAAATAATATTTAAAAAAATTGCTTCACCAATTTGTAACACATAAAATTATAACTTTACACATGATAGATATAGACTCAATATACTTATGTATGGATGAGATCAATGTAGAAAACTTAGTTTATTTACCTACACATACATATGTATGTGTGTCTCATCGTTCCTATCAGCACGATAACTTAAAAACTATAAAACAAAAAAAAAAAAGCTATAAGTATAAACCCATATAGACTTGTGATATGTATCATTAATATTTGTCATTGCATTTGGGTTTCGAACCTTGAAGCTTTTAATTTTATTTGAAAATACAAAGAGCTAAATAACTATGATGAATTGTGCCCGAATTAGAATTAGAAGTTCGAGTTTTAATTTAGTGACAAGGTATCACAAGCCTATAGAAACGTAAAATATGTATGTATACCCAAAATATTTGTGAAAATAAATATATAGGTTCTTCATTTTTTTTTTTTTTTTTAAGTTTTTAAACGAACCATACCTTCCTTGTAGATATACCATAAAAATTTATTGATCCAGTTTACATTACATCTTTAGTCGCAGAATTAAAATATGGGTTAAAAGGTTGTGGTTGAAAAGTTATGTAGCAAGTAATAAATATACTTTTTTAAAAGTTTAAAATTATTAGATACTCGATATCCTAGACCAGGTTTCACATATACATGTATATGTATGTATACATTTTTAGAACTAATTCGGTTAAGAAATTGAAAATGCAAAGCCGAGAATAACTAATTGAGAAAAAAGGTGTTTGTAAAGTGTAAAATTATTCGTACCACGGCTTAAAGTAGCACCTACAAATTTTTAAATCCAGTTTTCATATGCTTTCATATATGTAGTTACAAGTATTGTTTAATATTATAAGCAAATTTATAGTATATTGTACTATAATTAATGGTTAATGGTTAACAGAATTGTACACTTTAAATATACGTGTATATTTTTCTTTATTTTGAGTTGAGTTAAGCAACTGATTCATCCTCGTGTGTTTGCACTTTTTTTTTCTTTTGTTTTTTAGTTATTTTTATTATTTTTGTCGATAACTTTCTGTCAAAAGTTTCCTTTTACACGTTTCTCATTTCAATTTTTTTTTTTGCATGTAGACGACGCTTTAAAAATTATAGGAAATAAAAAAATAAAACGAAATAGGAAAATAAAAAAAAATAATGTGGTTCTTTTTTACATTTTTATTTTTTAAGAAATTGCATAAAGATTATCATAATTTACAAATACGTATACCTATGTATGAACATGTTTGTGCACACAATTTAATTGTAGTTGTACCCATTTTTATATGTTTATATATATGTACATATGTATATATACATATACGCGTTTTAAATTGAAATTTGAAATATTTTAATTTAAAGAATTGCAAGAAAAAAAAAAATTATTCTCTCCATAAAAAAGATATGTACCTACCTATTGTAAGTATAAATAACTAAAAAATATCCCTATTCAATTGTTCATCAAAATGTTTGTTACCTTACCTTTTGATGTAAAAAAAAAAAGTAAGTGAGAATGAGTTTTTCTCACTATTCGATTCTAAGAAGTGACGGCGGCGGGGGTGTTTTACTATTTTCTTAAAAAAATTTTTTTTTTTTTGTAATAGATAACATTGTTTTAGGCTATAATATAACTACAGATATATATCATACATATTATGTATATATGTATATTGATATAAGTACATACATTAAATTTTTATGGAAAATAAAAAAAAAATTAAATTCGACTGAATTCATTTTTACAGTAAATACATACAGGGGCTTCGGTAACCTAGAGTTTAGGCGTGTGGCGTAGGAGTGTGGGTTCGATCCCTGCACAGGTCGTAAGTGTTTTTTTCTTTACATACCCCCCTTACGACCAAATATAATGTAAATATATAGTATATAATATAAACAAAATAAATAATATTAGATAGCCTTGATAGCCGCCGATGGTTTAATAATATTGCAATACATTTATGTAAGTAATATTAACATAAATAAATAAATAAATACATACATACATACACTACACGTATATTTCGTACTTATACATCAAAAAATGTTTTTAAAATTACATTTTCTTCAAATTTTTTTTATTTATTTTTTATTTTATTTGAAAAAAAAAACATAACGTTTATTTAGAAATTTAAATTGTTAGAGTTATGCAATGTAAAAATTTTAATAAGTCTTTATAGAAATTCTAATGCAATAATTGCAAAAATAAACTGTAACCTTTTAAAGCAGAGACTGAAATCCTGAAAAAGTTGGGTTAAGGTTCAGGTTCGGGTTATTCAAAATAAAAAGTTCACGTTCGGTTCAGGGTTCAAAATTTAGAAAAAAAAAGTACATGGTACAAACTACAAATGTTTTTTTTTCGTTAAACATTTAACGATCACGTTTAAAATTCATTTTAAACTATGTAAATTTTATAATAAAAGTATGTAACTTACTTATTTTTTTTTTCAATACATTTCTCTGTCACATAAATGGGGACAGGAAATTACACAGCCTTTTCTGTTCAGGCATGGCTGTAAATGTCGTAAGAGGGATTAACTCTTACGACGTGTGTGGCATTCGAACCCACACTCCCTCGGTGTTTATAGCGTATTTTATACACTCTTACCCACTAGGCCACCGAGGCCCCAATTTACTTATTTACCTATACTTATTTGCCTACTTTTTACGTAGATTTGAATTTAAAAAAATCAACACAATTCGTTACATAAAAAAAACAAGTCGACTTGCATGTCGCGACTATTTTTTTTAGTTTTTTTTTTCTTGCGATTTTCTGTTGAATTTTTCCAATATACAAGAAAAAAACTATGATATTGAACCCGAATCGCATTAAAATTTTGGATTCAGATTCAGTGGGTTTAAATTCAACAAAAACTTTTGAACCGAACCGGTTTTGAGTTTGGATTCGGGTTGGGTTTCAGACCTTTCAGTTTAAAGGATAAAATAAGAATTAAATTAATTAAATTAAATTTTAAAAAAAATTGGAACTAATAATTAATGTATTTTGATAAAGATTTGAATATAGTACGTACATACATATGTAAATATATTTATTTGCATTGTATCTCAACAAATAATTTTGTATCAAAGAATATCAAAAATATTCGCTATCCATATCCTTATCTCAAACAAACAGTTCAAACTGAATCAAATTATTGAAAATTTCACTAAAATTTCACTAAAAATATTTTAAAATCATAGTCGCAAAAGACTATATTTAATATCTTTAAATCTAGTTATATATATAAAGCTACTTCTAACAAATGCGCCACTCACTAGTCCCCACTCACTCATTTCGTATCAAAAAGATGAAGCACGATGTGCTAGAGATTATCTGCAAAAGGCATTTAGAAGAGTTTGCTGTATAAGCATCCAGAAAAATGTGAAATTGGATTTTTTTGATTTCAAAGGAGCCCTTTAAGCTTTTTATAATATGTTGTATGGGGATTCCAATATTTATAGCCGAATGTCCTCATGTAGAGATATCATTAAAAAGGTCTTGGCGAGCTTAACAAGCTTTATTTGAGAACTCTGGTTCCAGGATGATGTCATGCTTGGGCCCAGAAAGCTTTTATAAGCCATTGATATAAAATCAGCTGTATATGATCATGTGGAATATCATTGAAAAGACCTTGGCAAACTCTTTAACTTTAGTCCTGCCTGCGCTGCTGAGAAAGTTTGTAAGCCCTTACTATAAAAATCAGCGATACAATGCTTTTTCAAAATGTCATGCGATTTAATCAACCTGTTTGAGGCTTGCAATGCAAGCACACATTACTAATAATATATAAATTCAAATAAAACGTTTTGTTTGTTTTGCATTTGTACCACTATATATTCCTACTGACACAATGTATACCTATACCTATTAATACGCTTATATATATATTTTTTTTAGTTTATTTCCCTGCACACTTATATATGTTTATATATGATTATATAATGAAATATAGTAGAAACTGCACTAAATATTCCCAATAATCAATGCATTTTTATAAAATTCTGTTAGCTCATATCGATAATATTAAATTATAATCTTTAAAAGGAACATTTTGCCCTTTTTGTTAGCCGCTTTACCGGCATCTGTATAATTCGACCGATTGAATGCAAACTTTCGTAGAAACGTTGTTTATAAAAAAAAAAAAATTCTAATCGATTGGCACTTAATTTTTCGATTTTAAGGACCAAACCTTAACACCCATAAAAATATCTTTTTTTTTTTGTTCAGTTCCGATCCCACGAATGATTTTTAAAAAAAGCATGTGATAAATTTTTTTCTCAGTTCATTTAAACAGTTTAAAAAATAATTCTATTAAAAATACTTTAAAAAAAAAACTCTGAAGAAGATAATTAAATTGAACTCTTACCAAAAGGCATGATTGCCTATAAAGATTATCCTATTAGTGTAATTCTATAGGTCATTTTTATAATGGGGTGTGTTGTAAGGATATAAGTAAATCTATAGCATTTTAGTAAATTTTCAGTGAATAGTGCTGCTAATTTCTTATACATATTAGAAAAATTTGTTTTTTAACCACAAACTTTATAAATTGATAAAAAATTCTGTGTAAAAAAGTTTATATTTATAATTCAATAGGGTAAACTGGTATATATTCGGCATTGGTGTACATTCTCCAGTAATGTTATTTTTCGTTATACAAAAGCTTAACAACATTACATTTCTTATACTTGTATATACTATCGTCTCTTTAATAATGAAATAGTGTATATGAAAAACTATATAGTTTCGAGTTAATTCACATTTAAAGTTAAGAAAAAAAAAAAATTTTTTTTTTTTAAGTTTCATAACTTTATAAAAAATACGTTTAAATTCTAAATTAAGATTAATTTTGGAGTTTTTAAAGTACACTTTCTTGATTTCAAAGTTTTAAGATCACTTTCATATTATGATCTTTTACAATCATTTAATTTGTATGAGATACCACCATTTAATTGTTTATTATAGGTACTTCGTTTTAACTAAAACTCTAAAAAATGTAATTAATTTTTTTCTAAAATCATTTTTTTTTTTTTGTAGTATATTTCTTTGTCACATAAATGTGAACAGGAAATTACACAGTCCTTCCTTTTCAGGTGTGGCCGTAAATGTCGTAAGGGGGAATAACTCTTACGAAGTTTGTGAGATTCGAACCCACACTTC
The DNA here is from genome assembly GCA_947095535.1 of Poecilobothrus nobilitatus. NCBI lineage: Eukaryota > Metazoa > Arthropoda > Insecta > Diptera > Dolichopodidae > Poecilobothrus > Poecilobothrus nobilitatus. The sequence continues at coordinate 6,150,729 of OX352775.1, forward strand.
CTCGGTGTTTACAGCGTATTTTATTCGCTCTTCCCTCTAAAATTATTTGGTATAGAAATTTTCATTTATTAACAAAAAAAAAAAAAATAATTTGAGAAACGTAATAGAGTATAGGACATAGGTACGTTTTTAGCACATTTCCAAAAAAATGCTTATTAGTTTCACTCTGTCCGTCCGTCCGTTCGTCTGTCCGTCTGTTTATAAAACTTCTACATCGTTAAAGATAGAGAAAAGAAATTTTAACTATGGGTTGGTGTCATAAAAAAAATAATTTTGTGGAACAACTTTTTCATGTAGCCCTATCCATTACGGAGCTAGAGCCCCTCAAACTTTGAAAAAGCCCTATTTTTAAATGCATATATCTTATGTTCTGCTTAAGATTTTTTCAATCTGAAAAAGTCATTCGACAGATATTTTTGTTAGCTTTGTAAATTAATATCAAAATTATATAATTTTTTTAAATTTAGTATTTAAATTTACTGTTATGTGAAAACCAAATTTTGCCTGATTTTTCTACTTTCATAACTCCGGCACGCTTTTAGATAGAGGCTTGAAATTTTGAGGCAAGAAAGAACTTTTAGAATTAGTGTAAGTTTGCTCAGAAAATTTTTTTGGACCACCATCTGTTTATGAGCTATTAGGGCTTAAAAATTGAAAATTTGCTATTTTTAAACACCTGTAACCTAGGAACCTGTACACATTTTACTTCTGCAAGATATAAAAATTAACGCTACAGTAATATATTTTTACGTGTGTTAAAGGTTTGTTTTATTTGTAAAGGGTTCCAAAGTTGCAGCTCTTCGAAATTGCGAAAAAGCCCCATTTTCAGATGCATATATATCAGGCTCTGCGTAATAGTTTTGCAATCTAAAACCGCCAGAGGATCGAAAATTTTATTATCTATATAAAAAAAAATCAAAATTATGTAATATTTTGTAATTTACTATTTAAATTTACCGTTATGTGAAAACCACATTAGCACCCCCTCTTTAAGAGTTATTACGCCTCAAAAATTGAAAATTTGCTATTTTTAGACACCTGTAACTTAGGCACCTGTAAAAATTTTTCTTCGGCAAGATATGAAAATTAAAGGTTCAATAATATATTTTTACGTCGTTTTTTCTTAGTTACAAAGAATTCCGGACTTAAAGCCCCTCAAAATTTCAAAAATGTCCTATTTTCACGTTTTTTCTTATTACATGAAATTTTAAAATTTTTGTGCAAGTCACAATTCTAAACAGTTTATATTGAGTTTTGGGAATGTGCGCTTTTAAAAGCCGTTGGTTTACATTCTACTTTGTTTATACTACTTTTTTACTCACCTTTATTTTTATTTTTTTTTTTTGCATATACAATATTTTAATTTTTCACTATAAAAACAATGTTTGACAATGAAAAAAGGTAAGGGGAAAAGTTTTTCTAATAAAATTTAGGTCATAGAATTCAATTCTACGATAATCAGGTAATAGTCTATAAATCATATACACCATTTCATTACTAGAGAGACATACATATATCAAAAGTTAACAGTTTGTAATTTTACAAAAGATACAAGTGTTTTTTTTTGTTTTTATGTTTGCATGTTTTACACCTATACTCAAGTTATGTAACAAATTTTTTTAAATTAAATTTGTTCAATTTTAAAAAAGGCTATTGTGTAAATACGTTTATTAAATTATATGACAATCACAATCATAAAATTGTTGAATTTGTAAGTTTCAATAAAAAAAAATTAATAATACGAAACATTCGGCGTAGGTACATTCAGCTTCTTTTAAATAGGAGCAAATTCAGTATACATATATTCAATAGGATATTGTTTAAGAAAAGAAAAAAAATATATGTATGTACATTATTTGTTGAATGTTCTCTTTAAAAATATTAAAGAACTGCCCATAAAGAGCACATTTAGCAGACTACCTTTTTAGCACATTTTCAAAAAAAATTTTGTAAAAATATGCAAATTAGTTTCACTCAGTCTGTCTTTCTGCTTACAAAACTTCTACACCGTTAAAGATAGAGAAAAAAAATTTTAACCATGGGTAGGTCTCAGAAAAAAATAATATTGTAGAACTTAGAATTTTTTCATGTAGCCCCATCAATTACGAAGCTACAGCTCCTCAAACCTTGAAAAAGTCCTGAAAAGATCTGAAAACATCATTCGACACGAATTTTTTTTACCTTTGTAAATCAATATCAATCAATATACATTTTTTTTAAATTTAGTATCAAAATCTCGTTTTTTTTACTCTTTTTTTTTTTAACACATTTTTAAAAAGAAAGATATGCAAATCAGAGTTCGGATATTTAAAATCTAAAATAGCTCTTAATTTTTTTTTTTTATTCATATTATTGCAAGATGAAAGCCTTTGAAATAATGGAGGTTGCCCCCAAAACCCTCGCTAGCCAAATTATTGAATTTCTGAGTTCATTTTTTTTCGAAGGGAGGTGGGAAACCTCCAAAGACACCAAGAATTTCAGCTTGATAGTGTCAGATTCTTACTGACTAAACCCACCTCCACCTTTAGCCAATATAATGGGATGAAATCGTTACCTGCTAACGCAGTATATTGATTAGGGGGTAATGGAATTTTTCAATTTCAATAACAAATTAATCTCTATATAAACACATGTGTATGCCGGATTATTACCGGCTAAACCACACCCTTCTTCTATTAAAACTAGTCAAATTGGCTAACCATTAATTTTATGCTATCTTGTTTGAGTATATCTGTTTTATGTATACTTTCTCTAACAAAATCTATACTTTGCATTAAATCTAAAGGTCAGTTTAAGCCTTCCTATAACAATCTGATTATTTATTAATTGAGCAGCTTCAACATTTATATGCTCATCTAGACAAGCTTTGTACTTGATGGCATATCTGTTTATTTCATCCATAACTTTGGGAATTCTTAAATCTCTATGAATGTCACTATTAGGTACATACCAGGGAACACTTACTAGGTTACGTAGAACTTTATTCTGAACGACGTTACGTTAGAACTTTATTCCAATAATATACTTTTTAACTTGTTTTCTGTAATTTTCTTGTAGCTTCGTTAATATTTGATTCTATTGCCAATATTGTAGTTTCGCAGCAAAATGTCGCTACACATTTTCTACTTCTTGTAGATCACTTGTGTAAAGCAATTACAATATAGGATCTAGAATACTGCCTTGCGGTACACCTGCTTTTAAAGTACTCTTCTTGTTTAATTCTAAATAATCTAATCTTTAAGACAAGTATGATTCGAGTATCTTCACATATTGTAACGGTATCATTCTCTTTAATTTAAATAATAATCCTTCGTGTTAAACTTTGTCAAACGCTTGCGCTACGTCTAGAAATATTGTAGAGCATTTTTTTGTTTTTCTTTAAACGCATTTTTCTAGAATACTTATTTGTTGTTCTATGCACTTGATCAATTGTTGCATGGCTGGTAAATCCAAATTGGTGATTTTTAATTAAATTTCTATTTTCTTTCTCATAAAATTTCTCATAAAATTTTGACATAATTGGTGGCAGAGATATTGGGTCTATAACTCGATAAGATTTTGTCTTATAATAATGGCTTTCCTGGTTTTGCTATCATAATAACTTCTGCTACTTTCCAAACGCTTCCAAGTTTAAAATTCTTAATAATTTTTAATTAACAGCTACGTGTACCTATAGTTAATGATAATGATACCTTTTTTTTTTTTAATTTTATTTTTAATTTGTGTAATTTATGGACAATATAAATGTATGTATGTATCTATTAATAGTAAAATAATTAAAGGAAGAAAAGTAACGTGGTTAAAAAATGAAAAGTAGGGATATGTTTTTTGTTTTTGAATAAATTAATGATAAATTTTCTATTTTAAATTTTCAAGTTATAAATTAAAATATTTATTCTCCACTTTTTTTTTTTTTTTTTGTCAATTTTAAAGGACATGATATAATTACATATATATGTACTAAAGAAAAAATTCAATAATGACTAGACGAGTAAGCTTTTATTAAAAAAAAAAACAAAAAAAAAAGTAATCGCATAATGAGATACAAATTTTATCGTCCCACTTTATATATAACAGTAATTAATTATACTTCACGTGTGTGTAGATTTATATTATTTTAATTTTTTTTTTTTTTAAATATGAAAAAATAATGAAAACAATCATATAATTATCATTAAAAAATGTTTATACAAAAACAAAATTTTTTTTTTTTTTTTTTTTTTTAACTAACAGCGCAGCATTAGTGCGTTATACCTATTATAGTAGTACTGATAAATTTTTTTTATGTATGCATATATACACATATATGTATATCTGTCATTAAAAATATTTTGTATATTTGTATTTTATATATATTATAAATACGTGTATAATATGCCGTATGTGTACATGAATATGTAATACATTATTATATTATAATGTTAGAGATAGTCTATTTTTTTGTTTTTAACTATATAGTAACTATGTCAACAACCCATAAAGGATATTTTAAATTTATTTTTTCTTTTTTTTTCTTTTTGTAAATAATAATTATATGGTGAGTACTATTATATATTTGTATGTATTTATATAAATATAATATGTATGTATGTATGGATTTTATTATCCTGATAAAATATTTGAGAAATTATATAAGTATATCGCGGAAGAACTTAGACGTTTGGATTTTTTTTTTTGTGTTTTTGTTTTTCAGAGTTGTTTCAAATAAAATTTGTAGGATATTATTGTTTATACATATATATTTATTTGTATATATATATATATATATTTTTCAAAAAGAAAATTTATTTTTTATTTTTTTTTTTTATTAGTTGGCCATCATTTTGACGAATTTTATTATTGTGCTATAAAATTATTCAATTAGTATATAATAAAATTTTTCAATCTTTTCATTTTTCCATTTTCTATCCATAAAATTATCTTGAATAGGTATAAACTATTCGATACTTTTTCAATATTCTGTTATTACTCAGGTATTACCTCAGGTCTATCTATATACACAGTTTTAATTTTTTCACTATACTTTATACATACTTATGTATACTTTTATTACAGTCTTATTAAACTATTTTTCATTCAAATTAAACTTTTTTCTTTATTTACTTTACCTATTTATGTAAATTAAAATTGTTTTCATTCAAAATAACCACTTGGCAACCACAAAAAAAAGTTTTAATTTGAACGAAACAAAATTTTTGTGTAGAAGACTATATTTCTAAATATAAAAACAAAAATTCGAAACTCATAACTTTTGTTGTTTTTTTTAGGAGCTTCGGTTGTCTAGTGGCTAAGCACGTAAAATATAGTGTAAATATATGATATAAATTTTTATTTTTTTTTAAGGGGAAAACAAGAGAGCATTGCGACCTAAAGATACCTATTGTGCATTTTTTACCCCTCTTCCCTACGACATTTCTAAAGATTTGTAAGAATTTTAGTATGTTTTCGGAAGCAATATATATTGGTCAATTCATCTGTGATAAGAAATTCTTTGCCTAGATGATAAAGTGTTGTCTCTGTTGTTTTGACAGAGGCGGCATTTATCGTCTTCATCTAGTCCAAATTTCTTTAGGTCGTAGTTTACAGGGCTGTGATCTGTAATGAGACCTACAAAGGTTCTGATGTCCTTTCTGCTGAAAGTCAGTAGCTTATCTACTTCTATTTTTTGTAATTTTATAAGCTTTTTTGATGTACGTGGAAGATTATTCCAGTAGATTATCTGCTCTTGCTCTATCCATCTGCGGAGAATAATTTTTGAGTGCCCTTTGGGTCTTCTGCAGAATGGTTCCGGTCCAATGAATTTTGATGTAGAGCCGATGTTTGCAAAGCGATCTGCCTCGTTTCCTTCAACTATGTATCCTGATATCCACATTGGGACTACATTATTCCCAATTGCCAGGATTAGAAGTTTCTGGAGACAGCCCCCAACCATTCTTGACTTTTATTTATTAGACAATAGAGATTTAAGAACTGCTTGGCTGTCTGTTACTATGTATATTTTAGCTTTTCGAGTTACTCTTCTTAAGTTTGCTGGGATGCATACGTCCATAGCAATTAGTTCAGCTTGAAAAATTGTTGCTGCTTTGCCGAGTGGTAAGGATCGGTATTGGTGTAAGAAGTTAGGACCTTTAACTTCGGCACCTGTTCCTTCATTGGTTTTAGACCCATCTATGTACCATATGTTAGAATTCTCTTTTAGTTCAGAAGGCTTGGATTGCCAGTCTTTGTGCTCTCTGATTATAACTTTAAATAGAAATTCAAAGTTATGTGCAGTCGGCATTTTGTCCGATATGATTGAGGCAATCGCCTCTATTTTGGAAATTTTCAGCAGGAAATATGACTTTTAAAATTTTCTGACGAATAGTGTTTTCCCTTCTGAATTCTTATTACTCCCCTTGCGACTCCTTCTTTATCTGGAGGTACAGCGGAGGGAGGTTTACGATTATTTCCATTGATGTAGTCGGGCAGGTTCTTATTGCTCCTGTTATTCCAAGACAGCGCAAATCTTTGGATTTTGTTCAGCATAAGCTGAGTTTTATTTTGTAAGGTTTTGCTCCACCATATTGTGGAACCATACGTTATTATAGGAAGTACTATGCTTCTGTAGCACCAGTAGATTAATAATTTTAATCGAAATAGTGTTGGTACAATTTGTGCTTTTCGTGCATTTACTTTTTTGTAGTACAAAGAAGACTACCTATGTTCATCCTTTTTTACTTACATGTATTACTTCTTTTAGGGCGAAAATTTAGTGTAGTTCAGAGTACACTAAAAGATTGACAGATAATCAAGCGCGATCAGACAATTTAGTGCACTGTCTTCGAATTCGAAGGCACTAAAATATTTTCTGAGTTTTTCGGAATTAATTTAGTGCGATTTGCTAGTATTTAGTGCAAAAAGTACGTTAGTTTCGGAAACGGCCTTAATAAATAAAATAGATGAAGCAGTTTTTTTTTTGTTTTTTTAATTGATAAAAGTTGAAATTTTATGACCGCACCTTTGAACAAAAAATTAAAATAAAAATGAATATTTTTCGAACTTATCACTTTAAATTGGGTTTAAATATTTCATATTCATAAGACTGTGTGTCGTATAAAGTCTTCCCAATTTTAAAATAATATTTTAGGTCTACTTTAATTGTTATTGTTAGGAACATTTACATTTTGACGTTACGATTATCAAATCACGAATAGGTAACAAAAAAAAGTAAAAATTCACCGAGGTCCCTATAAGATCTTATAATTAAAAAAATAAAAGATCTTTTAGGAAAAAGCTTATTCTGTGTAAATGATATTTGGTGAGTTATAAAATTTTTAGATTTAAAATGCTTTAAAATTCACCACAAATAACATAGAGACATCTCTCCACATACAGAAGGTCATTTTAGGATTAATTTTTTTTTTTTAATTTAGTAGTTATTACATTTACGCTAACTAAAAAAAAAATAGAAATTAGTTTTTTAAAAGTGATATGCACCTGGGGAAATTATTGTCTGATTAACATTAACTAAATTGTTCGCACCAACTGCGCGTTGATGTGATCCACTTGCAAAAAAAATTTAATGCTGCCAGCAATCGTAAATGAAATTGTATTAATGAATTTTCTTCGTTCGTAGTTCGATTATTTCCAAGCATTTTACTTGAGGTATAACGAAAATTTAAAAATTATTTACTTACTTAAAGTTTCATACTTTCACTTAAAGTTAAAAAAAAAAAACAAAATACCCCACTTCTCCTCAGTTTGTTTTGGATTAATTCATTTAACTCAAATACTATACCATTAAACAAACTGTATTTTATGAAAACAAAATAAATATTTCAATTCAAGATTAGAAAATATATTTTGAACAATTATAATGATATTTGCTTAACGTAAAGACGTTAAAATATAAGTATTTATAAGGTCCTAAAAAAATTTGTTTTAACTTAAAAGATTTTTTAGGATATTTTTGCCTTATGCTGCCTATACACGGCGGACCAGGTTTTAGAACACGGCCGCGGACTTGATAAGTTATATCATGTATGGGCAAGTTCTAAGATCATTTTGATGATTGGAAAGTTTAATAAATATCAAAAAATTTTGATTATTGTGGGCGGGGGACGAAGTATTTGATTTGTAGTTTAAGTTGAGTATCGTGTATGAGCAAATTGTACAACTTAAATGTCATTTCAACATTGAGATTTTTTGATTTGAGAAAATAATAAAAATATAAATTACATAATTACATAATGGTTGGATGATAGGTTGAATAAGTGTGTAGAATGGTGCGCAAACACGTCCCGGTACCAAGTTGTACAATCAGATCCGACGTGTATGGGCAGCATTATAACCTTTTCTGCAAAATACTAAAATATTTTAAATGTCCTTTAAATTATTCATTACATTAAAAGATCATATGTTTTTGAAGTCTTTTAGTCTTATAAAAATGTATCACAGAATACAAATTTCTTATAACTTTCTTATAACTGCGAAGTTATAAAATTATAATCTTAATTTAAGAATAGGAGGGAAGGGGGCCTAATCTATACATATTTTAACTACAGCAATTTAAATATTAAAAAAATTAAAAGGTATTATCAGTGGAAAATTAATATTAAAAAAAAAAAAAAATCAGAGCATGTACAGACATACATAAATTAATGAAAAATGTAAATTACATCTAATACATACGATACATATATGTATACATAATTTTGGATGACGTCAGGAAAAGAATTTTACGCATACTGTGAATTATTTTTATTTTTTTTTTCACCCTCTAAATCTACAATAAATTATTATTAAATTTTTTTTTTTTTTTTTTTTTGTTTTCCTTGTGTTGGTGAAATATCTATAATACATCTTTAATCAATAAAAGACGCTCTACTATACTTACCACAAAACAAAAAAAAAAAAACAAAAAAGAAAATATAGAAATAATGAACGGATAAATGTGTAAATAATAATAACAATTAAATTGTACTTAATACATGTATATTACAATACATATACATAAAGGATAATTATTTGTGTGGTCATATAATCATGTCACTATATTATTATCCTTTATTTCTTTTTTATTTTTTTTTATAAATTAAGGAAAGGCTCCAATTAACTATTTTGAAAAAAAAGAAACTTGTAATTTTAATATCTATGTTTGTTTATACCATTGTTAATTAGTTTTTAATTTTCATTTATTATACAATAAAAATTACATACATATACCTATATATTTATATATGTCCATATATAAAATTCAAAACACAAAAAAAACAAAAAAAAATTAAAATAAATATATTTTTTTGGGATACGCGCACTTCAAAGGATAAACTTGTGTTTACAAAAATGAAATTTATTTATTTTTAAAGTTTAAAATACCCATATTTCAAAACAAGGATTTTAACTTCTTTTTTTTCCGATTTTTTTTTTTTTCTGTTTTATTTATTCTTTATTTTTTTTAATTTACAGCGTGTATGACATAAAACCATTTCTGGAAAAAGCATTTAGCATAAATTCAGTTAATAAAAACGAGTTTTAAGTAAAATGCAAACTTAGCAAAACAAAAAAAAAACTGCATTTTGACATTTTGACCAAAGCCCCTCCCCCCAACCCCCATTTTGACATTTATAATTATTTGGCGTGCATTTGATATAAATTGTATAGAAGTTTTTTTTTTGATAATGTTGGTTATTTAATAAAAGTTGATCATAATGAATTATATCAGGGGGTTTTCACGAAAAAGTGTTTCGAAGGAAAAATTTTCTATTTTACGTGAACGACCCCGGATGCAAAATATAAATTGCAAAGTAAAAAATTACAGATGACAGCTCCAATAAACATTTCTCTAGAACCAATGTTGATTGGTTTAGTTAGTGAAATGTTTATTGGTATCTTTCCAGAAATGTTAAATTGGTATAACAGATATATATATTATATTATTTATTATTTGAATAAAATATCTAGTTTTCATTTTGAAAAACTAAAATATAATTTTTGAGTTTTGATTTTGGAAAATAAATAATAATTTTAAATAAAAAAAGAAAATGACCAAAAGATTATTTAGTCGATTGCGGCTAATTTTATTTGATGCACTCCCAATAAATTCCAAAACCGAAAATCAAAAAATTTCTGAACTCTCAAATAAAGTCTAAAAACGAAATGTCAAATTAACTTTAAAAAAAATATCCTCGACTTAATTTCCCTCCAACAAATAAAAATATGCAATATGGGGGTTAAGGTATAGAGGATATTTTAGTTTAGAAAAAATATCCACCGATCCTTAAATCAAATCATTTTGTTCTCTTTATTTTTTTTTTACCTTTAAATTTTTATAAATTTTGCTATAATGTTAGTTTAAAGAAATAACGTCATTGCGCATCAAAAAGAAAGTGCAATATTTCAAAATGTCTGAAAAATTGATGAATTGATTAATTTTTTTTTTTATTTTTGACTTAATTTTTCATTTTTATGATTGGAAAATCGTTGCCTTTAACCATATAGGTATCAACATTTCTGATCTCATATTTTTTATTAACTCTTCTTTTTTCTAAACTTTATATAAAAGCCTTCAACTGTCTAAAAACGATTTTTATACATCATTTTTCCTCCTTTGGAATTTCTTTGAGTTTGATTGAACGTTTTTCAGTTCGCTTTTTATTTACGAAAAATACGTCAAAATATTAACGACATAGATTTTATTCATTTTTATAGTTGTATTTATTGAAGGTTTTGAGTTTCCCTGGGCTCTTACATAATTCAGTCTCAAATATAAATTTTGAAATAAAATATTGATTTTTAATTCTAGAATAATTTATATATGTATATATATTTCTAAAACTTAAAAAATTTTAATAATATTTAAATTTTTGTATTTTAGATTTCGCATAGATAATACAGATCACATAATTGATGTAAATAAGGGAAATTCGGCATTTGAATTTGATCAAGTTCATATAATATGTCCGGTTTATGAACCAGGAACCTATGAAAATGAAACAGAAAAATATATTATATATAATGTTTCAAAAGTTGAATATGAAACGTGTCGAATAACGAATGCCGATCCACGGGTTATTGCTATATGTGATAAACCACAAAAATTAATGTTTTTTACAATAACATTCCGGCCATTTACACCACAGCCAGGTGGTTTGGAGTTCCTCCCGGGAAATGATTATTATTTCATTTGTAAGTTATTTTCTATTTTTAAATTATTATTTAAGTTTTTTTTTAAACATACATATTATATTTAAAAATAAATGTAATAAGTATGTGTGTATATATTATATTCCTTATATTAATATTATTATATTAATTTTAATTTTTTTTTGTTTTTTTTAGCTACATCTTCTAAAGATGATTTATATCGACGAATTGGCGGTCGATGTTCCACCAATAATATGAAAGTTGTATTTAAAGTGTGCTGTGCACCAGAACAAAAGAATACAACTATAATTCAAGGTAATAATAATTCTGGTTCATCTGGATCAAATTCAGATCGAGAACGAAATAATGGTCCTGGCGGTGGTAATGGTGGTATATTAGATAACAATGCATCACAACAGCACAATAATAATATTCAGACGGGAGTTTCGTCAAATAATCCGAATGGTGGTCCGGGAAGTGGAGGTGGTGGTGGTGTTGATGGCAGTAATAGTAAATCATTAAATACAAATATAGATCAATATAATCGAATAACACCTACGAATGGTGGTGGTAATTATAATCAACAAAATGGTATTCGAGTAAATACCCAACAAAATCCATCTCGTGTTAATGGTGTATTTATACCACCAATGACCAATATTAATACAAATAGTAGTAATGTTGTACAATCTACAATGAGTTGGCCATCTCAACCATGGATGGGTAATGGTGGTGTATCGAATGGTGCAACAAATGGTATTGGCGGTAGTTTATATCCTCAACATAGTACACCAGTAACAACAATTGGTATTCAAACTCACTTTAATCCACCATATATGACATCATCTCGTCCTAATATTAATAGCGCTGTTAATAATAATAGTAATTATTCACCGTCCCACAAACCAACTAAGAAAACAAGTAAGCTTTTTAAAATTTTACAATTTCACGTTTTTTTTTTAATTAATAAGGAAAAAAAAAATCCAAAGAAAAAGAAATTGTACAAGGAAATTTAATTTTTTTTTTAATTTTTTCTCATTTAAAATAAAATTTTTTTTTTATTTTTTCTCTCATTTCTCTCTCTAAAATGTAAACATAAAAATACTTAATTAGCCTAACAAATTGGCTTAGGAACTTTTTTTTTTTTTCTTCTTCTGCGAAATTGAATGCGAACAACTATTTGAAAAATAAAACGAACGAACGAACATCTTTATTAGATTTTTGTAAATTTTATATTTAAAAAAAAAATATTTTTTAAAAAAAAAATTAAAAGTTTGTTGTTTTTAGATGATCTTGTAATAATATATGAAGTCGGGGATAATGTAAATGAATTAGAGAATCACTATAATGTCGTCATAATATAAAAATAATTGCAAATCCTTGTTTTAAAAATTTAAGAACAAACTTTTGAATAAGAAATCATTTTTTTAATTTTGCATTATTTTTAGTACATTTTACATTAATGGTAATAATTCTGAAGGTTCTAAATGTAATTTAGAATGAGAATTCATGTTTCATTTGATCACAAGAAGAGATCATTAAATTTTTCATTCTTATTGAAGACAATTGGAAGGGATAAAGTAATCGTAATATAGTTTATTCAAAAAAAAAAATTTCTCATTAAGGAACAATTACTCTACAAAATTTCAACTCCATCAGATAAATTGATCGAAATAGAAGAAATCTAAAACGAGGTCCACTGATACGGTGCACTGACAGAATAAATTAACAAATGACACAGTTAAAAATAATTTCAATCTCCGTTAGATAGAAGCAAACATTTTGCAAAGTTTTCACAGCCAACTAAATTTTAATCAAAAACTTTGAATTAATACATTGGATCTTCTACTGGCAAAAACACACAAGACTATATACACTGTCCGAAATTAATAAATTAATCGTGGTGGAATAGTTTAGGCAAAAACAGAAAAAAAATTAAATATGTATATTTTTATTATAAGCTCTGGGGCACTAAAATCGATTTCATAGAGTTTTTCATAAATTTTCCATTAGCTTTTTTTAAAACTATAAAATCTGCTTGGAAAGAATTGCATATAATATTAATGTCTATAGTTAATTATAAAAGCACACGTTATTAAATCGAACCTCATAAAAATTAATAACTTTAAATGGCATTAAGTAGTTCTACGAAATATGTACACATATTAGCGAGCATATATATATATTTTTTTTGTCAGACTTGCGAAATGAAATGCAATTAAGAAATCGCAGAGTACGTTTTAGGATATTCAAAATTTCCTTCCGAGAGAATGATCGCGCGTGCGTACAATTTAGCTGCAGTTTGATTCTCTAACCATCAAACTGAAACTAAATTTGGTGGTCATTGGTGGTATTTTATGTGAATCTGAGGCAAAACAAAGAAATTTTCTATTTATATATTAGACCATTAGTATATTTATAATATTTATCAATTTTTCACATTTAGATCATCTAATTAAAAAATTAAGACAATTTGTGTTTTTTTTTTTTGAAGAATTTTTTATTCTTTTATTTTACTTTTTTCGTTTAACTGTTCTTTGTAAGTACACACCAATACCTCGCTTTTCGGCCTAGATACGTTCCGAAAAATTTGGAAAAATTGATATGCAAAACATTTCAAAAACAATTTCTAATCTGAAGACGAACATGAAGAATCGGTAATCTGTAATAATATGCTGTCATCATAACTTTCTGCTGTTGTGGATTGACCTGGTTTAAAAAATTGGTTCAAAGTTGTTTGTCTTGCCTTGTTTTCTACTTCCTTTTACAGTTCTTTATAACAATGGTAATGGTTGAGTTAATTCCTCTAGAAATTTTAGCGCTGCGTTCTATGTCGGGATCATTTTGAACAAGGATGTTTTTTTTTCAATATTTTTTTTTGTCAGTATAACGAAACATTTTACGCCGTAAATCGAAAAAGTGCCACAATTAAAAAAGGCCGTTATAGCGAAAAGTCGTATAAAGAGCGGGCCGTATAGCGAGGTATGAATGTATAGGTAAAATATCAGAACGTTTTGTCCTTGCGGTTATTATTTTTCTTTTAAAATAATTTTTTTTTTATGATATAACATAAAAAAAAAATATACATTATATATATAATTATATCTTAAAAGAATAATTTAATAAAAATAAAAATTTTTTTAATTTTTTTTTTAATTTTTTTTTCTTTGTTTTTTTTTTTTGTTTTTATTATTTTAATTTTTTTTCTTTTAGATGAATATGATAAACATCCAAATGAAGTGGTTAAAAATGAAGAATTAACATATAATAGTGGAGCTTCAACAATATTCCAAACTTTAACAAATATTCATAATCGAAGAAAACTTCATAATAATAATGGCAGCAGAAGCACAAGCAGCAAATTTTCATCATATATATTATCAACGTTGAATAAAATTTTCATAGTATTGAATAATAAATTAAACAGATTATTAATTTTTATTTTAGTAATAAGTAACAGCAATTTATTAAGTATAATTATTAATTTAAATTTTCTTTCAAATAATAATAATAATAATACTGATAAAAATACCAATAATAATATTAATAATAATAAAAAAAATAATGATAGTAAAAATAGTAATGATAATATCAATAATAAAATTAATATTATTAATAATATTAATAATAATAATGATATAGATAATAAAAATATTAAAAATACAATAATAAAAAAAATAATAACTAAATTTTTTTTAAATAAGTATAGTAGTTGTATAAAAAATTGTAATAATATTATTAATAAACTTTTTATGTATAAGAATAGTAATGTAATTAATATTAATAAAAATAATATTAATAATAAGAAAAGTATTAAAAATAAGAAAAGTATTGCTATAAATTTTAAAAATGAATCTAAAAATAATAATAATATTAATAATAATATTAATAATAATATAATAATTGATAAGAATGACTATAACAACAACAATAATAATAATAACAACAACAACAACAACAACAACAATAACAACAACATTAATAATAAAAATAATAATAAAAACATCAGCACCAGCATCAGTAATAAAATTAATTATAATAAAAACATCAAACCATATAGTGATAATAATAATTATTATAATAATATTATTAACAAAATATTTCATTTTAATCATTCAAATCCTATTTTATTATTAATTTTATTAATTATAGTTTTATTAATAATAATACTCATAGATATATTTAAAAATATAAATTTATTATTTATGTGCTTATTTCAATTTATTTCAAATAGCTTTAATTTATATTATTATTATATTTATATAATTGATGATAATATTAAATTTTTTTTTAAAATTCAATTATTTAATATAATTGAATCACAAATAATATTAATTAAATCATCAATATTATTATTTACATCTACATCAAATCAATTATTATTAATATCATTTTTATTATTTTCATTAATGATGATATATTTTATTTTTTTTAAATGTAAATTAATAAAAACATCATTTTTAACAAAATGTTTTCGACGGTGAACTTTAATTTATATAAAAATATTTTAAATATAATTTGTAACAACTACACTACGGTATTATTATTTTTTTTATTATTATTATTTTTTTTTATTATTTTTTTTTTTTATTTTAAAATTTTGACAATTTTTGAAAAATTAAAAAAAAAAATAAATAAATAAATATTATTAATATTTAAATAATAATAATAATAATAAAAAACAACAAAAAAAAAAAAAATAATAAAATAAAAAAAAAATTAATAATAAATAAATTAAATATAAAATATTTAGATATTTAGGTATTTAGTTGAAAAAAAAAAAATAAAAAAAAAAACCCGTGAAATATAGTATTATATATAAATTGTAAAAAAAAAACAATAAAACAAAATTATTATTAATTCAAAGAATAAAATTAAAAAAAAAAAAAAAAAACAACAAAAAATTGCATGTAATTGCTAAAAATTCAAAAAAAAAAATGGGAATGCATACAAGAAGTAAAAAAAAAAAAAACATTTTATATATAAAAAGAAAATTAATATAAAAAAAAAATTTTAAATATATATATGTAATATAGCACACACACACATTTATTGTATTAATGAATGTTTTTTTTTTTTTTTTTTTTTTTTTTTAATTTTATATATTATAAGAAATTATAATTTCATCAATTACAGTTTTCTTATATATATGTATATGTATATGTATATAGGTATATATATATATAACTTATTTCAAAAAAATATTTAAAAAAAAAAAATACAAATATATGTAATATAAAATACAATAATTCTTTAATTTGACTGAAAATATAATTTTTAAATAATATTATCACGTAAAAATTTTTTTTTTTTTTTTAGCGATTTTACCAGTATACGATTTTTTTTTTATTCTATGATACATATCGATTAATCGAATATAGCCAGAAACGAATAATCAGAAAAAAAAGATACATTTATTATTTTCAGTGGAATATTTAAAAATTTTCATTTTTTATTAGTATTATCACACTGTCAATTGTTCTGAAAAAAAACAAACGAAATATCTATCCGCGTAAAATTATAAAATAAGATATGTAGATGTTTTTTTTTTTTTTTATAAAAAATTTTTTAAGTTAGAATGTTAAAATTTAGTTCTATTTTATATTTGGTAGACAATTTTAACTCATATCTAAAAGGTGCCAGTTAAGGTGATGATCCAATGCTCGCGTCGCTTATAGGATCGCGTTCTAAATAAAATAAAGAGCAAATAGTAGTGTCGCTTTATGATCAACAACCAATATAAAATAAAAAAAAATTTGAAAAAAAAACAAAAAAATTTATTGTCAACGTGAGTAGAAGTAGAAAATTGCTCTACTCTAACGTTGTTTTTCTATTTGGTCAAGCTCCATTTAAATCAATATATTCTACTTAAATGTCAAAGCGACGCGAGCATTGGATCATCACCTTTATAACTTTAATTGTAATGCATACGGAAAAAACATTTCATAGAAAATTTACATTTTTGTTTTCGTATATAGTCGATTATAACAATCAGAGGCAAACTGTCAGTAAAATTATCTGACAAATGTGAAATGACAATAGTGAAGCCAAAATAAAAGTAATTTTAAATTGTTGTCAACGATGTTTGAAAAATAAAATTTTATTATTTTAATTTATTTATTCATTATTAATAGAAAATAGTACTAATGAAGAATAAATAACAAAATATTATAACAAAATAATAAAAAAAAACAAAATCCAAAATTCAACTGTAAACTGATTGAAATACAAAATCATAGTAAATATGTTAAGAATTGCATCAGAATTTTTTTCAATGGTCACGTTCAGTAGCATTTTACTAGCATCTAGCGCTACAAAAAAAACTGCAACGTTCGATAAAATTTTCTACTGAACGATTTTTTCTATCTAGCGCTACAATTTAGCGCTACATGTATTTTGCAGCAAGAAAATTTTATGTTAAATTATGTAGCGACTTTTTATTGACGTTTATGTGTTTACATTTTAATGTCAAAAATTTTTGTGAAAATTTTTGTATGTCAAGCATTTTTTTAAAAATTGATAAATTGAGAGATACAAAATATAAGATTAAAAAAAAAAAAACTACTATTTAAATAACATAAAAAGGTACGAAATGTCACACAAAATTAAATGTCATTTAATTTTGGTGCTAATCGCTCAGTACAATCATGCAGCGCTAAATTCTACACCGTTGCAAATTAGTATAGCGCTAGATTCTCCTGAACGCGACTAATGGCAAACTGGAAGAAATTAAAACATATGTATGTCATTGGAACCATTTTGTTTCATTATGCAAAATTACTGATCAGTTAGTTGTTTAGCAAAATAATTATCAATCAGGAAAATCTTAAAATTGATTTTTTTCTTTTAAATATTTAACTTAAAATTTTAAAAATTCAATCATTAAATCAACACTTTTGTTAAATTTTATATTATGTCTTTCCTACAAAAAACAAATTGAAAACAAACATTTTCTGGAAGCATTTCAATGATAGCTATAACTGGTGCCTAATCTAATTTTTTATTAGCATTTTGTTGTTTTAGTCTGCAGAAAAATTAAGAAAAAAATAAAAAGGAATTTACATATTTATTATGTAATTTATGTATTACTATAACCTTTTTTAATCATATACATACATATATTCTTATATGGTAGATTATATTGTACGAAAAAATGCATAATGTAAAATGCAAAAAAAAAAACAAAAGCATTTAAAATAAAATAAATTAAGTGATATAACTAATTTAAAAATCGTGCGTAAAAAATAATTTATATATATAATTTATATGTATGATTGTATGTGTATATTTATAAATTCAAAGTTAAAATTGTTTTTTTTTTGGCAAAATAGAGATAGAATAAAAACATTTTTAATATTCATTAGTTTGAAATGCTGAAATGGTATTAAAATAAAAAAAATCAATGAAACAAGCCAGACTAGACAGTGACCAAGATACATGAACATTTTTCACAATACTATTACTAAACTAACTTCTCCACTGTTTTAGCAGTTTTCTAGCTATAAGTAATTGAGATAGTAATTTGACACGTGTAATTTGACTGACACTTCGAATAAATAAATATGGCGACAAATAAAAAAGAAGATTCTTGTTAAATAAATTTTTAGCAGTTGTTTTATTTTTACAACCACATGTGAAATATTTTCAAAAAATATAAAATAAACTTGAAAAATTTTGATAATAAATTTAACATTAGTGTGACAGTATTTGACATTTCTATCAAGACATTTAATTTTACTTTTTTGTAATTTCGTATTACACACTCGCAAGATAGTAATAATGTCTCGTCTGGCTGCCGAAATACTTTTGTATATAAGTTAACTTTATATAATATGTATTTTGTATTTTTCATATAATATTTGTTTATTATTTATTACATATATATACATATTATATCAATATATACATTTTTGTTTTTTTTAGATTTAAAATTTCTAATTCTTTAAAAAAAAAGTCTCTTCTCGTTCTAATTTTAATTGTTTTTCTTTTTTTCATTTTAATGATCGTAAAGAAAAAAACAACATTTATGTTTATTAATATTCCAATAATTAAATTTTTAAGTAAGAAAATACATATATCACATTTTTACTTTAACTGAAGATTTTTTTTACTTTAAGTAAAGGCATTTCTACTTTAAGTGAATATTTTTTATTTTAAGTGAAGAAATTTTTATTGTAAATGAAGAATTTTTACTCCAGTAATTTATTGTTATATATGTGTACATATATATTTAATATACATACATATATTTAATTTTTGTAGTTTACCAGATATTTATGTATCTGATATTTATGTAGATACAATGCATATTATATACATATATATACATATGTACATATATCATATGTAATTTTTTATTTTAATTTTTATTACAAATGTCTTCAGTTAAAGTAAAAAAAAAAAAAACGATTAATTCAATAAACAATTAAAGTAAAAATTTCTTCTCACTTGAAATAAAAAATCTTCACTTAAAGTAAAAATGTTTCATAAAAATTACTGTTTGGGCAATTCTCCTTTAATTTCAATTTTATTATTTTAATTTCTTTAATTTTTCGAAAAGCCAATTCTTCATAAAAAAATATATGTTGAAAAATCTGTTTTAGTTTAAAAACACAAAAAAATTAGAAAATATCGAAAATGAAACAAAAAAAAAAATTGTATTAAAAAATTTAAAATCCGATACAAAGCAAAAATAATATAAATATGTATACGCATAAAATACAAAGATTGCAGATACGTTCTCAAATTTTTTTTTTTTTGTTATTTTAAAATTCTGATCTGCATTGTGCAGTGTGCGTATACATTATGTTTATCACTGCCATTCATTCTAAATCACAAATTTTAATGTGAAATAAAATACAAAAACAATAACAAAAAAATAAAAAATATTATTGAATATGGTTTTTGAAAAAAATAAATTGTCATAACATATGTGTATTTCAAGTTAGTGGTTACCAATCCTTATGTGCTATATATTTTTATTTTTTTCTTTATTTATAATATCTTTTATTTTTCATACTTTGCTTTCGGTAATGTCATTTGCGTTGCATTACCATCAGAAATTCAACCGTCAATCGAACTTTTGGTTATACAGTTGACAAGCGTCATTCTTTCGGTTATGCAAGAAAAAAAAAAAGTCGAAATGTCAGATAAATTTGTGCATACAGGGTAAGCAGGGTAAAAATTTATAATTAGTTGCTGATTTGATTGTTATTTGGTGTGAACAAGTACAAAAGGTTCGTTATATATACAGTACATATATATACAATTTCCAAAAAAATAATATTCCATGTAAATTTTTAATTTTTCCTTACTTATAATTTCAGAACAACCAAAAATATAAAAATTACACTTGACTAAACCACACTAAACAAAAATAATATTTTGTTTTTGTTCGGTAATGTCGCTCGATGTCGCGTCAAAAATTTAACAGTTTGCTTATAGTTGAATCAAAATCGAATCAAAAAAAAAAATCATTTAATTGATCGTCATATTAAATTACCGAAAGCAGGGGGATATGAATCTTTTAAGGATTGATGAAATTATAATATCTTATTATCATTAACATCAGATATTTAAGCATACATATATAAATATATATATATATATATATAGATACGTTATATATATATATATATATATATATATATATATTATTTAAACAAAAAGACTATTAATAAATTAAAAATATAAGAACCTATAAATTAATTACCCTAGAATATTTAGTAAATAAACAAAAAAACAAAAAAAAAAAAAATACGACAACAACAAAAATAAAAAAAAAATAAAAATAAAAAATTAATTTTGATTATAATAAATTAAAGATTAAATCTGTAAATTAAATTGAAACAAATGAACACGTAATGTTAAATTTTTTATTTAAAATAATTTTAATTAAATTTTTCTTTTTCATCTGAAAAACATTTACTAAAATTAAAAAGAAAAAAATTATATACTTTTTAAATGAATATAAACTTTTCAAATTTAAAAATTTAAATATAGCAAAACTTATATAAACAAAAAATTTTAAAAATCATTGATTTTATAATAAATTGTTGTAAATAAAATCACATAAAAAAAAAATATTCATTTAATTATTATACACTCAAGATTGATATTTTCATTTGACCATACTTTGTCAATCAGTTAACAGAGCAGTCAAGTATATGAAATCGGATAAAAACTATGAATAAAAAAATAAAAAAAAAAATTTTTTGTTTTTATATAAAATCTTTTTATGATAAACACAATCATTTTTTTTTTAAAGAAATTTATATAGAAATCATATTGTGGGTGTTTTTCTTTTTTAAGTTCAGAGCAGAGGCAGAACTGTAAAAAAAAAAAAATTTGTTTTTTTTTCACTCTAAATGGCCATTTTACATTTGGCCAAGTTCCATATTGTAAAAAAAAAAAGTTTTTAAACCGCCTAGAGAATCAAAAAAAAACAACTTGTGTTATTTAAAATATATTAAACTAAAGGTCGAAATTGAGAAAAATAAGAAGGCTTTGCATCGGCACTTGAATTAAAAAAAAAAAAAAAACAAAAATTAAAATTAGATCAATTCCAAAAGTTTCAAATTCTTCTATTATAATTCTCTATTACAACATTACTCCAACTTTTGACTTTTTATGCAAAAATTTAACGCAAAATATGACAAAATAAAAAAGTATTTTGACATTTTATTTTTAAACTGACATATATGGTTACCCCTATTGTAAAAATTTATAGAAAAGCATTCAACATTTTTTGAATGCACGAAATATTTTTTCCTGCGTTTTAAAAAAGTCAATTTATACTATTCGGGACGCATAATATTGTAATTTGTATTCTTTATAGCAGTTGTAAGTTTGAATGTGTGCGTGAAAATTTTATTTTAAAAACCATATTAAAAACATTTTCGAGTAGGAAACATCCAATATATGTACATATTTCTTCGTGTATGTTAAATAAAAAATTTCTGTACCTACAAACATTTTTTATTTCGCCTATTTTATATGTACATATTATGTATTTGTATTTAACAACAGAGAAATCATCTAAAATTGTGTATTCAAAAGTAACAACACGTAAAGCTTTTTTTGAAGAAAAAAAAAATCTTTCTAGTTTAGAAAAGAGAGGATGACTGAAACTGGATATGAATAGAAAATTAATACGGTTGTAAATAATACAGTGTAATAATGGCCAATGGGCAATGATCAGAGTTTATCTTTTGTATTTGTTTTTTTTTCATTTAGAGTGAGGTCAGAGTATGATCTAAATCGTTCGATTTTAATTTATTACATATCGCAGAGCATTTGAATTTAAATGTAATTTGACACTTTTGACAGGTGTCAAACCTCTATTGTATTTCAAAATTATTTCGGAACGTTTAAGAGATAAAATATTTTTAATCTGTTCAAAATGTACTCGATATATCAGAGTTTAGTTTAGAGCACAAATCTGAATTAAAAAAGAAAAACACCCTGTAAAAACATTATTAAGGTGATATTTTTTTTTTTAATGTGTAAAATATAATATTTTAAATATATTATTATTAAAATAATTTTTAAAAAATTGTTTTTACCATCGGGTTAGGTAAACATTTTTTTTATATATGTATATGTACATACATAATATATTTTTTATCAATTATCAAAAAAATATTATTTTAGATTAAAGTAATTTTCTTAAAGTATATTTTCTTTAAAAAACAATATTTTTAATTTCATCATTTTACTTCTATATTAAAATTTTCAAAATATTGTAACTAAATTTTAAATGGGAACTCGGTGGCCTAGTGGGTAAAGAGCGTATAAAATACGCTGTAAACACCGAGAGAGTGTAGCGACAAAGCCCACACACGTCGTAAGAGTTATTCTCCTTTACGACATTTACAGCCACGCCTGAACAGGAAAGGCTGCGTAATTTCCTGTCCACATTTATGTGGCAGAGAAATGCATTATTATTCTAAAAATAAATGTCATGCTGCATGCATGCAAAATGTAACATCTATGTATATCTATAAAATAAATTGTCAATCACAATTTAATATATCCCAATATCGATTTTAGTTGATTGCTCTGTTGTATTTAGGCGAGCTTTATGGTAGATATAATTATAAATTTAAAGATTCTCTAAACGTCGCTTCAGACTATATGTATATATTTTACATCTAACACACTGAATCAGATGACATTACATACATATGTAAATTTTATTTTAGAATCGGTTAAATTCTATCTGATTTTTTAGATATGTATGTATTTTTGATATTTTTCATATATTCACAGTTGAAGTGTTTGGTCGCAGAAAAATAAACGGATTTAATTAAAGAAATTATAAATAAAATTTATCCAAATTATTCATGTTTAATTTTAATTTTTCCATTAAATTTAATTTTAATTTTTCCATTAAATTTAATTTTAATTTTTCCATTAAATTTTATTTTAATTTTTCCATTTTTGTTTATAAAATTTATTTGAAAAACTGTTAAAATTGTCAGATAGGTGTGAACAACTTACAGAAAATAAAAACTATATGGAAAAATTTATATTTGTCTAATCAGCTGTTTTTCTTTTGTTTTTTATTCAGCCATTCCAGATGTAAAATACATATATAGTCTGAAGCGATCCTAAACGATATGTAATGTAATTTTCGAAATTTTTGTTTTTTATGTATACGCATATTTTATATTATAATATGTAATGTAATTTGATTTGATACTCAAAATATTTGAATGTATGATTTTCATATTTATATTTATTCATTGGTAAGTTCGTTACCGATTTATAACTGAAATAATTTTTTTTTAAATTAATTTCATAATTTAATGTGAATTTCGAATTTATAATATATGAGATATGTACATCCTAGGCGAAATAGAATTATCAATTGTAATGTGAGTTGATGTTATATAAGGCACAAGAACCTGAAGAAGATCTAAAAAATAAACTGATAGGAGAAAATAAAAATCTAAAATTAAGTATAGGAGTGTGGAATTAGTTTTCTAAATAGTGAGCTAAAAAAAAAGAACTTTTCTCACCAACTTTTCCAAGCTATTAAAAAAAAAAATTTTTAAGAGTAACGCAGTCTAATCGTATCAGGACCTATATCTGTATCAAAATAGTGAATTTGAAGTTCTGTTGGTTTTGCTGATAGCCCCTATATTCCTCTTCCAAACCCTTTTTTATAATTTTTATTTGAACTATCCCTCAACGGATAACTTCTTAAATTTGAATTAAAATAGTGCCAATAGTTAATCAGGACATTAATAGGAAGAAATACTAAGGGCCATTAAAACCATTAAAACCATTAAAAAAAATTTCGCATATTTCCGTAAATTCGTACATTTTCTCTACAGAATTTATAATATTTATTTATTATAACTCTACTGTGCAAGAATCATTATATTTAGAAGTGTAAGAAAATTTATGAAAGAATTCAACTTTTTCAATAGTATGTATGTATGCCGGTACGATTAGAAATTTAGAAAAAAAAAAGTACTATAGGTATAGAAGTTATTAAAAACATTAATTTATACAAAATAATTTATAAGAAAATAAATTGACACAATAAATAAATTTCAAACAATTTTTTAATTTAAATTTTGTCCATAAAATATTTCAAAATAATAAAAATCTTGTTTATTAAAATCAGTCTAAATAATAAAATGACATTAGTATATACCTACATATAAAAAAAAAAATAATGTGATCAAAATAATTATTGAGAGCAGTGGACTAAATTAGTGCTCAAAAATATTAAAATATTAATATTTATATATTTACATACATACATACATATAAGTGGAGTCAATTTGAGATGAATTATTTTTAATAGACTTTCTATTTATTTTATTAAATATTAATTTCATAAAATTATAAATAATTAATTACAGACAAGTATAAATGACATTTCGAAAGGTTTTTTTTTTTTTTATAAAGAAAATATGAAATTTTTCCCCACAAATACAAAAAAAAATAAATCAGCTGTTTCCACCACAGGACCGACCGCCACTACACGAAAAGTACAATGCCAAAATTTATATGTAGATTTTTTACAAAATAATTTATATCAAAGCAAAATAACTTCTAATAATTTAACAACATTTTGTTTTATTCAATAACAATAATAAGCAATGATATCGTAAAAATATATGTGCATTCATTCATACATCTATTTACATTATTTTATTGTGTAATGTACATGATTTTTTTTTATTCAAAAATATTTGAAGTAAAAAATAATAAAAACTGTAAACAAAATACAAAACAAACAAAAGATTAATATTAAATCAGCTAACAAAAATTTTACAGTTTGATTTTGCGTCATCAACAATGATATGCATAGATATAAAGTATATATATAAATTTTTAGACACAAAAAAAAAAAAACAAAAAAAAATTTATTCATATAAATTCATATGGCGGTGTTATAACTTATAAATATTATGTATGAAATTTAAACTTAGAAAGAAAATTAAATAAAAGTTTAAGTTAGTCGGATCAAAAAATGTTCTATGGTAAAGTTGTTGCTCTTTACTTGTGTAACCATTTTTTTTTTCTTACAAATTTTTCTCATAATATTTTTCTGTTACGAATATTCGTAAAAAACTTAAAAATTACACTAGTAAATTATTCTACTTCCGGTTGTCCGATTTGCTCCAAAAGCTTTATCAATCCGAGATATTTACATCAAAACCTTAAATATGAAATTTCAAAAAATTCCGCTGACTGTACACGTGCCCACAGTAGACCCACATAGACATACATCGCGCTAAAAAAAAATGTTTACAACCTTCTCAGCACCGGAGTAATGAATTTGTGTCAAAATCTCGGGTACAAATTTTTAGTATGAAAATAATACCTACCTTATACATAATTGTATGCGGTCGGTAAAAAAGAGAACATTTCATCATGTTAAAAATATATATACTGGTTTTCACAATTATTTAATAGACCATTGTAATTGAGTGTGATAATCGAAATTGAAAATAAAATACACTGAATTATGGAATATATACATGTGATTTGCTATTAAAAATTTGATATAGTATTATTTCTACTTTGTATCGGGTTGAAGTTTTTTTTTTTCTATTTCAGATGTCATTCAATTGTCCCTTGATTGAAATTTATAGAATTCCTGATGCACAAATCCATTTCAGATGTCAAAGATACACAAATATACATATGTAAATGATTTTTTGGTAATTTGTTTGAAATTTGTAGTAATTTAAATAATATACAGATACATTTTGTCATTGCAATATTACATATGTATGTAGTTGTAATTTTTTTTTAGTTTAAATTTAAACTATAACTTATTGTTGTTAATATGGTAGCTGTGGTCAGCTTTTATGTCATTGTTCAAAAGGAACCATTTATATTGATAGCTAAAAAATAGCTAATAAATTTAAAAAAAAGTTTTTTATAAAATTTTCTATCAATAATTATTAGATCCTCCGATCATCCGATGCAAGACTAGTTTGAACTTTTACATGAATTATATTTATTTATTATATTTTAAACTTATACAGAAAATTATTTACAAAATTATTTTAAATGTGTATAATGTACATATATGTATTTTTTTTATAATATTCATTTATATTTCAATAGCTAATTAGAACAAATTATTTTCATTTGGTATAACTAGCCTATACTTATACATGATTTTAAAGACCTCGAATTTGGGTATACCTAATTCTTATGTACAAATGCTAACATGTTAAAATAAAACATTAGCGGTCTTCACGTAAAAGTGCAAACTAGTTATGCATCGGAGGATCGGAGGATTTGAGGAAATTTTTGACAGAAATTGTTGTTGTTTCATGTATAAAAATTTGCACCGATCGCCAACAAAAATATCCTCTACTTTAACACTATATTGCATATTTTATTTTCTCGAGGAAATTTTTTTTGACGTTTAATCGAGGATATTTTTTTGAAGTTAATTTGACATTTTGTTTTTAGTATTTATTTGGAGTTTAGAAATTATTTGGTTTCGGTTTTGGAATTTATTGGGAGTGCATTAAATAAAAATAGCACATTCGACTAAATAATTTCTAAAAAATGCTTTAAAAAAATTTTTTTGGCGTTTTTTTTATTTAAAAATTATTTATGTTTCAAAATCAAAACTCAAAAATTATATTTTAGTTTTTCTAAGTGAAAAATAGATATTTATTCAAATAATATGTATAATATAACATATAGGATACCAACTAAAATGTTTTAAAAGTATTTAGGATACATACAACATTTCTGAAAAGATACCAATAAACGTTTCTCTAAACCTCTAAATAATTTCGTTTGTATGTATCCTTAATACATATTAAAGCTACTATAGGTATCAAATGTACATCATCATTTAATACGTCATAGTGCTTCAATGAAAATATTCACTAAATCAGGAGCATGCGATTCATCAGGAATATGCACTTATTATCCTCTATCCATAACGTATTAGATTATATTGTTATTTATGGACCCAATTGTAAGGAGTGTGAACTATTGGTTGATAAAGCCATATTTGTCGCCTGAATTTATTAATTGATCTTGTCAACTTTGGGTTGATCAATTTTTTTAGCGATAAAAATTTTTTGGTTGATTTTAAACAAAAAGTACTTGTTTTTTTATTAAATTATTTAAAAACTATTAAAAATATTTTCAAAAATGTAAGTAGTATGTATTGGATTTATCCCTAATATTTTTTTTGAATTCTTGTTATATTTTTAATATTTATTTTTTCTTCCGAGTCCTCGAAAAATAATTCTACCGAAATCATTACAATTATTTTTATTTTTATTGTCAAATATACTCCTTTAAAAAATTTTTTGAAAACAAGACTTAAATGTCGAGCTTATTTAAACATTTAATTTGATCAAAAATTTTTTTTATATATCATTGTATTCAATATTCACAATAGTTCAAAATTTTATCAGTTGATATTCGCAATGATAAAAATTTTATAGAACCTTGATAAAATTTATCAATTATTAACTAGTTAATGGTTGACACTCTCAATTAGGGCCCAAAAGGTATAACGGACACTGTAACTTTTTAATGTAGATCTATTGTGCTTCTCCTGTTACTACGTGTTGTGGATTTTGTCTCCACTTATAATAATTCTGTCAGCCCTCCTGCCTCTAAGAAAGTAAGGATTTGTATAGGGTTTATTTCTGATCTCTTTGGCATTTGCTCCTAGTTGCACATATTTTCCTCGGAGTAAAGCTACGCAATTTGAGAGTTTGTGATCTGGAGTTTCTTCTTCTTCTTGATAGGATCTGCATGTACCGTCATTTTCTATTCCAATTTTCTTTAAGTGACCCTTTAGTCGGCAGTGCCCCGACAGGAATTCTCAGTTTATTTTACAGAATCCTATGATTTTAGCATGTGTCTTCCAGTTATATTTTCCCAGAAGCTACTTAAATTGTCTGAGCCCGGCTTTTTCATTCCATAGTTGGTTTTCAAAATTTCATTCCATAGTTCCATAATTCAAAATTTAGATAGAATATTAAAATATATATTTTAAACATGTATGGACATGGCCAAAATGTAGAGCTTCTCCCGAATTTATTCTTCCGTTTTTTAACACGTTGTTAACAAATTTGTAAATTTTCTTATTATTTGATCCAAATTGTAAGGAAAACTTGGATCTTTTTCTATTATATTCTTCAATACATATTTCCACATATATACATATTATTTTTTTGCATTTATTATCAGAATTGTAGGTATCGTTATTTTCCAATCGGACTACGACTTGTAGTTTTATTTGATTAGAAGACCATCTAAATTTTAAAATGTAACAATTATATTTTATTTCAATTACTTTTCTATGTTTCAAATTTTAAAATATAATTAAAATTTCATAAGAAAAAATACACAAAATTACACTTATTTTTCAGAACCAGAATTCATTAAAAAAAAAATATATTTATATTTCTCCTTTTGTACTGTTCACACCAAATAACAATCAACAACTACTTGCCCTGCTTTATATGCCCAAATTTTACTGACATTTCGACTTTTTTTGCATAACCGAAAGAATGACGCTAGTCAACTGCATAACTAAAAGTTCGATGATAGTTGACTTTTTGATGGTTGCAGAGCAAACGACATTACCGGAATGCAGGGTATGCCACAAAAAGGTTCGGGACCTGTAAAGGGATTTTGCAGCTCCTTCTTTTGCATGTCGATCCACTTTCTTATTTGCCTCTATACCTATCTATCCAAGTACTCAGTAGAGGGTTACTTTATTATTTGTTCTCAAGCAGCTTAGTTTAACTACTCCCAAACTAATTGGGATTTAATTGCTTGTGAGTTTAGTGCCTTTATGGCTGCTTGACTATCTAATAGAATAGCTATTTCTCTATTTTTATATCCTCTATCGAGGTTGCATTATATGCATCAATTGCATATACTTCAGCTTAAAATATACTAGGGAATTTCCCCAATGATTCTGAGTATTTGGCGTCTGGCCCTTTTACTCCAAACGGTTCCTTTCGATGTTTTTGAACCATCAGTAAACTATCGCAATAGATGTTGTTCAAGAGTATAACTGGCAGAGCCATTACATCACTCTCTCTTGATACTTAGTTTTATCATAAAATTTTTTGTAAAACTGTATTTCATAGCCATTTCACCTTGGAAAAGTTCAATAAGGGGTATACATTTGAAGAGTAGACAATAGTCCCTGTAGTTCATACATTTCCCCCTACTAAATCGCTCTTGACTCATCCGTATCCCTAGTATCCGAGTCGTAGCCTTTACCTTCATAACTGCAGTCGAGCAGGTTCGCATTGCTCCCATAATGCAAATACAAGCAAGTCTTTGCACTTTATTAAGTGTAGTGTCCTTGTTGTCGTCAGTTGGATTCTTTTAGACGGTATCATACGGTACCATAAGTGATCATTGGTTTCACCATCATAGTATACATACACCTCAGATTCGCAGGACGCCAACCTCACGGCCTTTGTCGCTGTTGTTTTGATGTGTTTATTCCATATAATCTTCCTGTCGAATTTTAGACTGTTTAATTCCTCCCTCTCAGTTTAATTCCCTTTTGGATAATATCACAAAGGGCTTTCTCAAATTTGCCTCTTACAATTGGCTTGCCTAGACAATCAATGATATTGTTATTCAGGTTTATTAAGAGTTCATTAGCAACGAGACTCCACGTTAGGGGAAATAAAACTCCGCCTTGCGGATAGCCTCGTGCCAGAAACTTGGCCATCCAGGCTGTTATTATGTTATTTACATTTATGTTAAAAAGGAATCTATCAACTGCTTCGTGAGCAGTGTAGTGAAAAGCTCCCTCTATGTTCAAAAATGCACAAACCACAGTTACCTTACATTTAAATGCTATACTTATAGTATTGATTAATGTATATAGTGCAGTTTTAGTGGAACTTCCTGCATGGTATGTGTGCTGACTCCAATATTCGAGGTATTACCTCGAACATTGTTGTTCGAATATAGTTATCAACTATTTTTTCCATCGTTTTAAGCAAAAACGATGTTAGACTGATTGGTCTGAAGGTTTTAGTGTTGATGGTGTCTGGCTTACTTACCTTCGGTATGAATATTACCCTAGCCGTTCTCCAATTCCTTAGTATTGTAGCCGCTAAGCTACTTCTTACGATTTTCAATAAATGATCATTACAAAATGGTTCAAATTCAAATGCAAACGTTATCAACCAATGATTAGAAAATAGTCAACTTTTTATAAAGTTTACCATATAGTTGACTACATAGTTGACAAAAAGCTAAAAAAAATACGGTTAATAGCTATACCTATTTTAGCTGATCTTTAACTGATTATCATAAAATTATAAATATTTCAGTCTTAATTTAAAATTTCAGATAAAAACTACAAGTTATTTTGTACCTAACGACGAAGGAAAATTCCAGTCAATGATTTTTAATATTGCAAAAAAAAAAAAATTTCCATAGACTTGGAAATATTTGAAAAATAGAATGGAAATATGCGTAAGTTCAATTAGCCAGAAAATAAATGATTTATTTAACTACTGAAAAATTAATGAAAATATTTATTTTTAATTATTTTTTTTTTTTGCTATAAAATTTTTTTTTACATCAAAATTTCATTTTAAAATGAATGAATGAAATAAATGAATTTCTCGTTCAACATATTATTAGCTGTTCGTTTAAATACATTTCATGAATTTAAATTCTAAATAAAGTTTTAATGTGAAGCGAAACGCACAGCATAATTTATTTTGATATAGGGGCCTCGGTGGCCTAGTGGGTAAGAGCCCGAAGGAGCGTGAGTTCGAGTCCCACACACGTCGTAAAAGTTATTACGACATGTGCAGCCACGTCTGAACAGAAAAGGCTGTGTAATTTCCTGTCCACATTTATGTGGCAGAGAAATGCTTTAAAAAACAAAAAAAAATATTTTGATATAATATTATATATACATATATCATTGTAAAATTAAAGAAGAGATAGATGCGGTGGTTTATTTTAGTGCAATTATCAGAAATGGAAGCATATAATTTATTTCAAATCTGCTGTATAGCATGTATATTTTCTCGTTAATGTTTAATTTTCATCAGTTTCGCGGTACTTTTGACAATACTTAAACTTTAAAAACACAATTATTTATAATTGAACTAAACAAATAAATTTTGACAATAGTAAAATGACGGTTGACATCAAATTGAAATAATGAAAAGAAAAAGTGTTTATATACATATATTTAAATTTTAATTTATTTTACATTTCAATTTGTAACTGAAAAATAAAAAAGTTCAAAATAAATAAATTGCATATTTTATTTTTATTTTATATGTCAAAAGCATACATATGTACATATCCATACATACATACATTTACATATGCACATGAAAAGAAATAATTGTAAAATAGCAAAATAATAACAGAATTTTTTTTTTTATTTGCAATTCAACGTTTCTATATTAATTTGTTTTTTTTTTTTTTTTTTTTTCGTTTTTATAAAATATTTTGTTATACATGTGAAAACGAATCACTATACTAATCGTAAAATTAGTTAATATGTATGTAATATTTATTTATTTATTTTTTCTATAATTAATTTAACATTACGTTTTTTTTAGTTAAAAGAATAAAAACTACACAATTTTCATAATTTAATTTACGGAAAAAAAAAATTTTATTTTTTAAAATACGATAATTAAATAAAAATTATGTACGTGTATATGTATACATAATATAAGTATTCTCTGAACTTTGTTAAATCACAGAGAGAAAAAAAAAATTTAAAATTAAAAATAAAAACAAGCAACAACAAAATATGATATTAATCTTAAGCTATATTTTAAGATAAAAATTTGTGCGCGATATAAAAACTGTAATTAAAAAAAAAAAACAAAGTAGTAAATAAAAATTTCATAAAAAAAAAAAGGGAAAAACCCATAACCATTTTTAACAACAAACCAACATACAACATAAATTTTCATATTTAACAAAAACAAAAAAAAAAACAAAAAAAAAACAAAAGAAAAAAAATATTATTGTAAATTAATTTATAGTATTTGATTGTAAACCATAAATATTATAATATAATAAATTAATAAAATAATAATAATATTAAATTCATATATTTATATAAGATATATGTATATATATATATATACATATATACCTTATATAATAAATATATATATTTTAAGAATTTTATTATATTAGAAAACTAAAAATAATAATAAAAAAAAACAAAAAAAAAAACATAACGCTATATACAAAAAAAAAAATTAAAAAAAGAAAAAAAAAAGGAAAATAATAAAATAACTAAACAAAATAATATTAAATATAAAACAAAACAAAAAAAGAATTATATATATATATATATATACATATTAGGTATATGTATACGTATATTAGATTTAAAGCCATAAAAAATTCTTCAATCAATTACAATTTAAATTTTTTTTTTTTTCTAATTTTTTTTTTTTTTTTAATATAAAGATAACACAATTTCAAACAATAAATATATAAATTTCTTATAAAATTAACATAATAAGAGGATTTTAACGATTAGGTGTAAGATTTTATTGTACAAAAGGTTAACATTCATTATAACTAAGTTTACCCCATTCATCACCACCAATATACCAGTTTTTATAAATTTTCAAGTAAAATTAATTTTAAAACTATTGTAAAATTTTACAATGTTTGAAACTATTAAATTTTAAATAATTTGTTTTTGTATTGTAAATTAGATTAACTATTTGTGGAAAAGTTAAAGATAAATATATTTAATATTATGATATTTAAGTACATAATATATAGAAAATATGAACATTTTTAAATGGTTTTTTTTTTTTTTTTTTATAAATATATTATTAAAAATACAGTCCGTGCCAATATGTAAAATTTAAATAAAATCAAAATAATTTTTACAGTTATTATTTTATTAAGTCACATTATGCCGCAGTTGTGGTGAACAGAATGAGAAAGAAACCATTATACACTTCACGTATAAATGCCCAGCGCTGGCCAGGGCCAAAAGAGCAGCTCTGGGTAGCCATGAATTTAACGATCTTAACGATCTAGCGACTAAGCAACCTGTAGAAATGGTAAGGTTCCTGAATGCCGCGAAATGGATCTGAAATTAAATCCGTTATAGCCTAAACATAAGCCTTATGGTCACCGTAGTGGTAGTAAAACGGTGTTAACGTGCTAATTGTGGTCTTGTCACGGTTGACAGGAGCAGCCACATATACCAACCAACCAACCAACCAACCATTTTATTAACTAAAAATTTTTGTATTATATTTTTTATTTAATTCATAACAAATAACTAGAACAAAAAAAATTAAACAAAAAATCCCAGAAAAACAATTAACCATTAAAAAAAAGACGCCACAATTATTTGCATGTGCGAAATAGGTGCCAACATTATTTGCACTATTACATAAAGTGTTCTAGAAAAGAAAACGCTCAAAAATTTTTTCTATTTTATGACCTACAAAAATAAAAAAAGATCTTACCTAATATTTTGTGTTTCCGCCTTTATTATTAATAACTTCTTGGAGTCGTTAAGGTATTGAGTTTATTAAATTATGTACTACTTCTACAGATATTTGTTTCCAAGCAGAAATAGAGTCTGTCCATGCTTCTTCAGCAGTCTTTCCTATTTTCTGAGAAATTTTAAAATTCTACCATATGCCAAATATTCTCTATAGGGGATCGGGGCTTTGTAGCGGCCAAGTTAAAACTTTTTGTCCAACATCAGACAAAAATTTTTATATCATAAGAATTTGGGGCGTTATCATGTTGTAAAATGAAGTTAAGTCCAATTAAATTATCACCTGCAACTGTTGCATAATCGTTTATAACAAATTATCTTTTCGGAACATATTGCTAACGGCCAAGTTCATTATAAGATATACAAGCCCATACCATTATTTTTCCTCCATAAGAATGGCGTGTTGGAGTGCAAACCCACTTATAGTTTTGTTCTTTTGAGCTGGAAAAATAGAAATGCTTCCCATACGTTCCGTTCCGTCCAATGAAAATGTAGTTTTATCTGTCCATAAAATTTGCCGCCAAAACTTAATTGGTTTATTAATGTATACCTTGGCAAATTTTAGGGGTAGATTTTTATTCGTCGAATTTATGTGTGGCAGTTTACGTATGTCTACTGTGTATGTTTTAATTTCTGCTTATTTAAGTCTTCTGTGAACAGTTGTTTTCCTAATATTGTTTTTGAGAACTTCATTAAAATCATTTAGAACATGTTGTAGAGTTGTAGAGGGGTTTTTTTCATAATGGAACGCAGTATTAATTTATCTTTTATAAGATTTGTAACTCGTTTTCTGCCTCTTCCAGAAACATTATTCAGCAATAATACAAGCATGCATTTCGTTAAATAATTCCAATTTTTGATCCACGTTCTTTTATTAAAGCTCTGCACAAATCAAACTTGACTGACTTTAAAATAATTAATATTTTCATGGTAATATTCTAGATTATATAAAATATTAACAAGCAACAGATGATTTAACGTATTCTAATCAAATTTATGTAATAGTGCACTTATTTCGCACGTGCAAATAATTGTGATGCCTTTGTTTTAATGTTTAATTGTTTTTCTGGGTTTTTTTTTTTAATTTTATTTGTTCTAGTTATTTGTCATGAATTAAATAAAGAATATAATACAAAAATTTTTAGTTAATAAAATAATAACTGTAAAAATTATTTTGATTTTATTTAAATTTTACATAAATTACATTGATGTAAATAAATTTGGCACGGACTGTATGTAATAAATTTTTAAAATGTTTCAGCTTGTACAAAAAAAAAAGAAAGAAAAAATTTTAAATTTAAATTAATATTTACACACTTTGTTGTTTGATTACGAGATTAGACAATATTTCATAATTACACAAAGTGTATACGTTTACAATAACAGCTTATATTCTAAAATTGTGTTTATTAACTTTTACACCTAATCGTAAAAATCTATAAATTTCTTTTTAATTTAATTTGTTTTTTTTTTTTTTATGTTTAAATAATTAAAAATAATTAATTGAAATAATTTAAATACTTTCCCCCATAATCAATTACACAAGTTCAGATATATATATATATATATATATATATATATACAAATAATTATAGTAAATAGAAATGGTGTTTAGTTTTTGTGTTGTAGCAATTTTGTAAATTTAAAAATTTCTTTTGCGCTATGCTATTAAAAAAAAAACAAAAAAAAAAAAAAAAACAAAAAAAAAATTAAAATTAAAATTTTAAACTACTTAAAAATTTTGTTTATATTTATTTATTTTTATTTTATTTATTTATTTATTTATTAATTTTTTTTTTTTTAATCTAATTAATACGCGTACGCCGGTTTTTAATTATATTATAATATTAGTGGTTATAATATATAGCATGTAACAAAATTGTAGTTTCCCATCGCTTTTTGTATTAATTGGAATAAAGTCATTGGAAATACAAAATATTTGGTAGCCATGACATATTATAATACATTGATTTGGAGAAGAAACAAAAAATTGTCAGTGAGTGAAACATCTAAAGTATTAGTTTTTTTTTTTTATTGTGAATATCTGTTTTTTAAATTATTATAACATAATATTATTTGTAGGTAGAGAAAATTAAATAAGAAAATTTTCAAAAATTTTGGAGAATTTTGGAAATTTACACTGGTAACACTGCTTCAGTACATTTGTTTCGAACTGTTTTTTTTTTTAAAGAAAATTCTAACGTTAACGATTTCATTGCTTCAGAACATTCTGTTCTGAACTTAAACTGTTATTTACTTTAAAAAAAATATATATTATTGCGGAGAGTCTTTTTTCTAATAAGTTTTTTTTTAAATATTAGAAATGTCAAAACAATTAAAAATTACAGCAAAAAAAAAAATAGCTCTGAACTAAAAAGTTAAAGTTAAATCAATTTTTGTTCCAGATAGAGAAAAAAAAAAAGTTCTGAACGTTTTTGAAAAATTGTCAGAATTCAAATTTCCATATAAAAAACATGCGTGCGCATGAATCACGCTTGAACAAATGTACTGAAGCAGTGAAATCCAGCATTATTGAAATCACATTAAATAAATTTTATAGGGTAATTCA
Organism: Poecilobothrus nobilitatus; assembly: GCA_947095535.1. Taxonomy (NCBI): domain Eukaryota; kingdom Metazoa; phylum Arthropoda; class Insecta; order Diptera; family Dolichopodidae; genus Poecilobothrus; species Poecilobothrus nobilitatus. The sequence goes on from OX352775.1 coordinate 6,187,436, forward strand.
AAATTAAAATAGAAGCATTTTCACATTTAATTATTATTTGATAATTATAAGTAACTAAAAAAAACTATCATGGTGGTCTTTATTATATTGTCAAAAATTGTCAAATTTGATTTGTTTCGTTCACTAAAATAATATCTAATGATAATGGTGTTTTTAAAATTTACTTTGCTTAATCAAAAGTAACAAAAAAGAATTAAAAGTGACAAAAAAAAAAAATATTATACATAAGTATATACTTTTGAAAAATATCCAAATAATTTTATTTATTTTTTTTAAAGGTGTGTGATTCCAGCCCAGAATTCAACATGAGAATACTATACAATATCTACATATTTGTATATAAGGGTACCTATCAGTTATCCAAAAGATCATGATTGATCTTGTTCGAATACAATTCTTATTTTTCATATCAGATTATTGAATTGATTGAAATGATTAGAATCGATCAATCGAAACAGTCTAATCTTCATATGATTGTTTAGTTTGATTAAATTGATTGAATTACTTGACTGACTGGATCGAAACTTTGTTTGTTTGATTTGATTGAAATTTTATTTATATATGTATATAGAAATTATAAGTTTATTACTATACTTTATTATCTATAAGACGTTGTTTACATTTGGGGGAAAAAGTACTTTACTCTAAAATTTTTAGGCAAGGGAAGAAAACGGGATTTAAAAAAAAAAACACGTACGAAAAATAAAATTTCGTACGTGTTCCGACAAAATGAAAAAGAAATGCAAAGAAATCGTCGTTTAATTTCTAATGTATACCAATGTTCTGACATGATTTCGCCAAGAAAAAAGCATCTTTTTCACCCTTAGTGTAAACATGAAAGTTGAAAAAGGAGTGGAAAAAGGTACGTTTGCCCCCCAAATGTAAGCAAGGTGTAAAATATGTTATGTAACACTGTAGGGTTTATGTAATATTGTATTATTATTAATCAAAATACTATAAAAAATTAAACTTCATACACGTAATACAGTTACAGTAAAAATTAATTTAATTAATTTAATACAGTTACAATTAAAAATTAAAGTAATTAATAAAAATTAAATTAATTAATTAATCATATTTTAAAACCATCCAATCAAGTAAATATACAAACACAATTTTTAAAATAATTACATCAATTTGATTAAACATATTCATATAATGATCGATCATTCAATTTGATCAATTAAACTTACTTCAACTTCATAAACATGATTAGCAATTTTTATGTAATAGACCGATTTGATTTTATTGAAATTTTTAATGATTGATTGAAATTGACCAAACATGTTTAGACGGTTTGAACTAAAGTCGCTAGTTGGGGCTCTAAAAACAGAGTGGAGTTTAATTCTTCCAAAATCCAATGATGTCAGATAATATGAAAAAAAAAACGAATTATAATCCTAATCTGAGGTTTCTCGGGGAAATCGTGCACCGAATCGTGCATCGAAAAATCTGAACATTTTGGGCATGCATCTAAATCAATAAAAATATGTGGAATGATGAAAAGTACGCAAAATGCCTGGGTTTTCTCTTTAGGTGTAAATCGTATTTCTCTTCAAGAGATCTGTCCAAAATCTATAAAGCGTATATACGACCTAAGATGGAATATAATTCACATATTTGGCTGACGAATCATCCACTTCTTTAAACTTTCTCTATCAAATTCAAAAACGCGCCATTCGTCTAATTAATGACACCATAGTGAGTAATACCTCATTTGACATCCGTCGTAATGTTGGAGCTTTTTCACTTTTTTATAGATATTTTATAGGTAATGACACTTGCTCAGTTTAAATAAAATCACTGATGCCTTCTCTTAAACAATTCCGACGCATCACAAGAAGGGCAGCAAATGCGTATTCCTACTATGTGGAATTAACTAAGTGGTACTCTACTGGTTATAGCAATTCGTTTGTTGTTAGAACTGCAAAAATGTGGAATTTATTATCATCCACCGTGTTCACAAAAGTTGGCGATTTTGGTATTTACAATTTGCCCATATTTAAGAAGAATCTCAACAGATTTTTCTCAAATTTATCCTTTAACTCCCCGTTATCCTTATTTGTTCCATTCCTATCCCATCGCATATAATCACAACTACTCCAAGTACAAAAGAATCATATTCCTAATTTGTGGTTTTAGAATAAAAAAAAAATAAATAAATAAAAATATAATTTTTGTACAACATATTACAAATTATGTATGTATGTACATATTAAAATATAGAATAATTATTATGTATGTATGTATATTTCATAATTTTAAACAAATTGATTGTCTAATTAATGAATAAAAGCTTATTGAATTTTGTAATCCGATAAAAGAATTTAAAACAAAGTAAATATGGAATAATAAACGAATTTGAGGGGATATTCTATTAATAATCCTTAGAGAGATGAGTAAGGATGAATTAAAAACAAAGAAAATGTTGAAAAAAGAGACTAGAGAATAAGTTTTGGAAAATACATATAATATTTTCATAGCTCCTATACTCCTACGAACTTAACAAACTTAAACTAGACTTTATCAAGTTCTATAGACCTGAATAGTGTAAAAAACAAAAAAAAATAAAATCAACCATATTATTTTGTAACACTTTACAATTTATGATTCATTACTGATTCATTTCAAATTCTGTTTTAAATAATTTACAAAATATTTAAAAGATAAATGAAAAAAGATTTAAAAAGCAAGTTTCAAAAATAGCAAGTTTATGAATATTTTTAATGAGAATTTTTGAATGTTTTGTTTTATTTATTTTATTAATTTTTAATTTTTATTTTACATACCAGGTTTTCTAAGAGAGAATTTACTTGTTTTAATGTTTTCTTCTATAAATTTTAATAACATACAAAATTCTTATACAAATTTCTCCAAAAAAATTTAATTTAGAACTGTCAAAAATGTTTAAATGGGTATCTATGTACGTAATATTGGAGCTTATGATTGCCAACGCACAGAAAACGCGCTGTTCGAAAAAGGGTTATTCATTAAAGATATATTAGTAGCACATAGCTATACTACTTGTACATATGATTAAAAGCGCGTGATTAAATTTTAATTCGAAATGAAAATTCGAAAAGGGGCCTCGATGGCCTAGTGAGTAAAAACGTATTGTGGGTTCCAATCTCACCACACGTCGTAAGAATTATTTCCCCTTACGACATTTACAGCCGTGTCTGAAAAATAAAGGCTGTGTAATTTCCTCAAGTTCACATTTATGTGGCTGAGAAATGCACTAAAAAAAAAATAAAAAAAAAATTCGAAAATTAAATGAAAATGTGTTGTCAAAAACAATTTTTAATATAATATAAACGTTAAGTTTCAATTGCAATTGATTTTAAAACGTGAATAGTGTTTCGTCCCAAAACGATATTTCGGATTTAAAGGGTTAAAAGTAAAATTTCCATTCCTAATTATTTTATTTTATCCTTCATACCAATTCAAGGTATTATTGTCCTGTTTGTTATTTTTCTCCTAATCACAAAAGGTATAAAACATTAGAAAACTTAAATTTTTAATTTTTTTCATTCATCATTTTCATTTTGTTTAGATTTAAAAATAAATGAAAAACTTACATAAATGTGTTTTTAAATTTTTTTAAAACGCCAACATGCATTTTACTTATACACAACAAATTAACGCCCTTTGCGACACTTTTTCAATCATACCTATACACAAATAAATAACTTCAAAAACAAAAATGTTTTCCGCGCGTTTTCAATCATACGATAATATAGTTAATTTGACATTTCCGGAAGAATTTACGTTTTCCGTATATTTTCAATAATAAAAAACGGATTATGTTCAACAAAATTAGATGTCTATTGTATGTCGTTAACGTGAGCGAAACGTCAAGTGTTCAAAATGTGTATTCATGTAAAACTTACAGTTGAGTTTTTGTTTGACAACAACAAACGAATATATTATTTGACTTTTGAAAGATACATACATTTGAGTTTGCATTTACATATTTCTATTTAAGTTTGTATAGTTTTTGTTTAATTTACATTCTGCAAAATTAAAAAAGGGATTTTTTTTTTTTAATTGATATTTGTTTGAAACTATTATTTAATTTTTTATATTTTAATTTTGTTTACAATAATTTTTGTTTAAAATCATAATTTAGCTAATGATGATAAAAGTAAATAAAAAGCATTTTTTCAAAATGTGCTGAAAATAAAGGAAAATTTGTTATATTATAAAAAGAACATTTGGTTTTAAAATAAAAAATATGCGACAATATTAATTTTTACATAATCTCAACATTATATTAATAGCTTCTATTACTTCATCAACATTTTCATTACTTAAATTTAAATTGTCATTGTAAACGGCACCTGCATCAATTTTTCTTATGATTTTATCTGGTATGACGAAATCGTAATAGCACATTTTCCAAAGTGCATTTAATTGCGAATTATTAAAATGCAATCAGTTAGATTTAATTCCTATTTCTAAATTTGATCTTAATTAGATTAAGTTGACTAAAAATACCTTTTACTTCTGTGTTTGAAATATATAAAACCAAAATTAAAACACTGCCAAAGTGGGCAATTTGAATATAAACAAGTAAAAATAACAGTAAGTCGATGCAACCGACTTATTTATACCCTACACCTAAAATATTCAAATTAAATTAAAAATCCATAAGTTATTTTAGTTAGGTATTTAATACAAGCTAAAACAAATAAATGCTGTTACAACCTTTGTACAAAATTTCAGGTTTCTATCTTTATTAAATTCGAAAATATGATTGTTAGGTCTTGGGAAGTGTGTGAATGCACGCGGACCACCACCCCAATTCATCTCAAATTTTAGAGACATCAACAGGGTAGAACATTCTTATATCAAATTTCAAGTTTATATATTTATTAATTTCGAAGATATGCTTGTTTGGTCTTAGGAGTTATGTGGCAGATACCCGAACAACCATTCTAATTCATCTTAAATTTTGGACAAATCAGGGATTCAGGAAACAACACCCTTGTACCAAATTTGAAGTTTCTGTCTTTATTAATTTCGAAGATATGCTTGTTCGGTTTTGGAAGTTGTATGGGAGGTACCCGAACGACCACTCCAATTCATCTCAAATTTTAGAGACATCAACAGGGTAGAACATTCTTATATCAAATTTCAAGTTTATATATTTATTAATTTCGAAGATATGCTTGTTTGGTCTTAGGAGTTATGTGGCAGATACCCGAACAACCATTCTAATTCATCTTAAATTTTGGACAAATCAGGGATTTAGGAAACAGCACCCTCGTATCAAATTTGAAGTTCCTATCTTTATTAATTTCGAAGATATGCATGTTCGGGTTTGGGAGTTGTATGGGAGGTACGCGAACAACCACTCCACTTCATCTCAAATTTTGGGGATATCAGGGATTCAGAAAAACACACCCTCGTACAAAATTTTAAGTTTCTATTTTTATTAATTTCGAAAATATGCGTATTAGGTTTTGGAAGTTGCATGGGAGGTACTCGAACGCATGGTCCGATTTCGCCCATTTACAATCCCCACCTTACCTTAGTCATTGTTAACCTACAGTATAAATTTCATCAAGCTAGCATCATTATTTTTTGAGTTATCGTGCGTACGGACGGACGGACGGACATCGCTAAATCGACTCCGGCGGTGATCCTGATTCAGAATATATATACATGTCTATACCTAACTCGCTTCCTTTTGGTGGTTACAAACACCATACCAAAGTTAATATACCCTATACTTAATGTGTAGGGTATAAAAACTAAAACTGTTAAACTTCAAAATTAATCAACATATACTGCTCACAATAGAAAAATACGAATCTGTTCACAATTCAAAAATATTGTATCAAACCAACTAAAACTTAGAAAAAATTTGCAAAAAGCAACCAATTTGACAAATTTACAAAAAAAAATTTTCAAAATATTAATAATTGTTCAATTTGAAAAATTGCCAAAAACAGTTCAACAAAAACAATTTCCAGTCAAAAAACAGCTGGCTGGATTTTTTTTTTTTTTTTCGGTTAAAACAATTGAAATCCAGTCTGGAAAGAAATTTGACTGAAAACATGTTAAAATGGCGACACTGCTGATCAGACAAAAAAAAAATATTTACCAAAAAATACTGAATACAAAGAAATATTTTATGAAACATATAACTTTGACATCTGCAAAAAGTGTTTACAGACGAATGGACTTTTAAGCATACCAATTTTTTTGATTGCGGAACAGAGTTTTTCATTCGAACGATTTTTCGATCGAACTTCAGCATAACCATATAAAGTTCCTAAAATCTTCTTTAATGGAAATATAAAAATGACAAATAAAAATGTTCTTTTATCAGCAAAATATTAGTAAATTTTTTTTTTTTGTTTTCACATCGATGACAGAATTCTAGACATTATGTGCATATGTATGTAGGTACTTATTATGTAATATTTTTTTTTTTTACAATCGCTTAGTAGCTGCGTGTTTTATTTTTTTCTTTGTATAACATTTGCTTTATTGATAAATTGAAAATTAAATAAATTAAAACTGTTAAAAGTTTTAAGTAAGTTTTTTTTTTTTTTAAATTAATTTAAGAAAAATCTCGATTAATTTTATTATGAATATATAGGTATGTATACACAGGTGATCCCGTTGCATATATTAGTTTATGCAATCATGTATATATGTTGAAACTTATGTATATTGATTGATTTTTATTTATACAGTCGGCAACGCATAACTGCAAAACAGATAAGTGTGCAAAAATAGATAAGTGTGCCCAAATGTAACCTAGTTTTAATCCTCGTGCCATTTGTAATAATCTCCAAACAAATTTGTTTGGATAACTGCAAAACTTAAGTGATAAGTGCAAATTTCTAATAACTGTACAGAATTTTCAAACCTATAAAACTAAAGTTTTCATTGAGTTAGTAACCGGATAAGTGCAAATCCGGAAATTATTATTCAAGTACTTTTTTTCTTAACTTGAGAGAGTTCCATCACTATTTAAATAGTTTTGATAAATTTTTTAATTGCCAATACTAAAAGAAAAAGTTAAAGTCAATTCATTGAATTAACAAAAAAAAAAAAAATAGTTGTTTTCTTATTTTTGAAGCTCACAACCACAAGCTACAATAGGCTCACAACCACAAGCCAGTACACATATGTGTGTATAAATTTTCTACATAATTATTACAGATCCATAAATGCAAATATGTGCACTTACCTATAATTGCAAATATCTCATAACTGTACAATTTTATTTGCCTGGTTGATGTGCACTTATCCGTTATCGACTGAAATAAAAACCGTAAATTATCTTTTTTAATTTTAAGAACTGTTTGCCATTTAATTCTGTAATATAGATCAATTAAAGTAATAACACAAAATTATTATTTAATAATTTAAATAATAATAACGTTTTTGACAAATGAATTTAATAAAAATTTTAAAAATTGCTTAAATTTTTTATTTTAAATTTGTCATTCTTAATATGTATCTAATATTTACAAAATTTAGAATTTTTAATTTTTCTAATCTAATTATAATTTCACACACACATAATTTTTAAACTATAAATTTCAAACTGTTATTTAAAAAATTTTAATCGACTCTCATTTATATTCACGCTCAATGTGTAGTGAAAAAAATATGAGTGTAAAAAGAAAAAATTAACTTTAATTACTTAAACTTTTATTAAAGTTGTATAAAAAATAATAAAACAAAAATAAAATCAAAATGCATACATCAACTTCAACGCGTAAAGTGAAAACGTAATTTAACGAAAGGAAATAAAATTAAAGATGTGGTGTAAATGGAAAAGACTTGTATTAAGAAAAAAAAAAAACGAAAAAAACCAAGAGGGAATAAAAAAATGAAAAAATGCGATAGAAAAGCGGATCAAAATGATACTTTTTTAAAATGTCATAAAATGCCCGATGTCATTAAAATTTGAATGCCCGAAACCAATTAAAAAAAAAAAAATTTGATAAACATATTTTTAATTTTCTTCTGAAAAAAAAATATTCAATTGCGTTAAATCAAATGGAAACGTCATTAATGCACATGACACAATATTCCTTTGAGTTTCAGTTTAAATGCAGATTTTTTTTTTTAAATATTAATTTTCGATTATTTTTATTATTTATTTAAGTTTTTAAAAATCTTTAAATTTTATTTTTAAATATGTAATTTCTATTTTAATGATCTTTAATTTATTTTAAGGATATGGTTTGGATTAACGTCCGCGTCCGATTGTAATGAAATTTATTATAACGACACTTGGTAATGTCACCAACATTTCATAGAAGAGCACTTTGACCGATCGATTCTTGTTTCAATTTCGCATTTATGTCCTCTGGTAGGACTATTTGCCAAGTCTTACCATACTTGTCATATACCGTTGAAAAGAGGTTGAATAGTCTTTTCTAACGGTATAATAATAAATATATAATGTCCTTGAAAATTTTACATGTATAGCGGGTTTTTTGAAAGTTTTAATTTTTTTTTATCGAAATTTCCACTTGAAACTGCAATATCTCAAAAACGGTAACACCGATTAAGATGAAACAAGAAATATATTAAAGATAGTATTATGATCGACAATTATGTAGAAAATGGTTCTTGTACATTACCGTAGACGAAAATTATAACGGTTAATGTAAAATACTACAAAATAATAGGAAAATAATGAAATAATCAATTAGACCTTCAAATGACCTTGTCGGTCAAAGTGGTCTTCTATGAAATGTTGGTGACATCAGTAAGTTCCGTTATAAAAAATTTCACTTCAATCGGACTTGGACGCTAATCCAAACCATTTCCTATTTTAATTATTCTATTTACATTTTATTACAAAAAAAAAAAAAAAGAATCTGTTCAAAAATATAGAAGAAAAAATACCATATATCGGTTTTTAATCAATGATTCATCGCACATCGCACATTTCCTTTCTGTTTACGTTTGAGATTTTGTTTTTCATGAAACTGGACATGGACAATTGACTATGATTTCAATTAATAAATGTTTTTATTTTATTTCTTTTTTTAAAGGGTTCAACAACCTAAATAAAACCCTACGACGTACAATTTTTATACCCCGCAATACGTTGATACATCGACTACGGAAGGATTCGTCAATTTCGGAATAATTGATACGCGCGTACAATTTTTTATTTCTATTTTCATTTTTAAATTTTTTTATTTTTTTTTTACTTTTTTAAAACATTTGCCTTGACAACACATTAAAAAAGAACAAAAAAATTTTATACGCTTTATTAATTTTAAAATTTTAAAAACTTGATGTACAGTATGATGTACGTCGCAAATTGAATTACCTTCAATATACCAATTAGTATAGTTCACTTCAATTCAGTTGGATATGACAGGAAAAATGAGACATACGTATAACGGTAACCAAAATGACAGAGTTCAATATAAATTATACATACATATGTAAATTTCATATTTTTTCGTCGTAAATAACATAAGCATTCGGTAATAACATCAACAAACATAAGAAACATAACAAATCAAACAGTAAATATTGAAAATAATTGAATAAATGAGCGAATTAAAAAAAAAGCAAATATGTCTGATCTAATAAAAAGGTTAAAAGATGTAATAAACGATGAGAAAAAAAATCTCAATTTACTATGTCTCAATTCAATTCTAATGAAATTAATATAAGAATAACTACATACATATGTTTAACGAGACTTAACGAATCTAACATATGCCTATTATAGGCAATAACATTAGGTTTGCATAAGCGAAACTGAGAATGTCGTTAAATGACATTTACATATATCGAACTATGTCATTTTTTTTTTTTAATGCATTTATCTGCCACAAAAATGTGGACAGTAAATTACACAGCGTTTCCTGTTCAGGCGTGGCTGTAAATGTCGTAAGGGGGAATAACTCTTACGACGTGTGTGGAATTCGAACTCACACTCCCTCGGTGTTTACAGCTTATTTTATATGCTCTTACTCACTAGGCTACCGACGCCCCATTATGTCATTTCATTTATCGTTTTAATAAGAACTTTAAAGCATACTAAATTTGAAATCTAATTCATTATTTCTAAGATTCTCTTAAGACAAAAGTTATAGAAAAACTTTAAAAAAATCAGTTTTTCAAATTTTTTGAGTTATTCTGTGACTGTTGTTTTACGTATTTAGTAAGCAATTAGAATTTAGTCAGCTTATTTCAATCAGGTAGGTATATGAAAGAAAAAGTTATACTTGTAATATAAGCACTAATATTTTGGCCAGTGCTTAAGTCAATTTAAAGACAAATTCAGTTTTTTTTTTTTTTATGACGATGGAAAATATCGAAAATCAGTCAAAGGAACTGCCATGAGGTTGTTGATTTTAGTAGTGTTGAACTTTAACCAACCAAAACCACTCCCTTTGAAACCAAACTTTGGGATGGGTCCTTCAATACATAATATATTATGTAGGTACATTTTGGTTTAGGAGATATCGCGATGTGGAAAGAATTAATTGGAAAGTTGGGTTTGGAAATAATTAGGATTACAGAGTTAGTATAGTTATATTAAATTCTACAATAAATCATAATACAGATTATCCAGAAAATTTTCATTTTTCGATATTTTAATACTTATTTGATTTTAAAAATTTTTTTTTTCTTTTTAGTAATACATTTTACTTTTAATTTTATTTTTATACAAAATTGCTATTGCAAAGTTAAACAGTTTATTTCATATTAACACAGAAATTATTAATTCTTTTTTATAACCCGATAATAATGTTAAATTTTTAACGAATTTTCCTTTTTATTTATTAACGCAAACTATAAATTTAAAAATAAATTGTATGAAAAATTTAAAAGACAAAAAAATAACAACATAAGCACGAAACAAAACAAAATAACGAAAAAAAAAATAAATAACTAAAATCCAATAATTCCTATTTCTAAAATAAAAAAAAAAATATATTGTAAAATAAAATAAAATTTATATTTAAAAAAGAAAAATAAAGAATAAACAGTAATTTTTTTTTTAATAGATACAAAATGTATACTGGGTGCTTTAGGTTAAATCTGGTATAATCTGGTATAGAGCAAGAAATGATTCAAAAAACATCAAAACAAAAAAATAATTTCAGTTAAAGTAAAAATGACATACATTATATACCTATATAGTATATATGCATATATAAAAAACAAAAACAGAAAATAAAAATCATTTTTCAAATCAAATTTTATGGAACAACTTTTTTATGTAGCCCCATCCATTACGGAGCTACAGCCCCTCAAATTCTGAAAAAGCCCTATTTTTGAATGCATTTATCTCATGTTCTGCTTAAGATTTTTTTAATCTGAAGAAGTCATTCGACTTTTAGAATTAGTATAAGTTTGCTCAGAAATTTTTTTTGGACCATCCCCTGTTTATGAGCTATTAGGGCTCAAAAATATAAAATTTGCTATTTTTAGGTACCTGTAACTTAGGCATCTGTCCACATTTTTTTTCGGCAAGATATAAAAATTAAAGCTGCAGTAGTATAATTTTACGTGTGTTAACGGTTTTTTTTATAGTTTTATAGGGTTCCGGACTTACAACCTCTCAAAATTGCAGAAAAATCCTATTTTCACATTTTTTCTTATATGAAATTTTCAAATTTTGGAGTCACAATTCTAAACAGGTTGTATTACCTTTTGGAAATGTTCGCTTTTAAAAACTGTTGGTTTACATTCTACCTTGTTTTTTGTTTATTTATAATTTTATAGAAGTTGATGAACGTTACTTTGTAAATTTATTTTAAACGCTTAACTTTTTTTTGTTTTTCAATTAATTGTATTCAATAACTTCACCATATTTTTGGACCTCGATTTACGTCTACAAAAAGATTATCCTTTCGTGTAAAGTTAATTCACACAAAAACCAAAAAAAAAAAAAAAAGAAACAGATAAATCAATTACACACATATACATTAATATTATAGCGTATATAAGTATGTATATTTAATTTTTTTTATATAACTGATATAATATGCAATAATATTTGAAGGAAAAAAAAAAAAAATTAAAAATATAAATTGTAAATTAAAAAGCAAAAATTTTTAAGTTAAAATAAGTCATCTCAGATTAATATTAAGTTTATATATAATATATAAATAAATTATCTTATTCTTTAGACTCAAAACTTAAATTTGGTAATTATACATACCTACTAAGCATTATTTCTTAAGAGATTTTATATTTAGAAGAGAACTTTGACTCTTCAAAAGAATGTTAAGCCATAAAAAAGAAAAGAGATTAAAAAAAAAAAAAAAAAACAAACAAATATATAAATCGAAAAAAAAAAAAATTTAATTTGATTAATTTAAATTAAGTAGTAAATAATATACATATATATATATACATATATATATTTAACATGAAATACGGTTAATTGAAACTTTGTAAAAACTTAGATACATATACATATATATATATATTCAATATTATAATATAAATAAATAATATATACACTTAATAAATAAGAGATTATAATTTTTATTAAAATGCAAACTTTAAAAAAAAAAAAATATACATAAATGTATATACAATATATATATATACATATATATTATACAATATATATATATATATTAGTTTTTTGTGATTAAAAAAATTAATTCAAAGGTTAATTATTTAAATATTTAATAGTAAAGTAAATAAGAAAAGCAATATATTTTCTCTTATATTTATAACTTTTTTTTTTGTTTGCGCGCGTATGTTCGTTCAATCCTTTAGGAAAATTTAACAACAACAAAACATATAACTATATACCATATAACTTATATATATATTTTAACTAGCACAAAAAAAAAAAAAAAAGAAAACAAAATCTTCAATTATTTATTACTAACTATTAAGTAAATCCTGTGTTATTATGACTAACAAATTACACTTGCATGGTATTCAACAATACATTAAAATATTTTACTAATACATACATACATATAAATGTTCGCAACTTGGGATCATTTTTTTTCTGCTAGTTAATTTTTGCACGGTAACTACGAAATGTCAGTTATGCTGAATTCACTACTTCAGAACATTCTGTTCCGAACTAATTTTTGTAAAAGAGAATTCTAACGCTAACAATTCATTAAATTAACGCTAACAATTCATTTCTTCAGAACATTCTATTCCGAACAAAAAACAACAAAAACTAAACAGGAATAACATATTATTCCGCTCGTTCTGTCTTCTAATAAATTTTTTTTTTTTTTAATGTGAAAGGGAGCCTCGGTGGCCTAGTGGGTAAGAGCGTATAAAATACGCTGTAAACACTAAGGGAGTGTGGGTTCGCATACCACACACGTCGTAAGAGTTATTCTCTTAATAACTAAAAGTGTAATGTAAGCATTGTGAATGTGATCGATATTGTTAGTGGAACATGTAACTCGCGCATAAGTTCTGAACAAATGTACTGAAACTAATGCAGCGAATCCAAAAATACTAAATGGCGCAGTATTAAACAAAAAATTTAAAATATGCGAGTATATGACATAACAAAAACAAAAAAAAATTTTTTTATTTTTTTTTCTTGAAGATGTTAAATGGTCAAGAATTTAATGACGAATTCGATTGAAAAAAGCGACATTCAATTTTTACGATTAAATCTAGATTAAAAAATACTGAATTTTACTTAGTTTTATGTTCGATTTATACAAAAAAAAAAAAAGAAGCGTTTTAAAAATTTTTGAACCAAATCTAGATTTTTTCTCAGATTTTCTATTTTTTTTTATGTTTTTTTATACATAGATGTATGTACATATGTACTTATATATCATACTTACATATATATTACGTATATACATATGCAGATAATTTTTATATGTTATTTTGTTTGTTGACATTTATTAAAAACAAATGAAAGACATCAAACTCTCACAGTTTATATTTCGTATATACATACATACCTACAACGATAAAAGCAACAAAGAATTTAATCTTCGTTTTCTTGTTCGTTTAAAATAAAACAAAACTTCCTAAATGGTACTCTAATGGTTATAGCAATACGTTTGTTGTCAGAATTGCAAAAATGTGGAACCTATTACCATCCAAAAGTTGACGATTTTTTGATTTACAATTTGCACAAATTCAAGACGAATCTTAACAAATTTATGGCGCAATTACCGTCTCATTCCCCTTTATCCGCATTTTTCCCGGCCATATCCCATACAATTTAGTCACAACTACTTTTTAGTACAAAGGTACATACTCCTAGATTGAGATTATTGAATAAAAAAAAAAAAAAACAAAAAAAAAATTTTTCTAAAATTTCCAAACAAACCGAAATAGGTGTCATCATTATTCTATTTAAATAATTATTGAATTAATTTTAAGTAATTTTTAATTGAAATTTTGAATTAATTAATAAAATTATATAAAAATCATAAATTTTCGTAAAGTACACTCTGTATGTCTTTACCTCAAACTTTTGAATTTATTTCTGTTTTGATATTTCATTTGCATGATCCGCCTATATATATACTTATGTATGTATGTATGTCACACAGTTCACAGATAGTAAACACGTGCGTATATATTCTTTGACAACCTTTATGCTGCCCATACACGGCGGACCAGGTTTTAGAACAGGTCCGCGAACTTGATAAGTTGTATCGTGTATGGGCAAGTTCTAAAACCATTTTGATGGTTGGAAGTTGATTGGAAATTTTAATTTTTTTGGGCGGAGTCTTTGGTTTATGGTTGAGTTGCATCGTGTATAGGCAAGTTGTACAACTTAAATGTCATTTTAACATTGAGATTTTTTAAAAATAATAAAAATATAAAGTACATAATTACATAATGGTTGGATGATAAAACCTGTTCGCGTACCAAGTTTACAACCTAGTCCGCTGTGTATGAGCAGCATTATGCCTATCCGTTTTGCATGAAATAACTTGCTAAGTAGGGAGGCAGAATAATGTAATTATAAAATACTTTTTAAATATGTACTTACATATATGTATGTATACTTAAAATAAATATTAAACTGTTTCTCTTATTGTGAATTTTTTATAAGCCTACAAATATACACATTCGAATAATTATATCTAATATCAGTTAATATATGTATATTTATAACGATTTATATATTTTATAAAAATTGTGTATAGGTATATATATATATATATTTATATATATATTTATATATACATACAAAGGGGTCTGAAGTAAAAAGGGTACAAGTGCAATTTTTGAAAAGAATGAGATACCTGCAAATTTTGAATATTTGTATTCAAAAAGTATTATATTCGATATTTTATTTAGTAGTAAAGTACATACAAGTAAGTTGAAGAAGAAGTTGCTACTAAATAAAATATCGAATATAATATTTTTTGAATGTAAATGTTCGGAATTTGCACTTGTCTCATGTTGTTTTTTAAAATTGCACTTGTACCCTTCTACTTCTGACCCTTACTATTATATACCTATACTAATTGTATGTATGAATAAATTATTATTAATTTTTTTTTTTTTAGTAATTTTAAAAGGGTTAATGTTAAAAATAATGATATGACACAACAATTATATAAAATATGTAATAAAAAAAAAATATATATACATATATATATAAAAATGTATGAAATAATTTTTTCTCAATTTACAAGACTTTAAACAACAAACAGAAGAAAAAACAAAAAAAAATAAAAATTAAAATAAAATAAAAAAAAAAAAACAAAAAAAAACACAACTCCATGTATTTTAATTAAATATAAATATAAGTAATATACATATATATTACAAAATTAAAAAAAAAAAAAACAAACTATTTTAAATTTACATTATTTATAATATAAATTCCAAAATATTTTTTATTTGAAGCATAAAAACAATAAAAAAAAATTTTTAAAACAAAATATTGATGTTTTTTTTTTATATTTATTTATTAATTTTGTAGTAACGTATTTTCAGTCAAAATAATATTATAAAATTTCAATTTATAGAGTCTTAGAGAGAGGGAGAGAAATTTTATAAATTTTAGAAATGAAAAAAAAACAAAAAAAACATTTGAATTCAAAAAAAAATAAGAAACTTTAAAGCTTTAATTTTCATAAAAAAAAAAGCTTTTAAAAAGATAAAATCCTTACTATTAGACTTTAAGTCTTTACGATATGTGAGCAACAGTTTCGAAGCCTTCTCCTCCGGCTTAAAAAAATGAAGGAAAATATAATCCTAATCCATGAACCTTGGTTAGAAAAAGGAAAAGTCTACGAACTCAGGATTACAAAGTACAATATGTAATATTGCAATAGCATATACGAAACATTAGCTTTGGAATTTTATCAAAGAAAACCGTAAAAATGATTGCCTAATTTTAACAGTGAAGATGGAGTCTCTGTTAACCTGGAATTTAATGACAAGGCTTACCGAATAATGTCTGCGCGAACCTCTGTCTGCCTATGAACATCAGAGCCAACTTCCTCTGGATATCCTACGAAATTGCTATTAGGCAAGCGGAGAGCAACAAAATTTGGTCTGATTATTAGTGATGCTAACGCCCACAATATGTTTTAAAAAAAGATACGTTCTGTGATCTTCTGTCTTGATACAAATTTTGAGTCCTTACAATATGTGAAGGGCAGTTTAGAAAATTACGACTAGCTGAAGCTGGCGGACGAATGATTAGGTATATACCCCATCTAGTGTAAGACTGCACAAGTTCCACATATTTCAAAAAAGGATAATTCAAACGATCCCTTTAATTATCGTCCTATTGCTATTACTATTGCTATGGAAACTATTATTATTGCTATGGATAATAATTAGAAAGCTTATGAAATATCTGGATATCAAAGGTTTGATTCATGACAAGTTAATATGGGTTCAGAACCCATTCTTTAAAAAGTGACCTGGGCATCTACCAATACACATGTAACAAAACCGCATTGCAAAATTGTGCTGCCGTTAAAATTTTTTCAAATCCTGACATTTTTTTCTTGACATTTTGACAGTTATAGTTTCCTTTAAAATCTTTAAGTCTGTAAACAATTGAAATTGTTTGTAGTTAATAAAAAAAATTTTTCTTTTTTTATATAACAAAAATAAGCAAATAAATAAGAAAAGAAAATTAAAATAAGTAAATGGGATTCTATGGCATTATATTTTAGTAATAGTGAAGAAAATAATAGCGCAGTTCAGCGAAAGATTCTTAGGGATAAATCTAATATTATGGAAATGCCCACCAAAAAGTAAGTATGATGCTTTATTCTTAGATAAAAGAAGGATTTTTAATGATTCTTTATTTTATTTTATAATTTAGATTTATCAAAAACTTTAAGCTATCAAAATAAGCGTTTTTGTATGTATTAGAATAAATTTGAGTCTTCTCCAAACACTCGTCGAGTTAAGTTCCATATTTTATTTTTTTTTCTGAGATCTTTGAATATATATATATATATTTCCTTCTTTATATGTCGGTAAATTGCTCTAAATGCAACATTTTGATTGAAAACGATTTAAAGATAAAATGTGGATCATTTTGTGATATAATTTACTGCTTAAAATGTTCTAAATGTTACGGATGGTGCCTTGAAATTGTTGAATAATGGCAATTGTAATATTATTTGGAGATGTGATTCATATTGCTGCATTTCTATTAAGGATATAATGGTGAAATTGATGGTTTGACTGCTGATATATCATCCTTTAAGAATTATTCGGTAAAGCTGTCCAACTTAAATTTAAATTACCTTATTAAATTATTAATAAGGAATAAACTGAAATCCAGTTTCCACAAAAACAATAAGTGGTAAAAAATTTTCATCTAATCAGGAGATATGAAATTCTTCATCAAATTAAGATATCCCACGTATTGTTATTGAATCACAAGTTGCTACCAACATTTCTTCCGAATTAGTCATTATACAACGCCTAAAATGGCTACACATTTCTAAATTCGATAGAAATACTTCGTCAGTTAATGTTACTAAATTTATATCCGAATCGTCTATTGCCAATTGACGATTCGGATATTAAACGCTTTAAACTTGAAAAAGGAAAGATGCAGATCTTATCTGACTCATGGTGCAGTGGTTAAGTCGCCAACCTTTCAATCGAAGGGTTTTGGGTTCAAACCACGATCAGGTCATAAATAAAAAATATAATATATATAATAATATTAATAAGAATACTAATACCAATAATAGTAATCGCTACAGTGACAGTGGGGGTTGCCTTCAATAATTATCTCATGTATACTATATACGGATTCATTGTTTCCTTACAGTCCCACTCCCAATTCAATGTTTCCGTATCTATTTCCAATATACTGCGTTCACAGGTAAGGGTTTCATCCCATTATATTGGCTAAAGGGGGGGGGGGGTGAGTTTAGTCAGTAAGAATCTGACACTACCAAGGGAGAAATTCTTGGTGTCTTTGGAAACCTCCCTTAGGAAAAAAAAAATAAAATAAAAAATAAATTAAATACTATTTCTTTTAAAAATAAATGTTCCGCATATTTATTTATAAAAGAAATGGTATTTATATTTCAAAATGGTTAAGCTTCAAAAATTCTGGCCAGTTGGAGTAGAAATAAAAATTTCAAACGACAGTACACCTAAATCCAATACACCTTAATCAAATATTAACATGTCGCCAATTGCATTTTGCTCATCAAAATCAATTACACAGTTATCTTCTCTCATGATATCAATGACAACTGTAATTCTGAACACTTACTTTTCAACAGAAAAATGAACCATATAGTTTAAATGATATGGCGGTAAGTTTACTTTAATAATAAATAATATTTAAAACAATTATGAAGTATGTATGAAAAAATTGAATTAGATATGTGACCACAACACGAGAATTAGAGCTGTAGATGAGCCGCTTCTGGGAGGTGCTTCTCATGATTCTCATATCTGATCATTGAGTAAAGAAAGAGAATTTTATAAAAGGCTTTATAATGATGGTGACAAATTAACTTGGATATTAGGTAATTTAAAAAAAAAATTTTTGTTTGTACATGGGTGTAATAACATAAGATATAATCTATAATTTTAGAAAATTCGGGATGTCCTTTAGAGCCGTGGTTGTTAATACCATATCGGGAGGCTTCAGAAGGCAGTACTGAAGCAAATTTCAATTATGTGCATGCAAAGTTAAGAAATGTTGTTGAACGTACTTTTGGTATATTAAAATTTAGATGTTTATTAGCAGCATTAGAATTTCACTACTCACCATTAAATACAAATACTGCGCACTTTTAAATATATTAAATACAGTTGTATCGCACTTCATAATATTTACCTAAATTTTAAAATACCATACTGTGAAAAATGATGCTAATTCGTGAAAATATAAAAAATGTACTAACATGCAACATACATATGCAAAATTGAATTCAATATTGTTTTATTTTTTTTTTATTATCTATCAAGAATAAAACATTACCAATATAAATAACTATTTTGTATTCCACTTATTTTAATTATAAAAATTTAGAAAACTTAATTTTTTTTAAAAACAAAAACATAATTAAAATAATGTATTATGTACTTTTTAGACTTCATTTGTACTTTTTCAAATAAAAAAAAAAAATACCTGACCCACATCCGAAGGGAACAATCACTAACAGTAAGATTAATTACTAATATCTTTACTTGCCAATAGTTGCATTGCTTCATCGTTTTGAAATTTTGCACAAGAAGTTTCGCCAAGTGGTTAAGTATACACCTATGGTGTATTAACCGATGAAGATCAAATCCTGCACAAGTAGCAAGTGTTTTAATTGGAAGTAAAATTACTGAGAAATGTGATTCTTGAACAAATTCCGCATGCTGACTGATGACGATGACTTAACTTCCACGACGCACATAAGTGGAGTTTGTGTCCTCTTAAATGGACTTAGTTCCATGAAAGTAAAATCCGTATTTAAATAGCCCTAAATTCTATTAAAATATAGAGATAAAAATTCCATGGAACTTATGATCAATTTGCTATGAGACATATAAGTTCCATTGAAATTAGTGACAATTTTGTTTAGTATTCAACCTATAATAGTCTTAAAATAGCCGATAGTTTAGAATAAAGTACGGAAACGATCCTACAACAACGAAATGGTGTTTTTATGTTGAGGACCTATTTCAAAATAAAAAAAACTATGTCCGAAATATTCGTAAAAAGCTTAAAAACTAAACTAAGTCCCTGGGAGACTATAACTCCGATGACTGAACCAAAATCCCTCTAAAAAATAAGACATAATTTCCCATAAAATTATGTATTTATATATTCATCCAATATATATAAGATATTCAATATTAAAACTTATGAGGTTAGTTGGTTACAAAATCGAGGTTGTTCCTTTTTTCGGAGTATTTATGTTTGATATGGAAAAAGGAAATATACTCTGATTTCGCATCTAACTCTAAAATTCCTCCTAGTTTCGTCTATGCGAAATTCCATTTTTGAATGGATTTTAAAGTTGGTTACAAAATCAAGATTGTCCTTTTTTTCAGAGTATTTATTTATTTATTCTGGTTAAAGAGAATACCCTGAATTTGTATCCAACTCTAAGATCTTATCATTCTGAAAAAAAGGAATGTCCTGATTTCGAATTCAACTGTAAAATTTTATCAAAAGAAATATTCAAATCAATAAAATTATACTTAAAAATAAAAAACAAAATGTTAAATATAATTATAATTGAATACTTGTACCCCAGATGGCCCATATGCTAAAGGCAAAAGGGTCCTAAAAATATCGGCAGATATTTATATCTGAACGATATAATACTAAAAAGAAAAAACTAGTAAACTACCACTTGGCGATTGTCCGATTTATTCTAAAAGCCTATCAATTCGAGATATTTTTGCCACTCATAACAGATCTCTTATCTTCCACTTATTAATTCCGCTTCATTATATGATATTATTTATTTATTTATATATTGATTTATTTATTTCAAGAAATTATGTATAAATTAAACGCTCCAAACACATATTTTCAAAATGCTTTAAATAATATAATTACAGATCCTTATGAAATCTAATGAATGATCTTTATATTCCATAAAGCATTTTCCAAACCTAAAATTGTATAAGAAGTTGATAATAGTATTATGGATAATCAAATCCAAACATTTGAAAATCATTGTCGAACGATAAACTTAATTCATTTGTTGTCAAATACCGTTAATGCGGTCGATAAAAATAGAAAAATAATAAACTGAGTTTACGAGAAAATCGCAGTTTTAATGAAATATTTTACTGAAAAACTGAAAAATATTTTAATTTATTTTTCTGTCATTAGATAGTCTCTGAACCAATAATGACATATGTATATATATTCGGAATCGTGACATCATAAAGTACCGTTATGTGATAATATCATTTTAAAAGCTTGTTCCCGGTATTTTGGAAGCGCAATTCTAATACATATATTGGAAACAATTTTAACCTTTCGCATTTCACGAACTATAACTGTTATATTATACTTATAAACTCTATTACTGTTATATTATTGTAATACAAAACATGAAGAAGAACATTTTGGATATACTTCCGCAGAGAGATGATCATCGTTCTAGATGACGTCATCATATAACGGTACTTTATATCTGAAAGTTTTCGAATATATATGTCTTTAGTACCGATACATATACAAGTATATATATAAAAGTCGCTTCAGACTATATGAATTCAGCGTGTCAGTTGTAAAAGAAGACAGAAAAACAGGCACTGTGAAGGTTCAAAAAATGAACTTTTGACATGTCAGATGACATTTCATATGTAAATTTTATTTTAGAATTGGTTCTAATTTTATCTGACTTTTCTTCTGTTTTTTATTCAGCCATGTCAGATGTAAAATATATATAGTCTGACTGAAGCAACCTTAAGTATTCAAAAATGTGAAATACAAAATATATTTACAAATATTAAATTAAAATATTTTGTTTTTTTAATGCATTTCTCTGCCACATAAATGTGAACAGGAAATTACACATTTCCTGTTCAGGCGTGGTTGTAAATGTCGTAAGGGGGAATAACTTTTACGACGTGTGTGGGATTCGAACCCACACTCCCTCGGTGTGTTTACAGCGTATTGTATATGCTCTTACCCACTAGGCCACCGAGGCCCCTTAAATTAAAATATAAAAACTTACCTTATGAATAAACTCAGAATTTAAAGTATTAGCTCCTTTTTTTTAGCTCTGGATGTTGAGAAAAAATAATTTGTTTTGTAAATAATTTCTAAAATTTTTTTTTTAAAGCAAAGAAAGGCAAACATTTTTTTTTTTGTGAAGTAAACTTTTAAAAACTATACAGCCGTTCTTCAATTTTAAAAACATAAATGCCCTTCATAAAGAAAAGCAAAAATCTTGGTATTTTATTTTTAGCTTAGCTTGTTACAGCAAATTGTTTTACTTCAGAATGCTTTATATAAAAATTTTGATATAAAAATTTTGATATTAAAATTTAATTTAAAATATTTTTATTGGGGATTTTTAGTTTTTAGAATCTTTATTGTTTCAAAGGCCATCTAGTGAAAGTTAAATAAATTAAAATATTTTTCAGTTTTTGTGCAATATAATTTTTGATATAACCAACTTTTTTAACTTAACTGAAGATTTTTTTTACTTTAAGAGAATATTTTTTTATTTTAACTGAAGACTGTTTTACTTTTAGTGAATATTTTCTACTTTAAGTCAAAGACTTTTTTTATTTTAAATTTGAAGAATTTTTACTTCAGTAATTTATATATCTAATATCCCACTTTTTATGTATTATATATGTATGTATGTAGGTATAACAGTTTTCAAAATTAAATATTAGTCGTCATCTGATATAGTTTTTTGTTTTTTTTTGCTAAGAAGGGAGTTTGGAATCTTCCAATGACACCAAGAATTTTCCCTTGGTACTATCAGATTCTTACGGACTAAACCCACCTCCCCCTTTTCCCAATATAATGGGATGAAACCCTTATCTGCTATTGCAGTATATTGGCTAGGGAGTAAGGATATGAAATAGGATGCGGAAATATTGCATTGGGAGTGGGACTGTATAAGGAAACAATGAATCCGCCTATTATTATTACTATTTTTGCCGTTACAACAGTTACAACAGTTACTGCATGAGGTAATTATGAATTGAAGGCAACCCCCACTGTCACTGTAGCAGCTATTATTATTGGTATTAGTATTACTTATTAATACTATTATTATTTAACTACAGAGTTAGGACCATCAGTGAATTACAACGTGCAGTAGTATATAACAGCTTCCTGCATGATATAACCAAAGATAGCTCCACTGCAGCAACTATTATTATTATTATTGTTATTATTATTATTATTAATTATACGATATACTTTATTACGATATGAAATTACTACATATTTTTTGTTTTATTTATATGACCTGACCGGGGTTTGAACCCAAGACCCTTCGATTTAAAAGCGGGCAACTTAACCAACTACGCCATGAGTCAGATCAAATCATCACATCAAATTTTCGAAATCATATCTATATGAACAAAAATTGTTAAATTCGATCTTAGCTCTTTATTTGAAAAGAAAATAAATGTTGAAATCAGAGTTTTATTTTTAATAGATACGATATTTTTTATATTTTTTTTTGTTTTTTTTTTTGTTACAAAATAATTTTAATTTTTTTTATATATATACAAATTAATAAAAACAATCTTCATCTTCTGGTTCAACTTTTGGAATACCTTGAATATTTGGATCACATATTGTACCTTGAATTGATTTTTCAATATTGGCTCGCATAATTTTAAAATTAATTTCTTCGTTATTTAATTTTGAATATAAAAATACTGGTAATTTATTACTTATTATCCAAACATTTTGATTAATTTCTTTATCAATTTTTAAATCATTTGGAAATACAATTCCTGATATATTTGTTGCAATAACACCTAAATTATTTTTACTGTATGGTTTATTTGTATCCCAGCATCCAATTGAATCACGATGTACTAATGTATAAAACATTATTTGATTACGACTAATACCAGATGTTGATGATTGTCCATTTAAACCTCGATTTCCTATTTGCATAACAGATTTTGATGCACCACCACCACCCGGTAACCAAATAGATTCATCTCTTAAAACTTTTGTTGATACCATAAATTCCTGTAATATCAAAAAAAGAAAAAACAACAAAAAAATTTAATAGAGAAATATTTAAATTACAAAAACAAAAAAATGCGTAATTTACACAGATAGTCTAAGTACAATAAAAGCAATTCAAAACACAGAAAACAATGAAACAATGGCTCCTCAAAGAATTAGGAATCATTTGCAGAAAAAACAATGAGTATACGCCCATTATGTGGGTACCAAATTATGTCTTAATTAGGGAAAATAAACTATCAAATCAAGCAGCTAAAATAGCCCACAGATTCCTACTAACAGCTGAAAGGATTCAATCTTTAACATTAGCCCTTAAAAAAATCAGCAAATACATAACAGTAAAGTCAAAAGAAAACTAGGACAATTGTATATATCATTTACTAAGCAACATACCGTCTTGAATAAAGACAAGGGATCGCAATAATCGTATTATCTATAGACAGCTCGGAATTAAAATCACACGAATAAGTTTGAATGCATCCTAGCAACTCACAAATACCTTTTAGAACATCAAAACTGTCCATCATGCCGTCATTGTAATGAACATTTTACAATAAAATATACGTTAACAGAATGTAGTCACAATTCGAACATCAATAACAGATACTGCGACAAACCAGAGCGAGCTCTCTTAGCAAACGATATAGTGATAAGCATATTAAGATACAGCATATTAAAGAACTCCTCTCTTTTCACGGAATCTGGAGTTTTAAAAAAAAAACCATTTTCTAAGGCAAAAACTTATTTTTGGAAACAAAAATGCTTTTTCTTTAGTACATTTTTAAAATGACATCTTTAATTTATATAAATAACTGACAATAAAGGGTTAAATGCAAATGCTATTTTAATATATGACCATACAGACTAATAGGAATAATTTAGATTAAGTTAAGTTAGATTAGGTTAAGTAGATTAAGTTAGGGTAAGTTTTATATAAATACATTTGAAATTACATTGATTTTTTTAAAATTTTTACAATGATGAAATTATAATATAATATTATTTGATTAGTAACATTTACAATAAGATAGTTAAATACTTATATAATACATTAATTTAACATAAAAAAACACTTATATTTTTAAATGTTAAAAACAAAAAAAAAAAACACCCAAAACCATTTTTTGTAAATTTTTGTTCTAGGTAATATAAATAAGACTATGTAAAAAAAAATTAAATAAAAGTTTATAATATAAAAAAAAAAAAAAAGGAAATAAAAATGCTTTTTATTAGTACATATTTACATAAATGACATCTTTTGATGTCATTATGACTGAACTGTCACAATGAATGTACAGTCAAATTAAATTTGTTAAATTTAAATCCTATTTTATTATTATCCTTGAAAGCAAAAAAAACACAACAGTAATAATACTAAGAAAATTTCGGAAAAGATCCAGTTGTATACCAAATTGAATGGTATGACTTGAGTCTAACGACAGCATCAATTTATTTCTCAAACAGAGACTTACACCATGAAACCAGTTATTAATCAAAAGACTTTTAGAATTAAGTCAGTTAGCATTTAAAAAACTGATTTGTAACAAACTCTTAAATCTCTTTTAATTATTTTTTACATAGATATACATACATATATTTCAACAACAAAGTATTTAAAATGGAAGGACCGAACCCGCATCCGAAATCCTAAAGACAAAATCTCAAAATCAAAAACCCCAAACCCCAAACCCAAAATCCCCAAAAAAAAAAGAATTCCAAATTTCAAAATCCCACAACATTGTCATTTCTATTGCTTTCTATGTTATTGTTATCTAGAAAAAGATTTTTGTTTTTTATTAGAAATATAAAAGCAACATTAATTATTAAATGTTTGTAATCATTTTATTTTGGATTTGAATAAAATTCTTGTCGAGTCATTAAATTACTGAACGGGCTGTACGAAAGTCCCTAAAATCAAAAACGAAAAACTTTCCCAAAAATATTCAAAAAAATTTCTTGTGTTTTAAAATCTTGTGTATTAAAAATCTCGCATTTTAAAACTAAATTTTTTAAAAATGTATAAAAATTAAATCTGATTCAGAATCTCGTATGAAATAAATATTCTGGAAAAAGGGTTAACTGTGATTTTCAGTCCTACTCTAAAAGCTCCCCTAATTTAAAATCTCATCTAAACATATATAAATAAATATTTTGGAAAAAGGGCCAACCCTGATTTTTGACTGCAACTCTAAAATCTTTCCTAATTCAGAATTTCGCATATACATAATATATAAAAATTCTGTAAAAGACCTATAAAACAGGGGACTGCCACCCCCAAAACCCCGCTAAACAAATGATTGAAACCCTGATTTTGTAACCAACTCTAAAATCTCTCCTAATTCAGATAAATACATAAAAAACATTAATAGTTCCTTATGATTTTATAACTTAGAATTTTTTTTACTGCAATTTTGTTTTTTTTGGGATATTGTCTTTTTTTTTTGGGATTTAGGTGGACTGCCGGCTTACGCTCCCAAACTCCATACCAAATAAATTATTGAAAACTTAAATTTATAATCAACTCTTACTTCCAAATTATTTTTCTTATAGAGGGTGTTTCCGACTTGATGGTCTTCCTTGAAATGGGTGATCGGGCATGTCAAGACGAACAAAAAATTGTATTGGAGGGGAGGGGGTCTATTCTGGACCATTTTCGAGATATAAGATATGAGACTGTTAGTAATGGATTCTCCAACTGTTAGAGAGATAAAAAAAATGGAGTCTCTAATTGGAAGAGATAAAAAAATCATGAATTTTTGAATTTTTTTTTTATTTATTTTAATTTTAAAATATTAACTTACTTTATAGCTTGCCATAGGATGAAAAAATAATAAACGATCTTTATATTCATTAATTGGTGATAAACTCATACCAAAAGCTCCATCAGGCCATTGAAAATTTAATCCATATATATTAAAATCACTATGTTGTGGTGTAGGATAATAATTATGATTTGTTGTACGCCAACTACGATTTTTAGCTAAACTATACACAACAATACCATAACGCCAAACATCAGTAACATATGCATATGCATCATGACATAATCCATCTCTAACATCAATAATAATATTAGAATGAAGTGATTCTTGTTTAACCTAATTAAATATAAAATATATAAAAAAAAAAAAATTTTTTTAACTGAAAATAATAATTCAAATAAATAAAATTGGGAGTATTGTACCTATATTTTAAATATTTTTGGTTTTTTAAGGCATTTCTGACACATAAATGTGGACAGGAAATTACACAACTTTTCCTGTTCAGGCGTGGCTGTAAATGTCGTAAGGGAGAATAACTCTTACAACGTGTGTGGGATTCGAACCCATATTCCCTCGGTTTTTACAGCGTATTTTATACGCTTTTACCCACTTGCCACCGAGACCCCTATATTTTAAATTTAAATATTTTTTCAACATGTTAAAAATTACCTGTTCTGATGGTAAACTATAACTAATAACTCTTTTATTTGATTTTAAATCATATGCAATAATTTTTGGTGGACATATTTGATTTAAATTTACTGTTGCATTTACAATACCAGAATCAATACCCCATAAACGTCCACATTCATCAATTTGTGTCCTATAAACTGATATTAATTTTGTACAATCTGGATTATATGGATCACCATGTTCTTCTAAATTTGGATATGGTTGTAATAGAGGACTTAATTCTTTTGCTTTTTTTGGTAAATAATTTAAACTTGATGGTACACCATCTTTCCATCGTGGTGTTGTTACAAATATTCGATCTGGTGAGATATCAATTCCTAATGGTAAATTATTTTCAGGAATATATTCACTTAAACAAAAAAAACAAAAAATAAAAATTTAAAATTAAAAAAAAAAAAAAAAAAAAAACATTATTATTGTAGAGTAAAAATTTTAACATATTTTATTTTGTTTTGTTTAAAAAAAATTTTTAAAATCCTATAATTTAATTATTATTTGATATAAGAAAAGATAAATAACAATTAATATTATATATAATTAAAATAACATGCACGCATTAAATAAAACGTTATCTATAAATTAAACCTTATATAGCATTTTCTGGTCAAATTCAGATATTTATAAATGTTCTCAGGTATTTTCTAAATATATTCAGGTTTTTGCTAAATATATTCAGGTATTTACTAAATAAATTCAGATTTTTTTTGGAATTGCAAGTTTTACTAATTAAATTCAGATTTTTACTAAATAATTTCAGATTGTTTTTTTTTTGGAATTCCGATTTTTACTAAATAAATTCAGATAATTTTTTGAATTCAAAAATTGTAAAAATTAAAAATTTTCTATTGATAAATATGCAAATTTTTTCAACAATATTTACGGTCGACTTGTCTAATTTATTTACAAGTATTTACTAAATATTCAAAGGTATACTAAATTTTCAGGTATTTACTAAATATTCAAAGGTATTTACTATACATATTCAGGTTTTTTTTAAATATATTCAGGTATTTACTTAATAAGTTCAGATTTTTGTTTTAATATCTAACTTTGACCACTTTTTAACATTAATAGTGTAACATTAATAAACATTAATAATGTGTAATAAAAATTAGAGTACCTATTTTAACTAAAAAATAGAAATTTTAGCAAAATTAAGAGCTCCATGAGTTCTCATATCCTAATATATAAATAAAAGTGAAAATTTGTGATTCAACGATATTTTTATAATAAGTAAGTTTGACCAGCATAAAAATATTAAAAAAAGCTTTGCTCAAAGTTAGAATAACTAAGTAATAAGCCCCAGTCAACGTTAATGGTTTTAATCAACAATGAGAAAACAGGTGGTCAAAGTTTGAATAACCCCAGTGAAAGTTTGTGGTTTTAATCAATTTTTTTGATCAATGTCAATGTTACCCTACCTGGTACCTATCAAAATGAGACAAGCCGACGATAAATTTTTAAAAGAATTTTTACATGCTTATCAATAGAAAAGTTTTTACAATTTTTGAATCATTTTGAAAAATTATCTGAATTTATTTAGTAAAAATCGGAATTCCAAAAAAGGAAATCTGAAATTATTTAGTAAAAATTTGAATTCATTTAGTAAAACTCTGAATTCCAAAAACAAAAATCTGAACTTATTTAGTAAATACCTGAATATTTTTAGCAAAAACCTGAATATATTTAGTAAATACCTGGAAATATTTAGTAAATGCCTGAATTTTACCAGAAAATGCTATATTAGATTTATATATTCCAGAAAAAGCGTATCTATGTATTTAACCCTTATTTTGTAACTAAAAATAAATTTTGTTTTTAACATTTTGATTTTTTTTTAAAGTGGATTTAGAACGAATTAGATCTCTTGGTCATTTTGAGTTTTGACATGTATTGTACATGTTAAATATTATTCATTTAATATTGTCTGACACAATAACTTCTTGGATCTATGATGAAATCCGTAATTCCAAAATCCAAATTCCAAAATCTCTAATTCCAAAATCCCTAATTCCAAAATCCTAATTCCCAAAAGCCAAACCCCGAAATCCTTAATTCAAAAATCCAAACATAAACAAAGATTTTTTTTTGGATCTATGATGTAATCCCTAATTCCAAAATCCAAATTTCAAAATCGAAATCCCAAAATTCCAAATTCCCAAAATCATACTCGAAAATCCAAATTCCCAAAAGCCAAATTCCCGAAATCCAAAATTCAATAATCCAAACTGGACAAAATCCAAACCGGAATAAATCCAAACATAGAAAAGGTTTAAATTTTTACAATTTTTGAATCAAAAATATTATCTCAATTTATTTAGTAAAAATCGGAATTCCAAAAAAAAAAATCTGAACTTATTTAGTAAATACCTGAAAATATTTAGTAAATACCTGAATTTGACCAGAAAATGCTATATATGTATATAATTTACAAATTTTTCACCTATTTTTTACATTCAAAAAAGTTATCAATTGCCAAGAGCTTCAAACGTTTAAAAATAACATTATGATAGCGTATAATAGTGAAAAGGAATTTAAAATTTTAGTATGAGATGCATATGCTTACGTTAAGTAAGATCTGATTTCTAACAAAATAACGCAAGAATTTTGTTTGTAGGTACATTAAAAATATCAAATTGCAAAAAAGGATCAGCGAAATAGCGCGAACAAAATAGCATTGCCAAAATTAAAAACGAAATAAAGTAAAAAAAATAGTTTTTACTAGGTATACTTTAATAAAATTTTAATTCTAAGTCTCTTTTATTATATTATTCATTATTATTAGTCGTTTAAATTATTTAGTTGGAAGGCTAAGAGTATTTAAAATACTGGAGGCTGCCGCTATGCAAATTATTTAAAACCTGATTTCTTAACCAACTCTAAAATCCTCCCGAATTATTTATTTTAGATATATACATTACAATATAAGGTATTTAAATTGTGAGGGCTGATGTCCTCAAGCCCTCGACTTAGCAAATTATTGAAATCCTATAATTTTGTAACTAACTCTAATTTTCTTAACTAATTTTTTGTTTTACATAAGGTATTATATATATATGTAAGATATATTACAACAAAGTATTTAACAACCTCATTTAACAAATTATTAAATCCCTGATTTTGTAACGAACTATAAAATACCATCTAATTATTTTAAATACATTGTTTCAAAATAAATATTTAGGGAGAATATTTTAGAGTTGGTTAGAAAATCAATGTTCCAGCCAAAATCCCTCCAATGGTGTAGTTATTAAGACACCGGCCTTTCATACGAAAGGTTTCGGGATCAAACGCCGGTTGGGTCATCAAGATTAATAAAAAATCATAATATAGATTTTTCTTATAGTAGAATATAATTAAAATTAAAAATAAGTATATATGTCCTATAAATTATAATTAATATCATATTGTAATAGCTATTTAATAAAATAATAATAAACCATAAATTCTTGTATAAGATATGGCGTAGAAATAAAAGAAACGCCTTAGTCTTGTACAATAGTTGCAGTCGAGTAATCAACGACTTAGTGAAATTAATGATTCATGAAACTGAAGCTTAGTCAAATATGAATAATAAATGACTTAGTGGATGCCCTATACTTCTCATTGGAGTGGCAAGGAAAAAAAAAAAAGAAGATGTTATACGCTTTTTCTAGAAGAACATACTTGAGAGATTATGTGAAATAAGAAGGATCCTCATTTTGTAACCAATTATTAAATACCTTCTAATCTCCGTCGCTCCCATAATATTTTTTTTGTATAAATATTATAATTATGAAAAAATATACCTATATATAATTAAATTTAAGAATTTACAATGAATTTCTTAATATTCATAGTAAAACTTAAAAAATTAAAATTTACTTATAATCTAGAATTATTTCTTTATCACTTATAATATATTACTTGAATATATAAATAAAGTTTTTCTCGATTACTCTGAAAGGATGTTTAGTTGCATAATGCAAGAAGCTATATTATACATTAAAAAGGTATATTCTATTCTTAATATTTTATTACTTTGTCTAGATCTCCAACACAAACGTATAGAAAAAAATCAATGTAAAAATTTATTTAAGTATTTTTTTGATATAAAACTATATAAAATCTAATATGTCTATAAGTAAATCAATTGGTATACTAGTTATGGATATAAATTTTGCTTCTGACACAGTTTGGCATGATGGACTTATTTCTAAATTAATAAATATTAGAGTTGATTCCTTCTTAATTAAAATAATTCAAAGTTTTATTTGTGGCAGAACATTTAAAGTCTATAATATACCATCTCAGCTGGCGTTCCACAAGGGACAATTCTGGGACCATATTTACCTACAAGAGACAATTCTATATAACATATTTATCCATGACATATACCTAGCCTAACAAATGTGCAGTTATCTATTTTCGCCGATGATACAGCTTTATTTGGTGCGGGAATTTTCAGTTCTGATATTGTTAATAATCTACAAAATGGTTTAAACGATGCGGTTTCTCAATACTTTCAAAAATGGAAAATTTCAATTAATACTGAAAAAAACTAGTGCAATATTTTTCACATATAAAAGAAAACCTTCTCTTATTCCCCCATCTAATTTACTGCTGGCAAATATTTCTGTATCTTGGGCAGATACGGTAAAAAATTTTGGGCGTCCATTTTGATAAAAGATTGACTTTCAGTGAACACGTTAGACAAGTAATCAATAAATTGAACAAAACAACTCGTATAGGTACTGTACCCTTTTATAAATAGAAATTCCGAACTATCAAGAGAAAACAAACTTCTAGTTATGAAAAGGTGTTTCAAACGATTATTTTGTACGGATATCCCGTTTTTCACAATATAGCACCTATACTCACATCAAAAAGATACAAATTGGTAATATTTGGATTAAATAATAAATTAGAATTAAATTAAAAAAAAAAAAAAAGTAGGTAGTAAAGTTTTTCTTTTTTTTTTTAATGTATTTCTCTGCCACATAAACAGGAAATGGACAGGAAATTACACAGCCTTTCTTGTTCAGGCGTGGCTGTAAATATCGTAAGGGGGGATAACTCTTACGACATGTATGGGATTTGAACCCACACTCACTCGGTGTTTACAGCATATTTTATACGCTCTTACCCAGTAGGCCACCGAGGCTCCTGTTTTTCTTTTTGTTATTTGCCACAAATATTTTGCTATACTTATATAGGAAAATATTTTCCTATACACAAATATATATTTTAGCAAAACATTAAACATTTATTCATTTTCATCCAATTAATTGTATTTAATTTTCTAAAATAAATTTATTGAAATAATAAAAAAAAAAAAATATTAATACATATATAATATACCAATACATATTCATTCAATTATATATATACATACCTATTTGCGATAGCTAATTGACGTCTCTGATATGTTTTAAATTCAAAATCTAATTGTTTCCATTCATAAATAACTTCAAAAGAATTATAATCTTCTGGTATATTAATGTTACCATTTAATGTTGATGCATTCTGAAGTACAGCCGTTGGATCAGTTATATAAGTTATAAAAGATGGATTTTCATGTGTTTGATAACTGTCATAACCAATTCGAGATACATAATCCGATGATGATCCATATGTTAATGATGGTAAATTATTATCTTGTATATTAACACTAAGACTACATTGAATAAAAACTAATGACCATATTGATATTATTCTACGTATAAAAATATTCCTAAAAAAAAGGAAAAAAGCCAAATAAATAAAATACTACATACATATATGTATATGTATATCAAAAATGTGCTATGGTCTAGCATTAAGAATAAAACATTTTATGATTTAGAATTATCTGAAAATTCTTTGTTTCTATAAGTTTTATTGAAAATTTTGTTGTTAAAGAGAACCCGAATACATCCTTGTTTCCAATATTCTGTCTAAAATTATTAAATTTATTATAGTTAAAATTTTTGTTCTACTATTAAATAGAGAACATCTCTATACCTATTCATATTAAATAGAGAACATATCTATCTAGAGAGAATCTCTCTACCTATTCCATCAATCTTTCAATTTCCCTTCAGTTTTTTTCTTTAATTTTGCTTTATCCATAACCTAAGAAATTGTGGTGCAAATATAGAGACATAGAACACAGAATAGCAAAAGCCAGAAGTGCATTCGGAAGACTGTATGGTCAACATGGAAATCAACACACATAGCACACGTAACGAAAATTAAAATCTTCGAAGCTATATGGCAGCGAGATATGGCTTGTATCTAGAAATAATATACAGAAACTACAAGACGTCTTTGTAAATAAATGCCTGAGAATAATATGTCGCATATTCTGGTCAACGCGAATTATGAATGAAGAACTTTGGGTAATGATGAGGCAAGAGTCGATATGTATGGAAATAAGGAAGAAAAAGTTGAAGTGGATTCATCACATTCTAAGGCGTCCGACAAAATCGCAGTGGCACGTCAAGCGCTAGAATAAAACACCTAAAGTAGAAGAAATTTGGGAAGGCCAAAAGCAACTTAGAGAAGAACTGTGCTAAGAGAAAGTGATCTATCTGGAAAAACATGATCGAAAATAAAAAGATTAACGCAAAAGGGAGATATTTAGAGAGCTCTATGTTCTCTATGGAGGAAAAGAAAAATAAAAACCAAAACCCAAAAAAAAAAACTTTTTATTTAAAATTCAACACTTTGATTTAATGTAAATGGAGAGCCGATTTAAGTTTATTTAAGTGATTTATTTAAATTCAATCTAAAGAACTTTAATCTTTGTTATTTTTACAAAATCAGTTAAATTAAATTATACGTTTTAGTATTTAAAGTGTAAGAAAAAGAAAAACGAACTGTTCAAAATTTAAATTTTTTTAATTAATTTAGGAGCACCTATTAAACCCATATTTATGTTTAATCTGTCATATGTGTCATATATGTATCGGTCTGTAATTTTTCTTCTGTCATTTTCAAATTCTTAACAAAAATACTTAAGTAAAAAAAAAATAAATTTTAATTTATTAGATAAAAATTTTTATATTACATATACATATATATAGGCGTTTTTTTTTATATATTATATTATCTGAGTAAGCTTTGATATGAAAATGAGTTGAATCATCAGAGTGCGCTCCGATCGCTCAAATTAAAAAAAAAAAAACAAACACAATTTGAATCATTTTTATTCACAACCACTTCAAATATTGTCAATAAAACAAACAGAAAAATTTTTTTAATAAAAGTGTTCAAGTTTTAACATTTAAGTGTAAACATAAAAAATTGTTTAATTTTCTTGAAATCATTAAAAAAACTTTTAAATTTGTTTTTTTTTTTTATCAAAATGGATGAAGTATAGATTATTTTATTTTTGAAAATAATAGTGTAAAAAATAATATACAATCAAGATTATGCCGAAGAAGTTGTGTGGTAATATTTTCAGATAAAATTTTTTAAAATTGCAATTTTCATTAAACCGCTAGATTTTTGAAATTTTTTGTGTAACGAAATACATACAATATGTACACTGGAAGAAAAGAGATTGGCGATTACAAACGTAAATCATTGTTCTTTTAAACTGGAATTGGAACCCTGTTCAGTCCAGTGATGTTATAGCGTCGTATTTATCGTATTTTGTACGAATTTCAAAGGCAAAATACGATGTACGATTTTTAGTCTTATTTAGAGAAAAAAATACGATTTTGACCCAAAACAAGGAAAAATATGATTTTGACCCAAAACAAAAAAATATGTACATATGTACATATATATAATATGTAGTTAGAATAATATTGTTACAAGTTACAACTATATAATATACAATTTTCATCAATATTCAATAATTCAATATTTCAATATATCAAAGATCGTTTATTTTCTAAATTTTAATAAGGGTTGGTACGAGTCTATTTTTATTTCCAAATCTAGTCTCACCATCAGATTTTCAAACTATTGAATTAAAAATCTTGATTTTGTAAATATATTTGACGAATCTCTCGAAAAAGTTGGGTTAAAGAGTTTTGGAACCAAATTTCTAGAATTAAGAGAAATGATAGGCAGTTTTCATTTCCGTTCATGTCAAAATTTATTTTTTATTTATTATTCTTGTCCCATTCTTTTGCAAATGTAGAACGTACTTTCTGGCAAATAAGGTACGTTGTTCTATTTATGAAATATTTTTTTTGTTTATTATGTTCTTATATTTAAAGATGTATGTATATTATATAGCTAAGTTACCAAACTCAAGTTAAATTATTTTTTAAAAGTGTAATTATATTTATATTTATGAAATACGGTTTTTGTTGAATTTATGAAGTAATTTTTTTTGTTTATTTTATAAAATACATATATGTTTATTTTTAAAATTACTTTTTCTTTTATTTAAGTATTTTACCACTTCATAAATACAGCAACAAAAGGTTAGCCCGATTTCTTAATAAAGTTTTTATTTTGAACGGTTTTTTGACAGGATTTTACACCAAAAACTTGTTGACTGAATTTTTTGACCAGATTTTTTAAAATTTTTTCCAGTCAAACGTTCAAATTTGACCGGATTGAAAATTTTGAAGTGGCAACACTGGTAGTCGTTGCAAAATACGATAAATACGATACGATTTAGTGTACGATTTGAAAAAAAATTCTATAACAACACTGGTTCAGTCATTTACTTCTTAAATACATAAATATCCATGCATACATACATATATAAGTATGTATATTATATATAAAAACATGTTTTTTTTTTTTTATCAAATTTAAAAATAAAAAATGACTAATAAATTAATGAAATTAATACCTAATGAAATGAAAACAAAAAAAAAAATTAAAAAAAATTGACAAATAACAAAGAGAAAAAATTATTTTGAATTATTTTTTTTTTTTGTTAAATAAACATCAAAATGCATCTGTAAACCCGTACTTCATATAGGGCTTGTTTGAAAATGCATTTCTAACTTCCAACTAATACATACATATGAATTATGGCGATATTACAAATGTCCTGGAGTAAAAAGTCACCCGGAGACTTAATACTTCATAAACTGAAATATTTATAATTCAATATATTAAAACAATCAATTATGTATTTCCAAAATTTATAAAAGTATAATTATTAATTATTGATTTGAATATTTTTTGATAAGATTTTACAGTTGGACACGAACTATACGGAACTTTTGTCATATCTTCTTGTAATATCGTCATACTTATTTTGTTTTAAGTATGTTTCTTTATTAAGAATTGATAGAACTGCAAAAAAAGTAGGTACATTTGTTGTTTGAAAATCAAAAGCTGCCATTCTCAATCAGTTTGAAAATGTTGAACTGCAGAGAAATTTTTGCAAAAATTATAGTAAATTTTTTGCAGTGTCAAATATTTTTCTTTTTATGATGAAGTGAGACCTGCACTGCAGTAGGAGTAGGATTAACCACAGCTGGTTATATACAGAATTTAAAAAATAATATCCAAATTTTGGCATTTTAATATAAAAAAATAGAATTTTTCGAATTAAATTTGAAGGATCTTATTGTTCTGCAATAGAAAATTAAAAATGATATTATTTTTATAAAATTTGGAATATTTTCTATTAACTGTGAAAATCATTTTAAAAAAATTTTATAATTTACATGCTCAAAATTGAATTTTAAAAAAACTCTACTGAAATTGAAAAATACAAAGCGCAGTAAAACTAAACTAAAAAAAATAAAAAAGCGAAGTCATATTTTTAATTTTTATATGAACTGAACTGAATAAAACAAAAGAAAATGAATGCTAGAAAATAAAGAAATATACGAACATTCTTATGCTGCCCATACACAGCGTACTAGGTTGTAAACTTGGTATACGGACAGGTTTTAGAACCATACCACACACTTATCCAACCTATCATTCAACCGTTGTAATTATGTACTTTATATTTTTATTATTTTCTTAAATCAAAAAATCTCAATGTTAAAATGACATTTAAATTGTACAACTTGCTCATACACGATACAACTCAACTACAAACCAATACAACTACAACTTATCAAGTCACGACCAATACGCGATACAACTTATCAAGTCCGCGTACCAACTTTTCAACATAGTCCGTCGTGTACGGGCAGCATTATCGGGTGTATTTCGTTCAAACTTCGATTAAAATTTTCTACATGATTGCCTGGTTGGTATATAAACCAGCAGTAAATTAACTAAGACCTTTTTTTACTGCAAAAATTTAATTTTGTTTTGGCATTTCTGCAAATGTTTCGTTTTTGCGAAAAAAAAAAAATGTCAGTTTTTTAACTTAGAAGTGTGTGTGCATTCTGCATTTTCAAAAAAAAACCCATATTATGTATTTGATCAGTAGAGCACTTAGAGGGCGATCTGATTTAATAAAAAAAAAGAAATAACACAAACTACAAGCTCTGAGCGCTTAGATTTAAAAAAAAAAAAAAAAAAAAAACAATATATCTATTCTAACAGATGAAGAAGGTCTGCTCTGACTTAAAAAAAAAAAAAACACTCCTTATACAAAATGTTATTTATTGAGTTATGGAAAATACTAAATAGAAAATTTGCTCTTTGACACAGCAGAGATTTTTAAATTTTTATGAACATATGTATGTATGTAGTTTATCCAAGATAGATATTTTTAATTTCTTACCGATTTGGATGAAAAAAAAAACACAATAAAATAAAAATGAAAAATGAAAATAATAATGCAACATTTTTTTATTTATATTACCTATTTATTTTAAATACATATTAGGGGTGTTCACGTAAAAGTGCAAACTAGTCTTGTATTGGAGGATCGGATGATTTCAGGAAATTTTTGACAGAAATTGTTGTTGTTGTTTCATGTCAAAAAAATTTGCACCGATCTTCCGATCCTCAACTAAAATATCCTCTACCTTAATCCTATTGCATATTTTATTTGCATCAAGGAAATTTTTTTTGACGTTAATCGAGGATATTTTTTTGAAGTTAATTTGACATTTTATTTTTAGAATTTTTTTGGGTTTTTAGAATTTATTTGGTTTCGGGTTTGGAATTTATTGGGAGTGCATCAAATAAAAATAGCACATTGAACAAAATAATTTCTAAAAATACTTTAAACATTTTTTTTTTGGCATTTTTTTTTTTTTTATTTTCCAAAATCAAAACACAAAAATTATATTTTAGTTTTTCAAAGTGAAAACTAGATATTTATTCAAATAATATGTATAATTTAACAGATAGATACCAACTAACATTTTTTAAAAAAACCACATTTCTGGAAAGATACCAATAAACGTTTCTCTAAACCAATCAACATATCTGTCATCTGTAATTTTTTAGTTTGCATTTTGCAATTTAAATTTTGCATCGTATCGTTCACGTATTGTAGGAAATATTTCCTTCCATGCACTTTTATGTGAATATCCGTGTTGATTTTATTATTTTTTTTCTTAGAATTTGTTTATCTTCACCAAAATAACACAAAAATTCTAGAAATTTTCTTTTATACTTTTAGACCTACCAATACATTTAAAATTTTGAGAACGCATGAATATAAACTCATAGAAATTTTGTAAAAATGTAATAAGTACATATGTACATATTATGTATATATATTTTTTTATTCATATAAATTGTAAATATACATTTTAATTAAATAAAAAAAAATCATTTTATAGGTGGGTGGAATCGGTTTCCAGTTAATTTTAATATAAAATTCAAAATTAAATTATATTTTTTAAAAAAATTGAAAGATTAGATATAAAGTTAGTTATAGTCTTAAAATAAAAATCAAAATATTAAATAACATTTTAATAACGTTTTAAAAAAAAATTAAAAAACATGATAAAGTTTTACCATTGTGGTATATAGATATATATCACCATGGTAAAACTCATTTATACCATTTGTGGTATATATACATATACCACAAATTTCGTTCATTTTGAGTAGTTGGATTAAAAGGACTAAGTTCACACTTGTTAAACCGATTCACACACAGAAATCGACAAGTTAGTGGCAATTATCACAGGTCACTGGCTAGTAGACACGTCCACACGTATGCAGCCAAACTAAGAATCCCTCACAACACTTTTCTGCAGTAATTGCAAAGAATCAAACAAAAATGAGAACCTTGAGCACTTTCTTTGCAGATGTCCGGCCCTAGCTAGAGACAGACTCCTCTCTCTCGGCAAAGCGTTTTACCACAACCTCAGTGAGCCCTCTGAACACAGAATCAATTAAGAATTAATTTCGTATCTGAACTCCTCGGATTGGATATAAAACCAAAAGCAATCTCAAAACATTGGTCACGTGAATACAATGGCACAATATCAAAATGGCACAATCTAGTGCTAATTGTAGCCTTCACGCAGCCACTTTCTATTTAGCCACTAATAGATTCACATTTTTGAAGATATATTTTTATTCAACTTTTATGTGTCGGGGAAACAAAAATTATATTGAAATATTATTATTTACTTTCCAGATACATGTGTCCGAAAACTAATTTTTCCGATTTTGTTTGCACCGCTATATCGGAGAGGCAGGCAGACAATTATAAGCAATATTTTTTACTTTTTTTTTTTAATTTTTGTACAAAATATTAATAATTAAAACATTTTTCACAATATATGTAAATAACAATTTCACTAATATTTAAAAAAATCTTATAAAAACTTGTCTTTTTTAAGTGATCGTCCACTATTTTTGTTTTTGTTTAAGTAAAACGCACCTTTTTTCTTTTTCTTTTTGTACAGATGCGTATAGTTGTCAACTATACTTTTTAATACTGAATTATTTATTTTTTTCCTTTTTTTTTTTTGTTTAGAATTTTTTTGGAACAAAATAATAAAAATAAATCGCAAAAGGCTTAAATAGACAAATTATTTCAAATTTTCTTAATATTCAAATCAATATGTT
Organism: Poecilobothrus nobilitatus; assembly: GCA_947095535.1. Classification (NCBI taxonomy): domain Eukaryota; kingdom Metazoa; phylum Arthropoda; class Insecta; order Diptera; family Dolichopodidae; genus Poecilobothrus; species Poecilobothrus nobilitatus. The sequence goes on from OX352775.1 coordinate 6,227,879, forward strand.
AATTTGTTCGGAAAGTAATGTCTGTCCGAAAACCGATGCCACTATCCTACTTATAGATATGTATATATATATATATAGCTTTTAGTACAATCATATAAATATTATATACATTATATGATTATATGCATGTTCTTATAAATTAGCTTATCATACAATCCAACCATTGTTTTTATTTATTTAAATTAAATCATAATTGCCACATACATATACATATATATGTACCTATACATAATTATAGCACTAATATTAGATACATTATTTATAAATACATACATATTATATGTATGTACACACATATCGATCATTATTTTAATGTAAGAATATAATAAATAAGAAACAAAAAAAAAATCAAAAAAAAACATTTTAACTTTCTTGTTTGGTATCGGTTATTGCAGCAAATGAATTTAGTAACATATTTGCAAATGAATATCTTAACATCAATTTTTTTTTTTTTTTTTTTGTTTTTATTATCTATTATTTTATTGCATATTATAATTTAACATAATTTTTATATTTTTACAGTAACACAAAAACTTATATAACTCCAAACACTGTTACTCTGCTCTATAAATCGAAATCTATCTTAATTTGAAAATTTAAAATACATACATATGTATGTACGTATTTTCGTTTCATTTTTTCTGTAGATGCTTTTTCTATTATAATCTTTTTTCTATAATTTCAAATTTCTCTAATCTCGAATAAATTTTCATTTTTGTTGCGAAGTCATTTTAAAGATATTTCACTGTATTTTATATTAAAAAAACAAAAAAGAATTTAAAAGTAAGAAATCCGATTATGTAAACTAATTATACATAATATGTACTTATATACAAGTATTATGTATATAAACAAAAGTTAAATAATATCCAAAGTATCGAGCCTCTATACCTATTTATATAGGTACCTAAACCATCTTTTGAATAATTATAATTATAATATAAATTATTATAATAATTACATTTTCCGATTAAATGAAACATTTTTTCAATAAAATGAAACTGTTTTTCAATTGAATGAAACTATTTTTCAAAATAAATGAAACTAAAAAAATTTACAAAATAAAATTTATTTAAAACGAGGAAGAGTGCAGTAGAGTAGATTGTGTCAACTTTGATACCCGTATGAACGTAGTATACCCTGTTTCTACTTGACCATCTTTTAAAAACTTTCAGATGTGTTAGTACCGAAGTTGTTGCCATAAAAATTGATCATTATTTGCAAAATTTCAGATACCTAGCTTGAATAGATACTGAGTTATTTCCATATAAAAAAAAAATTTGTATGGCAGCTAATCGAATACGGCGGCCAAAAATTCTGGATTTAAATAGCAAAACTAACAATTTTGCAAAAGTGACGTAAAACAAATTTCTGCCTCCTAACTTCTTTATTTTTTCAGTTATCGTGCGGACGGACGAACGGACGGACGGACTGACGTACATGACTTAATCGACTCAAAATTCGATTCTGAGCTGATACATACCTTTGACAATATATCTAGCTCGACTCCCTTAAGGTCTCACAAATGTACTGGCAAATTTATTATACCCTTGAACATAGTTCATACCCGTATAAAAAACCATAAATTTAATTTAAAAAAAAATTTAAATGAAACTAAACAAAATTAGAAATAAAATTTATTTAAAAAAGTAAAATTTAATTAATTTAGAAAATTGAAATAAATGAAACTTGCAACTATTGGAATTTGTTACTATACTAACTTGAAAAATGGAAAAATTTTTGATTATGGATAAGGCAAAAATTCAGAAAATACGATCCAATTCAAAAAAATAATTACGGACAATGGAAGCCAAGTCAAAATTTTGACCACTCTATTCGCCAATGCAAAAGTAAGTCCAATAAAAAAATTATTTTCGGAAATAAAAACATATGCTTGTGCAATATTATGTATGATACTGAAATCGAGCATAATCTTTCACATGTTTAATATTAACCAAAGTGTTAATCGCAACTGATATCAAACGATTGATGTAATTATGAAATGGATACGATATTTTCGATTTCTCACGCTTTGAAAGGTTTGATTTAATGTGTAATTACTGATTGATCATTCACAGCTTGTAGAATCTTAAAGACCATTACGTAAAGACCATTACGTAATTGGTGTAATCTATTTTCTGAATTTTTGCCTTTATTATAAATAACCAAAAAGTAATTTTGCAAGTTTAGTAGTATTTTATTTATTTCATTTTTCTAAATGAATTAAGTTTTACTTTTTTAAATAAATCTTATTTGTAATTTTTTTTTTTTGTTTCATTTATTTTGAAAAAGGTTTCATTTATTTTCAAAATGGTTTCATTTAATTGATAAATAGTTTCATTTTATTGAAAAAATGTTTCATTTAATCGGAATAACGTTATTTTAATTTAAAAACTGAAATGAGCGATTATCTTTTATTTTTGTCAAACACAAGAAAATAATCATTTATATTCTAAAAATTTATTTTAAAGATCTAAAAAAGATAAGATAAAAAAAAATAAAAATAATATAAAAAAAAAAAAAACATTTTTTTTAATGTTTTAAACCATTAATAATTGATTGTAACAAGGAAATATAAACAATAAATCTTTTTAACACTTTTTATATTGATACTATACATAAATATTATATACATATATACATATGCATAATCAAAGTTACATATACATACTATATATAATATGTTTAATTAAACTAATAAATTACATTTTAATTTTGTTTTTTGTTTTTTTTTTTTTTAATTTACACGAAAATTATCTATAAAATACTAAAAAAAAAAAAAAACAAATTACACACTTCCATTTACGCGAAATAATTCAGAAAAACTGCGAAACAAAAATCAAAATCAATCAATGATATACCCATAAAGATATAATCATAAAAAAAAAAAAAAAGGCATACCCATACCACTTCTAAAAAAAAAATAATAAACTACATTTTTGTATATATATAAAAAAAAAAAAAAGAAAAAAAAAAAACTAGTAAAAAATTGAATTTTTTTTTATTTTTTTTTTTGTTTTTTTTTTTAAATCTAAACAAGTTCAACTTTAGGATATTTTTTATTAATAAAATAAAAATATATATTCTGAATTTAAACGACGATTACGATACGATCGTTCAAAAAATGTATTATGCACTTACATATATACATTTCGAAAAGTATATAGAAACTTTCTTGAGTATAATTTTCGATTGGAATAAAAATTTATATAATATGTATTATGAACAATATTTTTAATATTAGAAATTTAAATATATAGATTAGAGCCGTTTCCGAATCTATCGCACTAGCATTTGACACTAGACACTTCACACTACTCTTTTTTTACATTTAGTGTAGTCAAGAGTACATTAAAAAATTGACAGCGATAATCAAGTGCGATCAGACAATTTATTGGCACTATTTTCGAATGTCCTGGAAAATTTTCGAAGTTTTTCGGAATTAATTTAGTGCGATTAGTTAGTATTTAGTGGGAAGTGCGATAGTTTCGTATACACGGACTAAATTTATATGAAAAATTTTTATATTTAAAAAAAAAAAAAAAGTCGTGACATTATCAAGTGACATCGTTTCAAAAGTCTTTCTGCTTTTGTTTTCAAACGGACACTAAAGTTATTTATTTCTATATCTCAGATTGTTGTAATGATGCTTTTATTAGAGAAATTCCCATATATGTAACAATGTTGTTGTTGTTGTTGTTGTGTTGTTACAATCCGTATTATCCGTATTTTGTTGTTGTTATTCTCATACGTAATGATGTTGTTGTTGTTATTATTGTTAAAAATTATTATTGATGTTAGAATGATTTATTTTAGAAGCAAAACTGGACAATTACTGGACTTACTTATCTGGCCATTTTTATTGTGAAGACATTTTGTTATTAATTTATGTCATTGTATTGGATTCCAAGTGATATATTAAGTGAAAAAAATAAAACTTTGATCTCTATATGGAAATTTTGAACGCTTTTTGATTTAAATATAACTTCTTTTATCATCCTACTGGTCACTTGAAAACGTTCAATTTTTATGCACTTAGCACTTATGAACATATACATATTTAAATTGCATGGCCGTCATTTTAAGCCACATACGTTCATATATACGGTTTATTTTCTAATTTGAAAGTTCATATATAAACGGCTTAATTTCTAAGTTTCTTTTGAACTGGCTTTAAGTGCTTTTGTAATCTGATAATGACACTTCTTTTTAGTTTTCTCCAATATACAAACATCTTAACAATCGCAAGAAAGCTCGCGTAGACACCGCAGGTTTTTAAAGAGGAAGATTATTTTTCGGCGGTGATCTTAAACATTGGCGAATTTTAACCGAAGGTTTGAAATGGGTTTCATTCCATGTTTCAATGTTATTTCCGTCGAATCCTATATCTATGATATATTGCTCGAATATGAAAGAAATGCCAGCTTTTGTTTGTACCTATATATAAAAAATTTTCAGATCAAAATATCCGAAAAACTTTTTTAAGGCATTTTTATATTAATTATTTTGATACAATTAGTAATTAAAAATCCTCGTATACAAGTGGTCAGTTTATATATTTATATATTTAGTAACAGGGAGGATTTATTTTCAATTAATAAAACTTCCTACTTGTGTAAGATTTAAATTTGTACCCCCTTGGATTAATAAGATACCACTAGAGGCCACCAAGGTCCCTTTTATATAAAAAAATTTATTTTTATTTTTTTGTTATTTGCATATATTTAGGCTGATTGTAACAATAAACATTTTCATATATTTTGATATATATATGAAAACATTTATATATATTTTGTTGTGATTTAAGAATAAAACAAGTTAGTAAAAAATACAAGTTTTTGAAATTTGCATACATTTTGGCTTATATGAATTCAGCAGGTGCCTTATCGCGTAATGCTACTTTCGCTAAATGAAAATTGCATTTGGAAATTTGATTTTTTGAAAATGAATAATCGTAGGATTGGGAATGCGAAATTAAAATTTTGATACTGCATAATGCTTACACTGTTAGGCACCCAGTATCAAAATTTTAATTTCGCATTGGCCACTTTTCGATTTTTAAAGTTTCAAATTTTCCAATGTGACTTTCGCTTAGCGAAAGTAGCAGTACGCGATAAGGGCCACTTACTACTACTTGTATACATAAATGATTAAAGGCTGTTGGAACTGAATAAATTTGAGATAAAAATAAGAAAATTTGCAGTAAGATAAGACAATGTAACAAAATTTCCATTTAATTAAATATTCTGTGAATCGAGATGTAACCGGGTTCAAAATCAAAGTATCGGAAATTCAAATTCAAGGTATCAGAAAAAAAAAGTACCAAATAATACTATATATTGTAATAAATGTAATTGACGTACAGGGTGGGCCAACTTGAAATGACTGATTTGAAATGCTTATAATTTGTTTTTATTTTTAAAGTTTTGTTTTAAACCTCTGTATATATATATATGTAGAACCAACTATAATTATTATTTTATTTATTTATTTACATATTTATTATGTACAACCGTAAATATATGGAAAATGTTTTGATAGACAAAATCTCCAATAATATATATAAAACTTGTCAGAAGAGTAAAAATACAAAGACTGCGCGTCCGGTGATAATACCGTTTTTAAATTCAACCCATATGGTAGCGTACACAGCAAAGGTAAACTAAAATTAAAATGAAATAAAATAAATGAAATAAATGTGGACAGGAAATTACACAGCCTTTCCTGTTCAGGCGTGGCTGTAAATGTCGTAAGGGGAAACAACTCTTACGATGTGTGTGGGATTCGAACCCACGCTTCCTCGGTGTTTACAGCATATTTTATAAGCTCTTACCCACTAGGCCACCGAGGCCCCTAGTTGTTCAATGTTAACTAAAAGAAACAAAAACATTTTAAACATTTTATCAAAATTTATTTTTTATTTTAAAATTTTGTTATTGATTTCTTATGATTTGAAATCCGTAAAATTGCTTTATACTTTCTTTAAGTGTATTTTTCTTACCTTCTTACCTTTTTAAGTTCTTAAATTAATATTTCATATATTGATCATCAGTTTCTTTGATTTTAGTAAGATTTTTCAATATAAAAATACCTGTTTTATTTTAATTGGATAATTAAATAAAGAATTATATATTGGATTTTATTTATTTATTTTTTTTTTTTTATCTTAAGATAGTCCTTATACTAACAGTCATTATAAAATTTTATAGCAGCAGTTGATCTTTCATTCAGAGATTTTAATTGCATTAAACATTAAAACATCTTTTAACTGGTTTTCGATATAATTTAATTACCATTAACCATCAAATTAATAATAAACAATACATATATATATTATACAGGGTGCATTGAATGCAAATATTTCAGAAGATAATTCCAGAAGACTAAAACTAACAATAAAATTGTATGGGTGGAGCTGGGAGTTTATTATTAGTCTTTTTCGAGATATTGGGACTTTTCTGTTTTGTTTTTTTTTTGTTTTACATTATTAATTGCCGAATAGCTCCTAATTCACATGCACACCACATAAATTAACTTAGTCTTATTTGAATGTTTATCTGCGGCCTCAAGTTTTCATCTACTGAAGAATTTATTGTCTTGGGGTAATTACTTTTTATTAAATGAATTTTTAAAAAAATACATACTTATTTTTACTCAAACAAATTTTTTGTGTGAAACAAGCATTTTTATATTAAAAAAATAAATTCTTAAATTTTTGGCTTGTATCTCTGAAAAACGATAAAACTTAAAGAAAAAGTTAATGCGAGGACAAAATTATCGTAGCTTTTATTAAGAATTCTAAAATCTTTTTTAATAATGGTATCTTAATACGGTATTTTTGAAAGAAAAAAATGTTATTTTAAAAAAAAAAAAATATATAAATAAATTTGAAAAATTTTTATGTGTTCTTATAGCTCTAATTAAAAAAGTAATTACCGCCTAAGTCAATCAAAATCCTTCAACAGATGAGATCTTGAAGAATGAAAACTTTCAAATAAGACTAGGTTAGCTTCTGCAAAGAATTTTCAGGACCAGTGTTATTCAACAATTAATAATACAGAAAACAAAAATAATATAAAAGTTTCAATACCTCGAAAGCGCGACGACTAATAATAGACCTAACCCTCCCCCCTTTTTAACAACTTTCTTTTTTAGTTTTAGTTTCAGAAATCACCTTCTGAAATATTTATTAGAAATCACCTTCAGAAATCACCTTCTGAAATACAGTTAACCAGTTATCAAAATAATAAACAAAAAAAAAACAAAAAATCTAATACTGATATCTAACGTTTCAAGACCTAAAAAAAGCACTTTCAAAATTTATTTTCTTTTATTTTTTGTATTTATTTTATTTCTTGAAAATTATCCAAATTTAATCATGAAATAATTAAAATTAAAAATACACATATAAATCCAATTTTGTCTTTTGTCCAAAAAAAAAAAAACATTTTTTTTACCTAACATACTTCTTTTTTTTCATCCCTCTCTTATCAATAAACCAAAAAGAAAAAAAAAAAAAAAATATTATTCATTAGAGGGGGGGGAGGATTACTTTTTTTTTTATAGCGATGGTTTAATTGAAAGAGGGAATGAAGAAAAAAAAATATGTAATTAGTTACATTACGGCTTGTTGTACGAGTATTTAATTACGTATAAAATACAAATTACGTTTACGATTCCATTTTTACTAAAAAAAAAAAATTTATATTTTCTATATATCTATACACAAATTATGAAATTCTACTAAAAAAAAATATATATATATGTATATATAGGGTGTTTCACCAATATCCTACCTTAATCGTATTAACAAAAAAGATTTTTTTTAAGATCCATTAATTCCTTTTTTTCTGCCCTACATTTTGAGCAGAATATCATTTATCTAACCCAATACATTACAGAAGTTATATAGTAAAAAAATTTTTTGATCAATTTCCAAAAAAAAAAAAACAATTACCGCTACTTGACGCCTACTTCGAGCTCATATAAAAGCGGATTTACTTGAAGCCGAAAAATTTTATGCACTTGATTTGAAATTTAAGAGTAAAAACGTCGAGAAAAAAACTCGTAAGCTTAAAAATGACAACATGTTAACAGAATTAATTTTTTAATCTGTCCTTTTTCCCGTACATTTTTTTACATTATAAACAAAGTAAATTTTTTGTTTTTTTTTTTAATTACATAATACAAATAAATTCAAAACATGTGACATGTCAAAAAGGAATATGTATATGATTGTATGTAGTAAGGAAGAAAGAAAAGGGATGTACATGTAAGTATTTAATATTTTTTTTTTTTAATTTAATTCGATTTTTCCTCTCTTTTCGACAAATAATGCTGATAAGTATTTCAAAATTTATAATTATAATTTAGTAGTTTTTAGTGACACACTACGTATTATGACATTCCGCTAAGTTTTGAATATAAAGTACATATTTGGATACGATTTTGCTATTACAAAATCTCCATTAACATATAACATACATATCTATGTATATATGTTTAAAATCATGATATTTTTCATTTTCTTTTGGAATCAAGAAATTTTGTATCCCATCATACGATTTTTTTGTAATTTAGATGTCACGGTAAAATATATTTACACAACCAGCTACAGGGCCCCTATAGTAATTTTTATAATTTTAAAATATATTCCACTAAAATTTTTTTTTTTTTTAAGATCAAATTGCATTCATTTTCTTTAATTTACACTGTAGAGTCTAGAGTGTAGTAAAATATTTCAAAACGCTGTCAAATTCAAATTGATTTGAAACCAAATGTCATTTTAAAATTTTCTAACTCACATACTGAAAACACTCCTTTTAAAATAGCGAGCCAATCAAGTAAATCTTATTATTTAAAAATAAAATATTCTTGATTTTTTTTTTTTTTTAGAAAAGTTTAATATTTATTTTTATTTTATATTTTATCATTTTAATTTTAAGTAACCTGTTATTTAATAATGCCAAAACTAGATTAAGAAAATATTAAAAAAAAAAAGAATTTTATAATTATTATTAAGTTTTTATCATTTGTAAAATTTATATTTTTTGCCTTGTACAATTAATTGTTCATGTAAAAGTTTATTTGTTTCAAAAAAATTTTATGTTTCATTAAAGTAAAAATAACAAACAATTTTTACAAAAGATTCTCGAAATGGCCCGCATAAATTTCTTTTACTCATTTCAGAAATCAAATCTATTCTTCGGAGGATTCGGAGGATCTATTCCTCCCTATACTCATTTATTAGGAAATTGTTGATCTAAAAAATCTTTAACATCCCTAGAGCATAATGCGGTGGTGCGCTCCATCGTATTGAAATACCATATTACATAGACTGTTAAGTGGAATATTGTCCAAAGATTGGGTAAATCTTGGTTTAAAAAAATTGATGTACACATTACTATTTATTTTATATTTAAGCTGCTATAAAAAAATAAATGGAGATTTTTACCAAGGATATACCTGCCCATATACATTTGCACTAAATTTGTACTGCGAGAGCACTTTCTTTTGATTATACGCGAGGATTTTGACAATCCCACAAATAATCATTGTGAAAATTAAAACATTCATTTTTTGTGAAAGGGGCAGATGAGTGAGTCGTCCATAAAATTCTGGATAGAAAATTTTGAATTTCTAAAGATAATCTCCTTCAATTATAGTTTTTGAACCGGGTTAACAATGGTACGGAGGAAATTTATTTCTATATTTAACATGTTTCACAATCTAGTTGACGGTATATTTAAAATGTTTGAAGTACGACGTACGCTTATTTTTGAAAAAAAAAATCGAGAACACTATTTTTGTTTTTTATTTGTTTTTTTTAAAATGTTTTCTTAATCTAGTTTTGCATTATCAAATAACAGGTTACTTAAAATTTAAATGATAAAATAAAATAAAAATGAATACTGAACTTTTTTTTAAAAAAATGAAAATTAAAGAATATTTTATTTTTAAATAATAGCATTTACCGCATTTATATATGGCAACTTGAGTACTTGACTTGAAATCAGTTTGCGAATTTCAAGGAGTGTTTTCATTATGTTCATAAATGTGACAAGGAAATTACAGAGCCTTTTCTTTCGGGTGTGGGCTATAAATGTCTTAAGAGGGAATTATTCTTACGGTATGTGTGAGATTCGAACCCATACTCCCTCGGTGTTTACAGCGCATTTTATTCGCTCTTACCCATTAGGCCACCGAGTCCCCCACCTTTTTGACATGTTTTGACTAATTGTTTATTTTAAAAAATTTATTTGTATTTAAAAAAAAATATAATATGAAAAAAATTTACACGAAAATGGCTAATTAAAGAATTACTCCTGTTAACATGTTGTCATTTTCAAGCATTCGAGCTTTCAAGGAGCGTTTTTACTCTGAAATTTCAAGTCAAGTACACAAAATTTTTCGATTAACTTCGGTGAAGCCGACTTCAAGTCAATCCGCGTTTGTATGAGCTTGAAGTAGGCGTCAAGTAGGCTTTAAGCTGCCATATAAAAAGTGTATAATTTTTAATTTCATGGTCCAAAACATCTCGGTTTAAAAAGGAAAGAAAAGGGGCTAGAAAGGAAATTTATTAGAACTTTTCAATTTTCTACTTCGTTTCATTTTATCTTATAGAATTTCATCATTATATTGTAATTTTATAGATATAAAACAAAATTAAATTATTTAGGAACGCATAAAAATTTTTAAGTCCCATATCTCCCACACGGATGAGAATAAAGTTCACATCTCCTCAGAATTTTTCATTTCCTAGAATTCCCCCAGAACAAACCTTAATTATATGGCAGGTTATTTGTGAAACACCTTGTATATATATTATATATGTATACCTATATATGATGTACTAGTACAATAATAATATAGATGTATATTTTGAAAGTAATTTAAATTTTTTGCTGAACATATTCCAAATTTATCAAAATTTATTGCATTCAATTTCCATATTATTTATAAAAAAAAAAAAAAAAAATTAATTTTTAGCACATTTTTCATAAAAAATTTTGAAAAATTCGTATATTAATACTGGCCGTTCGTATTTTTATTCAATTGTTTGTCTTTTTACAAAACTGCTATGCCGTTTACACATTTATGTAAATACAATCATATATGTATGCATACTTAAAGATTTTATAAAACAAAAACTTTTTCATTTAGTTTCAACTGTTCCAAATGATCTATCTATTGCCGCGTTTATACCGTAGCAAATTTAACAAGAGCCATTAACGTCAAAATGAATTTGATAATTGCAGTAGATGTTCATACCATACTTAGCCACAAATGTCAAAATAATAATTTGATAAAATAAATAAATTTTTTGATTTTGAATTATCTACATACATATATATTTTTTTAAATAATGGGAATTAATTAAGTATAGGTACAAGATTTTAATTTAAAAAATTTATTTCAACTTATGTTTTCTAACAATAAACAAATTTTAATTCCAACAAATTCAAAATGGCAGCAAATTAAAAGGGAAAAATAACATCTGTAGCAACAATTATAACATTTGTATAGTAATCATGTGGTGTTTATACCGTTGCCATGTAACTCTCTACCTATGTTTAGCTTAAACTAAAAACCTTCAGCTAATTTAGCTAGCTAAAAGCTAAAAAAAAAATGTGGTGTTTATACCGTTGTTACAAACGTCAAACCATTTAGCTCTAGTTAAATTAGCTGCGTTATAAACGCGGCATATGTCATCCTAAAGTTCGAAGAAACTTTAAATTGTTATTATAACTTATACTCTACAGATAATAACGTTACAGTGCCACAAATACAACTATGACTATCATTTATATTGTATAGCACTAATAATTATAATAATTCGATTTTTGTAGGTACATATATATAGTTATTAAACAAATTACTTTATTTACACTGACTGACAGATCAAAAATGTATATATACATTTTAACAAATTCTCATATATGATTATGGTGGTAGCGTTATTACAAACTATAGAAAATTAAATTCTATCATATATTTTTTCAATACGAACACACAAAACAATAGGTAATTTTTTAAACTTTATAAATTTACCGTTGGCTATAGATGACATTAATATTTTGCAAAAAATGTTGATCCCCCAAAACATTTAAATTTAAAAACTTCAAATTTTGATATAGGAGTAAAATAACTTACACAAGAATAAATATATGTAAATATGTACGTAAGTTATGTATATGCATATCAATATGTAAATTTAAATGTCAAAATAGTTACAAATCTATAAGAATTATTTTTATTAATGGTGAGCCGCGTTTCAAAAAACCGTTTGTTTTTATACTACCTTATATTTTGTAACACCTTTAATTAGGTTGAAATTTATATTTACCGCTATTCTATGTTGTTTTTTTTTGCAATTTGTTTTTCTCCCCGTTTACAAGTGAAAAAAATAAATGAAGTCACCTTTCAAATTATGTATGTAGATTGTAGGTATATGTATGTAAGTATGATTGTTAAAATGTACCTATTATGTCAAAAATAGATTATGTCTTATTCTTTATCTTTAAATTTATATATGGAAAAAATTTTTCAACATTAATTTTATTCGTACCACAAGCACTTATAAAATATACATACATACATACATATGTATGTACCAACATATTATTTAAGTATCAAAATATGCAAATTTATTAAAAATAAAAGTGACCATCTGAATTTACCAAACATGGAATACAATTAATTTTTAAGTACATAGAAATTTTTTTTTTGTGGCGACATCTCATAAGGCTCCAGGCCGATTATATTCATTAGGTGTTACCATCAGCGGTTTGACATAATGTCCAGTAGTTTGGGGATAATGTCTTATTAGCTGTGAGTCAGAACAGAACAGAATACTCTTAAATTGGTGGGACATAAAACAATAATAATTTTTGTTATGATGCATCAAAATATGATTGTTTTACAAGAAAGCAAATGATAGACAAAATACCCTAATTTAGGATAGACACCCTTACAAAAATTTTAAATAAAGAAAAAATAAGTATCAAAAGTTCTAACTAAAAAGTTTACTGGATTTATGATGATAACAAAATCTTGTAAGATTTTATCTTCACATAACGGTAAATGTAAATACTAAATTATAAAAAATTGTATAATTTTAATATTGATTTACCTACAAAGATAAAAGGAAGGCACATCAATCGTTTGGTGTTTTTAGTTTGAAAAAATATTAAGATATACACTGAGATATATACTGAGATATACACCTGAGATATATGTAAGTATATATGTATGTACACTTTTCAAAATAGGATTTTTGTTTTAATTTTGAAGGGCCTGTAACTCTGTAAGCAAGCGATGGTGCTATATAAAAAAGTCATCCTATACAATATAATTTTTTTAAGAGACCCATGCATTGTTAAAATTTCATTGTTTTATTTACCTTGAACCGAGTAATTATTTTTAAAAAAACCATTATCAAGAAAGCACAGTAAACTAAAAAAAAAAACTATGTACATTTCGATTGTTCAAAATAATAACGATATAAGTTAAGTTAAATCGTTATTAGATATGATAGGCCCAGTGCTGTCGTTTGACTTTTGGAGAGAGGTGATTTTTAGTACCTAAAAAGGGAGTACCTTTTTAAAATTGAAATGGAGTACATTTGCCAAAGTGATATTATTATTATGTGACTATTTATTTTATATAATAAAAGCCAAAACTGTATTTTTAAAAATATTATTTTCCAATTATTCTCCAATTTAAAAAAAAAAAATACTAAGATCAATATCTCACATTATAAACTATACATACATATATGTATGTACGTATGTAAGTTGAAGGAAAAAAAAATTAAACATAACGTTTAACGTTTTTTAAGTTTATTGTGTTAAAAAAAAAATTGCACTTATACCACGTTCACACTATGAACTAAAGCCAGATTCTTCGAAAAAACCAGGTTCATGCGTGGTTTTGCAAATAGGTTTTTCATATTTAAAATTGCTGTTAAAATGAACCAAGATTTTGAAAGTCTTATATTTTCGATTATTGTTTGAATTTTTTTCCATCCTGATTTGAAGTTTTAAATGAAAAATTTTTTTATTTGTTATTTAATAAAATGTCGTCCAAAATAATTGTTATTTATTTGTTATTTAATAAAATGTCGTCCTTGGTTACCTACAATTGCCACACCGAAATCTCAAATAATACTAAGTTCATGCATAACGATAGTCATAGTCTGAACTGTTGATTTTAAAACTATAGGCTATTTACTATTTAGTAGGTTTTTTGCGTAGTGTTAACATGGTATTTATTACATACAGTGTCAACATTTAATGAATTCCTTTATTTTATTTTTATTATGTTCAGATTAATGTGTATGTACAATATTGTATATGCACCCCACATTTCAACTTGAAAACAGGGGTTAAAGCTAATTGGTCGATTTATGTAACATGGTTTACCTAATGATAAATAAATAAATAATAAATATATTTTTTTTTTGTTTTTTTTTTTAATTTTTTAATGAGTATAGTTTTAAAAATAATTCTTTAACAATATAAACAAATACTCTTTTCAAAGTAAAGTAGAGTTGTTCTTCCGGTAAAAGATTAAGTATAGAAAAATATTAAAATTTTTATTGTTATAAATTTTCTTCATTATTAAGAATTAACTAAAATACTTGGTGCGCGTTGCTGCGCTACTCAATAAATAAGTATAGGTTTTTAATTGAAGATATATGTTAACGATTTCGAAAATTTAATTGCATTGAAGTCAATCACGATCAAACCGTTTTCATTTTAGAGTGAAAAAGTTTAAATATTTGGCCCCAACAGCCCCAACTTGGCGATCCCATTTAATGAAAATGGTTAGTCCAGAAACACTCCCCATACCCAAAAACCTTTATATACAAATTTTCTCAATCTTGTGGATTGGCTGAACAGTTTAGAAGTCTATAAAAAACAGAAACAAACAGACAAACATTCACTTTTATACATATGTATATATGTAGTATGTATAGAAGAAGAAGATTATTAACATAGTAATAAAAAACAAATTAAAATTTTCTTTTAAACATACATACCCTACCATTGTTTTACAAGAAAGCAATTGATATAAAAAAAATAACTATGAGTGTATTATCACTAGAATACAATAAATACCTACTACTATTGAATATTTCGTTTCAGTTATCTATAAATAGTACAATTTTAGTATAAAATTTGATCCCATCTTTTATGCATTTAATTTCTTATTAATTATTTAGTTTGTTTATAAAAGATATGAAACAAATATAAACAGGGCCGACCTGAGGGTCGTACGAACGGTGCGACCCGTACCAGGGCCCCACACTATAAAAGCCCTGCATTGATATTTTTCTATTTTTTTTTTCTTTTTTTACCAAATTTTATGTTTATCGTAAATCAGAATTCAAATCCTTTAGTGAAGGAAATAGCTGAAGAATTAAAAGTGACACCCGAATTTAAAAATCAAAAAATGGAAGAAAAACAAAGCAATCGTTTGTTATGAATCAGCCGTTTTCATCTGGCGAAAAAATTTCAAAAATTCAATATTTTCTATAGTTATAGTTTATACTGCAATTATTTCTTTTAAAAATCGATTTGAAATTTACAATGACTTGTAAGACATCATATGGTTTTTATGTAATTCGGATAAAATTCAAAATCTAACTGAAAACGATCTTCTTAAATATTGCAAAAACTTAAATGGAAGACCTTGAAAGATGATATTGATTGCATTGATTTATTTAATGAAATCAAAATGTTGTTGTAGAGTTTGGTCCTCGATGGATTACGATATTACAAATATTACAATATTTATTTAAAAATAATTTATTCGAATTGTATCCAAATGTATTATCACTGTTCTGAAAATTGTATTAAATTTACCTATTATTGTCGCATCCGCAAAAAAGTCTTTCTCCAGATTGGAAACAAATAAAAAATTATTTGACATCTAGTATTAGTCAAGAATGCGATTTACTTCCTTAGCCATTTCATCAATCGAATCCCAATTAGCCAAATAAAACTAAATTTGTATTAATATAAAAAAAAATATAGTATAGATTGCAATTAAATTATTATTTTTTTTTGTACGAAATTTCTTTCAAGGCCTCGCAAGACCACTTTGCACTGGACCCCGCTTTTATTCAGGCCGGTCCTGGATATAAACATATACATTCTGCAAAATTTAAAACTGTACATTTTGTACTGACTGCAATTTTATAAATTATTGGTTACTTTATTTTAAATACCTACATATAGGTTTTTTTTTTTTTATTTTTATTTTTTTTTTTATACCTTAATAATAAATTATTCAAATTTAAAATTACATAAATTAATTCGATTTAATTCGAATCGAAATCGAAAAATCGCTATTTAAGTATAAATAGTTTAATACAACCGTAACGTAAATTTATATTGTAAATGTTGCAAATTTTAAATAGAGTAGAAAAAAAATTCATGTAATTTTAATATTTTCAATTATTAGCTTTTAAAATAAATAAATAATTTTTAATAATTTTGTCCTTGACATCAAAAATGAAAATCAAAGTGAAATTCAATTAAAATTATCGAAATTTATTAAAACCTGATTATAAAAAAAAAAAAATTGATTTTGTTGAAAAAAAAAAATTAAAGAATTGCTGAAATTGCTTTTTTTGAACACTTTCAAAAATTTTTAGCTCTTTTTACTCTTTACTATACATGTTTTTTTTTTAATTTTTGTTTTTATTCAAAAATATACAATGGTAAAATATATTTTTAGTTTTTTACGGAAATATTTTTATATTTTAGATTTCCGTAACTATAGAAATTGTTACAGAAAACACAACAAAATATTATTATACAGGGTGTTTCTTCAGAGTATAATAATATAGAAAATACATACGTCCAATTTAAGTAAATTTTAAATTATCTTAAAAGGATGAACAAGAATGTGGTGCTGGTTTTTACAACTTTGTAAATACATAATAAATTTTCAAAATACAAAAAAAAAAAAAAAAAAATAAAATGCAAGAAATGAATATTTTTCAAAGCAAGCAAAGATATTATGACGTGCGTGTTTTTGACAATTCATAAAATAATACACATTACACTTTATTGTACAAATACTAAATAGATTATAATACTTAACTGCATTATAAGTACTACCATTAGCTGCAAGCATTAGCTGCAAAAGTCAGCGCCATATTCTAATTCACGTTTATCCTGCATATACATACACGCTCTCATGGAAGCTTTTCTTTACACGAATCGAAGTGTCAGAGTAGAGTTATTATTATTATTTTTTTTATTAACTGTATATTTACAAAAAGTACAATTTTTCTAAATATTTATTAATTATTGTTATGTTTTTTGTTCAGTGGTCTGTGTTAGGTTATATATGTGATTCGATTGATTTAAAAATAAGTATAGGGTTTGTGTATTGGAAATTGGGATTATGTTCTAATAGTGACATGTTGGTTGTGTTTCTTTTTTTTTTTAGAAGATAGCTATTCTGTGATTTCAGTGTGACCTAATCTAAATCTTATATAATGCTTGTTCATGTTTGCTGGTGTTGTATTCGGTTATTTGTGAGGCTTTCTGGATATGTTTATTGTTTTGTAATGGTGGTTGTATTCCTACCAGTCTTGATTTATTTCCTCATATTGCATTATTACAGCGAGTTTTTTTATGTGATTTGATTCAATGTAATGAAAGTATGAAAGTGTGCAAAGGAGCTTTGGTTGCTGCTTTTGCTGCTATGTCGGCATGTTCATTTCCTCTGATATCTGTGTGTCCAGGTACCCACATTATTTTAACTTTATTTTCTTCTCCAATAAGATATTGCTGTATTAGTTTAATAATTTTCAGTTTTGTGTTTGTATTTTTTGCTCCGTTGAATGTTGCAAGGCTGTCAGTACATATTATTATTTTCATGTTTGTTTTCTTTATGGATTGTAATGCAGTTATGATGGCTTCTATTTGTATTTTTCTGTTTGATGGAAATGATTTAACATAATTGAAGAGCTTTGGCCTGATTTTTCGTTTTTTCAATTTATTGGTATGAAACGGTATGGTTCTGGAGTTGTACATTATATTGTATAGTTTTAATAGTCTCAGTTTGAAAGATGGGGATAGATTTTTTAACATGTCGTAAGTGATTTTGTCGAAACCTGCGGTTGTGTCTTTAACCGATTTGACGCAAAATGTCAACTCGTTAATGTTGAATTCACTTTCTAAATGGGAAGCTAGGGTATCTCCGATTGTGCTTGGGAGGTTGGTGGGGATAGAAAATGTTATGACCGTATTGATGGGGAAGTGATCACTGTTATGGAGGTCGTCTGAAACAGACCAACTGAGTAGAGTTAATATGTATTCAATTGTATTAAAGTGTCCACAATAAACGCTGCCATGACGCAGTCTTAAGAAAAACATCTTCAACTTTCAACTTTTTTCGCTTTACTGTTTTGCTAAATCAAAGCATATTTACTATGCTATTATATAAAGAAAACTCTTTAAATTTTAACAGCAGTTGTAAAAATCTGAAAGAACGAAATAAAATAAAAAATATCTTTCGATTTATCGATCAATTTGCTAATCAACATGCTAATCATACAGTTTAGTTAGGTATGTACATACTTACATACATAATTACACAAATAGGTAAAAGATTATATTGAGATACACTTTTGACAATGCGATCTTTGTCATTTAAATCTGCATTAGACATATCAAAAAGGTAAATCAAAGAAGTAATGAAAAATCCAAGGTTTTCAAAAAAGCACATTTCCAAAATTAAAAAAATGTTCGATAATAAGTTTTGCGTAAAGAGTACATATACATATATGTATATATATATAGTTATATTAAAAAATAAATTGATAATAATATAAATAACAACAATATAGGGCAACAATAACAATTTAAATATAGGGCTTTTTTGAATTGTGGGACGCTGTAGCTTTATAACGGGTGAGGCTACAGAAAAAAATGATTCCATAAAATTATTTTTTTTGCGATGTATATCCATAGTTAAAATTTCATTGGTCTATTTCAAACGGTGTCGAGCTTTTACAAACAACCAACCAGACAAACAGAAACACGGACTAACTAAACTATAGGAAAACATAGAGAAAAAAATGAGAATGTCAAAGATTTCCGATACTATGTTACTAGAAAATTAAATTGACTGAGCCACACGTAGGTGCTGTTTAACTGTATATTAAATTTTGTTTTATGAATTTTAAATTGGTTTTTGTTTTGATATAAATATTTTATTCAGCAAAGCCGCACGAGTATTTAATACCCTCTTCCCTAACAACTAATTTTGAGGTTTAACGAAAGAGAGTATCAAAAAAAGATCAAAACGTTCCTTATAAATATTCGTGCAGCTTGGTTGGATAGAACACAAATATATAATCAATTTTGGTCCTGTAATATGACAATAAAAAAAGACAATATTTCAATTCAAAAAATGTAACACATTTTTTTTAATGGCAAATAATAAATTAAATAAAAATTAACAAATTACAAATTAAATAACAATTATTTACAAAAATAAAATTCAACAAAACAAATTAAAGTTATTAACAAACCTGATATAACATTTTCGTTCAAAGTAAAACATGTAAGAAAAATTAATGATAATCATAAGCAAACCACCTAACTCAAATTGAACTTTAGCATGGTGAAGGTGTTGGCGCAGGTGTTGGACAAGGGGCTGGTGTTGGAGCCGGAGTAGGTGCTGGTGTTGGAGCTGGAGTTGGGCAAGCTGTTGGAGCTGGAGTAGGTGCAGGAGTTGGTGCTGGTGTTGGTGCTGGTGTTGGTGCTGGTGTTGGCGCTGGTGTTGGTGCTGGAGTTGGGCACTCTGTCGGAGCTGGAGTTGGAGCTGGAGTAGGTGCAGGAGTTGGTGCTGGTGTTGGTGCTGGGGTTGGCGCTGGTGTTGGTGCTGGAGTTGGGCATTCTGTTGGAGCTGGAGTTGGTGCTGGAGTAGGGGCTGGAGTTGGTGCTGGTGTTGGCGCTGGTGTTGGTGCTGGAGTTGGGCAAGCTGTTGGGGCTGGAGTAGGTGCAGGAGTTGGTGCTGGCGTTGGTTCTGGATCTGGAGCTGGAGTAGGTGCTGGGGTGGGAGCTGGTGTTGGTGCTGGAGTTGGGCAAGCTGTTGGTGCTGGAGTTGGTTCTGGAGTTGGTTCTGGAGCTGGAGTTGGCGCTGGGGTTGGTGCTGGAGTTGGAGCTGGTGTTGGTGCTGGAGTTGGTTCTGGAGTTGGTTCTGGAGCTGGTGTTGGAGCTGGAGTAGGTGAAGGTATTGGACAACTATCTGGACTTGGAGTGGGTGCTGGTGCTGGATCTGGAGTTGGTTCTGGTGCTGGCGCTGGAGCTGGGCCTGGTGCAGGTGTTGGTGATGGTGCTGGAGCTGGAACTGGAGCTGGAACAGGAGCTGGGGCTGGTTCTGGTGCTGGACCTGGTGCTGGTGTTGGTATTGGTTCTGGAGCTGGACCTGGTGCTGGCCCTGGAGCTGGACCTGGTGCTGGCTCTGGAGTTGGGCCTGGTGCAGGTGTTGGTGCTGGAGCTGGAACTGGAACAGGAGCTGGAACTGGAACTGGGGCTGGTTCTGGTGCTGGGCCTGGTGCTGGACCTGGTGCTGGTGTTGGTATTGGTTCTGGAGCTGGACCTGGTGCTGGTGTTGGTATTGGTTCTGGAGCTGGGCCTGGTGCTGGTGTTGGTTCTGGAGCTGGGCCTGGTGCAGGTGTTGGTGATGGTGCTGGAACTGGAGTTGGTGCTGGTTCTGGAGCTGGACCTGGTGCTGGCTCTGGAGTTTGGCCTGGTGCAGGTGTTGGTGCTGGAGCTGGAGCTGGAGCTGGAGCTGGAACTGGAACTGGAACAGGAGCTGGAACTGGAACTGGGGCTGGTTCTGGTGCTGGGCCTGGTGCTGGACCTGGTGCTGGTGTTGGTATTGGTTCTGGAGCTGGACCTGGTGCTGGTGTTGGTATTGGTTCTGGACCTGGTGCTGGTGTTGGACCTGGTGATGGCCCTGGAGCTGGAACTGGAATTGGAAGTGGAGCTGGTTCTGGTGCTGGACCTGGTGCTGGAGCGGGTTCTGGAGCTGGAGCTGGTGCTGGTCCTGGAGCTGGTGCTGGTCCTGGAGCTGGTGCTGGTCCTGGAGCTGGTGCTGGTCCTGGAGCTGGTGCTGGTCCTGGAGCTGGTGCTGGTCCTGGAGCTGGTGCTGGAGCGGGTGCTGGTGCTGGTCCCGGAGCTGGTGCTGGAGCGGGTGCTGGTCCTGGAGCGGGTGCTGGTCCTGGAGCTGGACCTGGTGCTGGAACTGGTGCTGGTTCTGGAACTGGGGCTGGGGCTGGACCTGGTGCTGGTCCTAAAGCTGGTACTAGTTCTGGAGCGGGAGCTGGAGCTGGAGCGGGTGCTGGTCCTGGAGTTGGAGCGGGTGCTGGTCCTGGTCCTGGAGCGGGTGCTGGTGCTGGTCCTGGAGCTGGACCTGGTGCTGGTCCTGGAGTTGGTGCTGGACTAGGACCTGGACAAGGTGATGGTATTGGGCATGAAGAAGGTGCCGGTATTGGTTCTGATTAGAAGGTGTAAAAAATTAATACATAATTACCAAAAAAAAAATTTTAAATTTTGTATAAATTTAGCAGATGTATATAATCGAAAGAGCTTTTACCTGGCACGGAACATGGTTGGTTTTTTTGAATTGCATTTTTAATATCTCGCAATTCTAAAACTTGTTGGAAAGCGTATTGTTTCCAAGCTCCATCATCACAACAAGATGATGGTGACGCACATGGTGCTGGGGCTGGTACTACTGCACATCTTTCTTGTCTATTTAAAGGCCTTTGGCATGGTCCTCCACGACAAAAATTCCAAATTAGAGTTGATAATATCAACGTAATAATTTTCATGTTGATGCAGTTTAACAAATGAATTGATTTTGTTGAATTTACTTCAATTCGCCCTTTTTATATTAAATGTAATTCAAATATTTTTTAATTTAGTACGTGAAATATTTTTAAAAATTGTAAGACCTATTAATTAATAGTTTAAATCAGCATTTTATTTCAATGACAATTAAATTTGTTTAAATTGTAAAATTTTTACATTCTTTAGTACTTTCCATGTAAAAATACACACATATGTTTACTTAAAAATACATATTTAAAAAAAATGCAATTATAACAAAAAATTAATGGTTGTTTTTGTTTGTTTTTATTTTGTTTTATTTTCCAAAATTGAAAGATTAATGATTTCTAATTTTTTTACATAATTCTGTTGTAGCGAGTTAATTTCGAATTTATTACGTAATAATGATCAGATCAATTTGATTGTCCAAAACGAAGTTCGCAAATTGATTACAAAGTTTCCCGAACTTGAATTTGAATCAGATAAAAATATGTAAAACTAAAATTCAAATTTTTTATATATACCATATATACATACAACATGCATATAAAACATTTTCTTGCATTTCGGGTTATGCCGAATATGATATCGATTGAAATTTCGTTTACAATAACAACAAACTCAGATACTTGTTCAAGCTCAAAATGTAAGAGTTTAATTAAAAATCTTTCAGACTAAATATCTGAGCAACACTTTTACTATAATATTTATCCATATGACATAATTTTAGCCAATTTTATTTTGAAATTCTCAGCTCAGCTCAGACGTACTTTAAGTTTTTTTTAATTTTTGAAAAAATATTTAATTTACATAAAACTGGATTTTTATTTTATAATCCAGAAAATCTATCAGAAATACACAATTTTTGAATCGTTTCTAAATTTTTAAATTTGTTTTTTTATAATTAAAATAAAATAATTATTATATCTACTTATTTTAAATATATTTTATTTTTTAAACAATTTTAATAAATATCTTAAAAATTTTACAATGATAGTTATAGTACAGGGTATCGAATTTCAAAACTAAATAAGCTTCCTATTGTAAAACAAAATATGTAAATGTATGTATGTTTGTATGCATTTAAAATGTTGATTGAAACTAATAGGTAAAACCACAATTCCGACCATTGACGAAAAATTCGCTACAAAAAAATTAAAACATATGGGTTCTTATGTATTTCTCACTTTATTGTGACGATCGTCGCCCAACCAAATTTTCGTCATCGTTGAAATAGATCTATTTTCTAATTTTTTTGCTGTAGTCGAGTTTGACAGCATTTTGGTATGTACTTTAAACGTCAAAAAACAATTCAAAAGAATTTTACAGAATTTTTAAACGTTTTTATTTATAAATTTTTGTAGTCAAGCAAAGAAGCGAATAAATATTACACTTCTGTAAATTGTTGATTAATTTTTTATTGATATTTTTCATTTTTCGTTTTGCTACAATTATGTTTCTTCTGACTAAAAATAGTTGAGCGGAGCGAATTTCGCTGATAGTCGATAGTTGATAGTTGGAATTGTGGTTTGTACTATTATTTAGTTTTCACATGTCAAATTATTAGGATATACTTCCGCAGAGGGGTGATCTTCGATTTAGATGACGTCACCATATAACAGTACTTTATATCTCCAAGTTTCCGAATATATATGTCATTAGTACCGATGTGGCTATCTAGTGGCCGAAAAATGCATTACAAAATTTTCTTAACATTTTGTACTATTTTAATTAAACCGTTATATTTTTCCCGTAAGACAATTAAACTGGAACCATTTCAGTATTATAGTGCATGCACTGTCGTTAATATACATCATCTGAATCAACAATTTTAATTAAAAAAAACATTTTCATACTTTATTTCTCATACATTTTGTCCTTTTGTCATTTATTTTGTCCTTTTGTTTTCTTGTTGGAATATGTACATATGTAAAAATGTAAATAGGATAAACTTTAAAGTTGGCTACAAAATCAGAATTATTCGATTTTTTCAGAATATTTATATATATGTAAATTTATATATTGAAAATGTAAAAAAAAAATTTAGAAAAAGGGTTTCCCAGGCCAACTTTTTGAAAATTTGTCGATTTTTAAGCATATGGTAGCTTAGTCTTTACATTTTGTATGGGAATTATTAAAAAATTTTCAAAAATTTAGTGAAAAAAATAAAAATTATTTACCAATGACCTAATATAACTGAATTTTAATATAATATAGTTTAAATAGAAAATAAAATAATCATAAAACAAAAAGCTTTTTTAACAAAATAATTTTTTATATTTAAATTTAAAAAATGAATTAAATTTTATATTTTTTGTGACAAGTTTCACATTTTGTTTGACTGAAAAGCTATGCTGCAGTCAGACTGGTTTATTACATTGGGATACCCTTATGACCCTTTTGCGTTTATGCTCTGTATGTGATAACATATTAGAGATTGAGATGTCAATTACAGATTTCAAATCAATCGATTTTAGAATAATCGGTTAGTCGATTACTTTTTTTTACCAACTAATCGTTAAAAAAAATTGTGTTATGATCGAATATCGTTTGACAATGTTTTTGCGACGTTGTAAATACTGAAATATCTGTCAAATTAAGCATTCAAAATTTTCTGCGCACCCGTTTCGATTCTTTGTTATTTTAAGGTTTTTATTAAATAATGAATGAATATTGGCAAGTTTTGATGAACATAAAAAAAATTTTTTTTATCCATTTTTAATTTGTTATAAACTTGAACTTTTATTTCAATTATACAAACGGCAGGCATCGCATAATTTATGATCGAAAACGTCAAATAAGACATTGTGTTACTGTTGCATTGTATTGAAAATTTAAATTGACGAAGTCAAAATATATATTTTTGATATTTCCGATGAGACCCAAACTATAAAAAAAAAATCGATAAAGAGTAATCGGGTTAATCGTAAACATGTAGGAAAAATATCGATTATCGGTGAACCGATTAATCGGAATGAAATCTCTATAACATATAAAAACATTGGCCTTTTATTTTTTTTTGAATCCTCATCAGCAGCGAAGTCTAATATTTGCGGGATGGAATAAGACTTTATATAATTCACCTCAAAATGCACTCCGTTGCTATTTTTATAGCAATATATTTGGAGGTCTGTCTTGTAAGTGCCCGTGTTTTTATTTCTAGAGGGTATAACCTCTCATAAATTGCTGAGTGTTTTTTTTAGTTTTTTAAATTTTTGAATTTATTTTTTTTTTTTGTAACGATAAATTTTGCATGAAAAAATTATTTTCTATCTCTCAAATCTGTAATTATATTTTTTTATTATTTTTATTGCATTCTGAACCATTTTGCAAAAAAATTTTGAAAATCGCAATACATTTACAACAAAATTGATTTTAAAAAAAATTTGGTTTTTTTTTACAAAAAATCGGCTTTTTTTATAAAAATTCAAAATTTAGTTACCTTCTTACACCTGCTGATGCAGATAAGTACTTAAAACCTTTCATTTTACTCAAACCATTTTAAGTATTTTTTTTTTAACTTATTTCTTGAAAATGTATAAACTAAAAAAAAAAACCACTTTTTAAAACTTGTTAATTAATTTATCGCTCCAATCCGGTTTCTAACTTCTTTACCATAAAATACACTTTCAAATTTACGGTAAGCTACAAATGCAAATGCAAAAAATGTGTTTTTTTTAACGTAATTTCTAAATATTAAGTTAAATATTTTAGATCATAGTAATCTAAAAATAATAAAATAATTTTTAGAGATAAACAAGGCATCTCCATAGAAATAATTACGGTATTCTAAAAATCGTTGATATTTGTAAAAAATTTCTATATATAAAATGTATCGAAAAAATTAAAAATCCTTACAAAATGTAAAAACTGAACGATCGCGTATAAATTTTAAATGAGATTGGTAAGAAGAAACAGAATTTATTCGACTTAAGCGCCGTATCCACTATCTATGCTTCATGTGTGACATACATGAGGGACAAAATTTCAAAATTAGAATCAAAATTATTTTGATTCTTACCATCATGTGTTGTGTGACATACGTGTGCTACATAGAATCCCATCACTCATGTATGTCACACATAAAGCATAGTGGAAACGACGCTTTAAGAGATATTCCTATGTAATATGTTCCATTTTTAGAGGAGGAAAAAATCATGTCGATCAATCTGCAATTTGTATTTGGCAATTTTTAAATATATGTATGTAGCATATTATAAATTACCTCTAATTTCTATCCATAAATTTTTAAAAACTTATGGTGGTAGACAATAGACATGTTATTGAATATTTTAGAAATGAATTACATATACATACATATATATATATTTTTTTTAATGTATTTCTATGCCACATAAATGTGGACAATAAATTACACAGCCTCTCCTGTTCAGGCGTGGTTGTACATGTCGTAAGGGGGAAAAACTCTTACAACGTCTGTAGGATTCGAACCCACACTCACTCGGTGTTTTGTAGCGAATTTTATACGCTCTTATCCAGTAGGCCACCGAGGCTCCTGCATTACATATACATGTGTGCATAAGTATATTGATTTTTAAACAGATCATTGTTTACACATTATCTTAAAAAAAAATTACGATATCTCTTAAGTTAATTTAAAATTTCAAATTACAGAAAATTTTTTTAAAATTTATAAATCAATGCGAAAGTAATATACATAAGTGGGTTTCCTACAAAATCCCAATTCTCAAAATCCAAAAGCCACAAAATCCAAATACTTTTTATTTTCCGAAAATCATAAAATCCAAAAACCACATAATCCAAACATCATATATTTGGCTTATATGATGTTTGGATTATGTGGTTTTTGGATTTTATGAATTTCGGAAAATAATCCAAACCAGATAATCCAAACATGATAAAATCTTAACTCACATAGATCGAAATGTGAGACTAGCTTTTGGGGGCGGAATATTTTTTCCAGAATATTTATATATATATGTGTATGTGTGATTCTGAATTAGGAGAAATTTTAGAGTTGGATTCAAAATATTAGGTAAACACTTTTTCCAGAATATTTTTATAGTATATGTATATGTGAGATTCTAAGTTAGTGATACATGAAATATGGCTTTATGACTTATGATTTTATGACACACCGCCCATCATCCCTGCAATATGCTCTATTTTACAAAATATTTAATTTTATAGAAAACATTGAACTGTAATATCCTTGCATTCAAAATTATTAATAATATGATTAAACACACACATCTAAGTATAAATTCATATAAATTGAATTGAAATCTGAATATTCACAATTATAATACATTGCTCCGTAATAATTTGATTGTCGTTATTTAAATCAAATACTTCTGCACGATTAAAGATAGAGCAATGAAATTTTAACGATGGATTATGGGTAGATCTTATAAAAAAATTAATGTTGCAGAACAAATTTCGTATGTAGCCGCATGCCCCCATCCATTACGGAGCTACAGTACAGACAGCCTCTCAAATCCTATTAAAAAAGCCCTATATATATTAAATGAGCCAATAAACAGATGTTGCACTATATTCAATAAACACAGTCATCTTTTTTTTTTTTTTCCAACAGACATATCAAAAAACTCTTTTAAACATAAATTAAAAGAAAAATTATTAAATGGCCTTAATAAATTTGTAAACATTGTAAAACACTCCAAGTTCAAGTTCAAGTTCATCCATTATGTATTTCACTTATTTACGCTCATTCTTTTGTTTTGTAAGCATCTTTTGTTTTCAAATTTAGTATAATAAATATTTCATTATAAAATTTAACCTTAGTAATCAAATTTTTTTTTTTGTTAATTTTTTGTGCATTTTATTAGCTTTTGTTTTTAAATTTTTATAATAATTAACTGTAAGATTTTTTTTTTGTGAAAACCTTGTTTTCGTTTAAATACTCTTCAGTGTCGGTGTCTATTTTATTTTATTTATTTGTCATTCTGTTCTGTCACTTTTTTTATTATGTTCGTAATCTGTTCACAATTTATGTATGTAAGTGTTGTATTGTGCAGAGGAAACCGTATACAGATTATAAAAGTGCGAGTAATTTGGTTCGAATCCAATCCATACATATACAAAATTTTTTTTTTATCTCTATACGAGACTTACATCAATTATCAGGCCAAGTGCAGAGATTAAAAGCTTAATAAGGGGTCAGCTTTTAACAAATTTACACATAGTCTTATGTAAAAAAAATAGTGGGCCATCTATAAATCTTGAAATAACACAAAAACCATTTACTTTATTCAATTTGATTCAAAGAAAAAATTAAAGTCGCATCCTTTTTTACATAATTCATTAAAGAAAAATATTTTAAAATATAATGTTTTCATTTATTATGCATTTAAAAAATTGTCTTCCTTTAAATATTTTATTTTAAAAGCTTCTTAAGATAAATTGCCTCAATATTTCAATAGTATACGTCGAGACTACTTTCATACTTTAAAATTTTGTACACGCTTATATGGTTATAATCGAGATTCACAATTCACATCAATTATGAAATTATTCATACGCAAAATACGTGAGAATCGATTGCAATTCTCTCACACCTACATTCATGTGTTTTCAGTTCTTAGCCTGTTTACTTAGGTCTTGATATTGATTTAATTTTTATCACTTATTCATACAATATATTATGTACATATTCTAGGTGAATACTAAGTACATAAGAACTGGGTGCGTATCGAAAGCGCGCGGTTTATCATAATCTTGTTTTATCAAAATCCTGTTTATAAAAATCCTTGTTTTTTAAAATCCTATTTTTTAAAATTCTGTTTTTAAAATCCTGTTTTGAAAATTCCACCGATTTTTCTTAAAAAATTACGTTTTTTTTTATTTTTAACCAAAGGTGGAAAAAAACTGTAAAAAAATAAATCTTGAAAAAAATAATCTTGATTCAAGAAAAATTTTGAATTTAATATTTTTCAAGATTTTATTTTAGGTTATTTAAAAAAAAAAAAAAAAATAGTTTTTAATTAAAAAAATAACAAAATTAAAAGTTTTTCAACAAAAAAAAATACCAAATCAGGATTGCCCCTTGGTACATATATGTGCGAGGTTCTGAATTAGGAGGAATTTTGGAGTTGGATTCACAATCGGGATTATACACTTTTTCCAGAATATTTACATATATGTGTATGCGAGATTCCGAAATAGAAGGGATTTTAGGGTTAAATTCAAAATCAGCGTATGGCATTTTTCCAGAATTTTTATGTATGTATATGTATATCCGGGATTCTGAATTAGGAGGGATTTTAGAGTTGGACTCAAAAGCAGGGTTATACGCTTTTTCCAGAATATTTATATTTATGTATACGCGACATTGACACCTGAAAATAATTAAATTACAAAAAAAAATAAAGTAAAAAAGACGAGCTTTTTCAAATACGAGATATTAAATCTTTTTCTCGAGATATTAAAGGACCCATACGAATATAATACGAGATATTAAAGGACTCATCTTTTTACAATCCTTTAAAATAGTACAATCTTTTTTCTTTTAAAATAAACAATTTTTCATTCAAATTAAACTATTTTTTTTTCATATTAAACCATTTAAAAAAAAAAAACAGGATTTTAAAAACCAGGATTTCAAAAACAGGATTTTATAAAACAGAATTTTAAGAAACATGATTTAAAAAAATAAGATTTTGATAAAACAGGGTTATAATAAACCGGTTTTCGTAGTAGACCCATAAATGTACTCAAGTTTCAGTTCAAAAAAAGAAACAGAAAAAAAATTTAAATGTCATACAATTGAAAACTACTTGAAATAGAACACAAAAACTACTGAATATTGACGTTTGAAGCGATAGAAAGAATACTCTTTTTTGTTTTTTTTTTTTTTTTGTTTGACTCTTTCTTTTAGTTGAAACTTCAAAACATTTTAAGTTGTTTTAAGATTGTTTTTTAAGTACTCAATACACTTTACTACTCAACTAATTCAAAATAAAGAGCAATTTAATTGAAAGTGCAGACGTCATGTTTAAGTTCGTTGCAACCATACATGATTATATATTTTGTAATAATAGATGACCATCTTTCGTTATTTTATTAGTGGTTCCAGAGACCTACCTAAACTGAAATCGGAAACAAAATGCTTCATTTTAAGACGACGGATGTTGCTGTACCACAATTATAATTTTATTTTCTCTTTTTTCTTTTTTTTTCTTTTTTCTTTTCTATTTTGAATTTTCGAAATGATAAAACTATAATAATATTGTATTAAATTTCGTTTTTATTTAAAATATATTACTTTAAATAATTTTTTTTTACAGTTTACATAAAATATTAAACAATTAAAATTTATAAAGAAAGTATATACATACTTTACTTACATATGTATAATATATGTATAAACTTATACATACCTACATAAGTTAATAAAAACAAGTTTCAAAACTGGAAATCCGCTGTAAGATAAGAAATTCAAAAGGTCGATTTGATGATTTGATTCATTTGACGATTTGATTTTAAACACTAGGAAATAAAAAAGGTTACACTATAAAAAAAAAAGAAAGAATAATAAATCTATGTACATATTTACCTTTTATATAAAATTGATGACCATGATTTCTTTTAGATTGAAGTGCATACATCCAGTAAGTCTTAAAATCTCCGAAATTGATCAGTACCATCAAGAAAAAAATAAAAAAAATAAAATAAGTGTTGGTATATATAATAAAATTGAAAATCTTTTTATATGAGAATCTTTTACACTTTATAATGAACATTAAGCTTAAATTGAAAATTAATAGTCTTTAACTTATAACTTTTATATGAAAGGTCTCGGGTTTAAACCCCAGCTGGGTCATATAAATTAATAAAAATAATATTGATTTTTCTTATAATATATAATTAGTAGAATATAGTTAAATTAAAAATAAGTATAATATATCCTATAAATTATAATTAATATCATATTGTAATAGCTATATAATAAAATAACAATAAACCATAATTCTTGTATAAGATAATAGATGGCGTAGAAATAAAAGAAATGTCTTAATCTTGTACAATAGCTACAGCTGAGTAATCAACGGCTTAGTGAAATTAATGATTCACGAAACTGAAGCTTAGTCAAATATGAATAATAAATGACTTAGTGGATGCCCTATACTCCTCATTGGAGTGGCAAGGCAAAAAAAAAAAGGAAAAAACTTATAACTATATAATTATTTTGTTACTTATCTTTTTGTACTTATCCTTCTTTCTTTTCACTTTTTTTTTTATTTCATGTCTACTTTTATATCAATAATTATTACTAATTATTATTCACTTTTATAATTTTTAAAATTTAAAAATTCCAATTTAAGAATTTCTACTTTCAACGATCGAACAAAACTTAAGTTTTAACATAACCTACAATATTGTTTTCACTGGTTGGCTCTGGTTTTAAAAATACACATATTGTTGGCTTTGGTTTTAAAAACACATAATATGGCGATGTCAATATTGTCATATGGCAAAATTCCTTTAAGTTCGCCTACCGCCGTTGCAAATGACGACTTTTATATAAATTACCATTATAAGGGATTAGATGGAAAAAAAAAGTTTATAAAATTTAAAATTTTTTAGTACCATATTATTTGGTAAGTTATATTATACATACTCGTATACTTAAATTTATGGTAAATTGATTAAAACTTAAAAAAAAAATCTATTTAATATAGATGCAAGTGGTGAGAGGATGCCGGAGTTTGAAGGGCAAAAAAGAAAATGTGTGATTTTATCAAATAGGGAGATATGCCCCATCAACATCGAAGATTTAAATATATATATATATGTATATTTTTTGATTAATTTTTTTTTTTTTTTTATTAATAATATTTGAACTATTTTTTTTAATTTATAAATGTACAATTTATTAATATGTATGTACATATAATAAAATTAAAAATTTTGAGTTGTTATATTTTAAAATATGTGCTTAAATAGTGGATAGGTTACTGAGAAAACTCTTCAAAATAAGTCCACATTTATTATTAAAAACAATAACAAAATAAGTACTCTTTCATTACTTTTTCCACTTCAAAAAAAAGTAACAAAATAAGTATCTACATATGTACATTTTAATCAGTTTTTCATGAGATGAAAACAGTATAGTTTTTCTCTTTCCCTTTTGTACAATTTTTGTATTTGAATATGAAACAGAATTTTGTCTATGTATTAATACAGATACGCAACCACATGAAATCTTTCCAAACGTTTTCACATTCCCATGGAAAGTCTATACGTACATACATAAAATAATGCCTCATTAAGTACTATATTTAAGTACCTGTCTTCTAATAGACAGTACCTGAATTCTAATAGATATACGTATTTTATTGTACTTACTTATAAGAAAATATTATTCTCTGAAGATATACTTTATTCTTCGAAACTAGAAGTTTCACTCTTCGTTTACGTAAACCTAATGCAATTTTTTACCACTACCAAACCAGTACAAAATAATCTATTAGTTAACAGAGGTATAAGCTATAATACAAATATACTTACCTATTTAATGTTTATGGCATACGTAATTTATAATTAGAAAAAAATGCACACAGTGTATACGATTACCCAATTTTTTTGCAAACACATTTAAACTTTTATATAAAAACATGAACATTTTATTTGCGTCTGTTAACAAATTTTAGTACAGATTAGGTAAAAAGAAAAAACTACTCTTAAAATGCGCACATTATTTTTTCTTCCTTTTATATAGCATTTTTTGATTAAATGAAACCATTTCCAAATTAAACGAAACTTTTTTCAAAGTAAATGAAATTATTTTCAGGGTAAATGAAATTATATTCAGAATAAAAACCGTTTTTCAGAGTAAATGAAAAATTTTTCAGAGTAAATAAACTATTTTCAAACTAAATGAAACTTTTTTTTTTTTTTTTAGTGCATTTCTCTGCCACATAAATGTGAACAGGAAATTACACAACCTTACCTTAACTCTTACGACGTGTGTGAGATTCGAACCCATATTTCTGCGATGTTTACAGAGTATTTTATACGCTCTTACCCACTAGGCCACCGAAGCCTCATGAAACTATTTTTATTTTAAATGAAATTTTTTCAAATAGAATGAAACCTAAAATGAAACTTACGTATT
Organism: Poecilobothrus nobilitatus; assembly: GCA_947095535.1. Classification (NCBI taxonomy): domain Eukaryota; kingdom Metazoa; phylum Arthropoda; class Insecta; order Diptera; family Dolichopodidae; genus Poecilobothrus; species Poecilobothrus nobilitatus. The sequence goes on from OX352775.1 coordinate 6,260,864, forward strand.
AAGAGAGAAACTATTCTATTTATTTTTATAATAGTTACTATTAAATGATCATAAACCGAATAAAACAAGCTGCATTTCAAACAATAAAATAATGTCAATGCTGACCGTTTTATTTTGTTCTTACTAGAGTTTTTTAAAAAAAAAAGCTTTTAAACGACAAGCTTGAGAATATAAGAGACTTATTTTAGAGAGACTTATTTTATGAGACTTATTTTAGAAATGGACAATTGTAAAATCTACAAAATGCAAGAAATTCAAGCAATAATTCGAAACAGTGGTTTCAATTTAAAATGTTTCCCACCTTATTCCTCGATGCTCAACCCTATTGAAAAAACATAAAAATTAAGGGATGTACACGATCTATATTAAGTGACCGATCATAATATTTCCAAATTGATTGATCAAAGTAGGCGGGAATTAAGTCAAAGTGATTGTTCCAATTATGTTATAGATATGATATTCCATATTCCACATGCCGTTAAACGTCAATCGTTGCATTAAGAAAATTAAGAAAGAAAGAACTAGGTGATATTATTTTACTATATATTTTTTTTTTATTCTATTATTTGTTAATTTTTGAAAATTAATTTTATCTTATTTTATTGTTAAAAAATAAAATTGTATTATTTAGAAAAAATGGTTTAATATGAAAGAAACAAATACATAGTTAATTTTGAAAGAATAAAAGGTTGTATTTAACTGTAAAAGAGAGGTTTCTTTCTAATTGAAAAAAGTTTCATTTAAAATAAAAATAGTTTCATTTGGTTTAAAAATAGTTTCATTTACTCTGAAAATAGTTTCATTTACTCAGAAAATAGTTTCATTTACCCTGAAAATGATTTCATTTTCTTTGAAAAAGGTTTCGTTTAATTTGAAAATGGTTTCGTTTAATTTGAAAATGGTTTCATTTAATCGAAAAATACTATATATCAAAAATTATAGTCATAAAACTATATTTATATTGTCTTCGACTGTAAAATGTTTAGTGTTCCACATCTTTTAAAAATACGTAATATAAACTGAAACCTCAATTTATTTTACATATATATATATCTATTTCCAAAAATTTAAAATTGATTATATCACACTATAAAATTTAAAAATTTTTAAAGATTTTTTTTTTATTTTAATTTCAGCATACGATTTTTGCAACACTCTTTGTTTACAATTTTTGGTCGCTTTTTTAACACATTGAATTCTAATTACCACCTATTTCTTAAAATTTTATGATAAAAGTGTATACATATATGTGTTCGTGAGCCAGTAAAAATTTTACACGCGTAGCTTAAGAGTGAAACTTTTTGTTACTAATCATCTATGAATGAAATATTTTTGAACAAATATTGCAATGTATGATGATTTGGCCAAAAAAAAATTTGGCTTCAATTTTAATTTAAATTTAAAGTTCTATCATTCTAAAAAAAAAAAAAACACCCGTTATAATAATTATGTATATACTCCTAGACTATATGTACGCATTATACATATTAATATGTATTATATTTGCTTTTTTGTAGTAAGTAAATAAAATTAATATAGTTTCGCCACTTAGTTATTATATAGCATATTTGGAAAACTTTGGGATTGATAATTGGTAGGTGGTACATTAGAATCAGTGTTGGAAGAATCATATATAAACTATAGTTCCAGAAATTCTAAATCTTACTCAAATTATTTTAAAATAATGAAAAATTAAGAAGATAATAATATTATAAGCAGTGTGATAGACATTATAATGGGTTCGTATGGGTATTTAAGAGTTGACAAGCACAACTTTATTCTTCCTCGTTTTCATTTACCTCATCATTGGACTGGACTATTGCTTGACTGGTCTATTATTTGACTGTATTTCATTTGCCAATTGCCGGTATACATATTCCGAAAAGATCCGAATTTCGGAATACATATATGTATTTCCGAATACATATATGTATTTCCGAATACATATTTTGTAAAACTTAAAAAATTCTAATTTTTAATTTCAAGATCATGGTTATACGCATTTTCTAAGGTATGTATCTACATTTCGATCACAGCAATTGTGAAGAAAACCAATATATACAAGGGCCTTGTAATTCTGAATTTCACGGACAAAACAACAATTCCGAATTTGAAAATTCTTCCTAATTACATAATTTTGAACTCTCATAGCAAAAATATTCTTATCTATTTTTTTAAAAATGTAATAATTCTCACCCATCTGTTTGAAAAATGGAATAAATTGTTCTCATGGTATCATAACCCACTGCTAGGAGTAATTAAGTTAATCTTAACTTAATGAAATAAATTTTCACAAAAGTGGTTTTAATTCCCCACGGTCATCATACATTCTATAAATGAAATTTACATACATGTGTGTGTGTAAATAGTTACATATTTATTAAAACACATTCAACATAAGTTGAAACTGTTAGTTAATAACAAAACTATTTTTTAAGACATTTTTTTTATTGGCAAATAAATTAAATAAAAATTAACAAATTACAAATTAAATAACAATTATTTACAAAAATAAAATTCAACAAAACAAATTAAAGTTATTAACAAACCTGATATAACATTTTCGTTCAAAGTAAAACATGTAAGAAAAATTAATGATAATCATAAGCAAACCACCTAACTCAAATTGAACTTTAGCATGGTGAAGGTGTTGGCGCAGGTGTTGGACAAGGGGCTGGTGT